>BCNH02000009.1:8872766-8908541 GCA_001662345.2 Metrosideros polymorpha var. glaberrima
GGAGGGAGGGAGGGAGAGAGAGAGTATGGCATTATTGTTTGCTGAAGAGTTGATGGAACAAAATAGTATTCAAACTAAAATCTCTGAAGTTCTAATGTGCTTAATGTGCATTGATCCCTTGATTGAAAATTCATGCAATTGCTCATGCAGAGATACTCACTTGGGGGAGATTCTTTGTTTTGAGTGTTCTAGCGTTGTGCTAAAACGATACTTGGGATTTTGGATTGTTAATAGGTTGATGACATTCTTCATACAAGTTTTGAGACCTTGCCATCAATTACCTTGCTATGCACCCTTTTATTGCATCCAGTTGGCATTAACTAGATGGCTTCTCTTACTTGCTTTATTCGGCAATTGAGTTTGCTTTGGCATTTTCTCAGTTTGAATTTCTTAGGGTGTGATTGACATTGGCTTAT
Organism: Metrosideros polymorpha var. glaberrima; assembly: GCA_001662345.2. Taxonomy (NCBI): domain Eukaryota; kingdom Viridiplantae; phylum Streptophyta; class Magnoliopsida; order Myrtales; family Myrtaceae; genus Metrosideros; species Metrosideros polymorpha. Next base: position 8,873,183 of record BCNH02000009.1, read on the forward strand.
GTCTTTCCTTCTTGTTGAATATTCTATCTTGCTCTACATATCTTTTTCAAATAAAGGTTGTAAGTTTTTATGCACGTTCTTTTAGGACCTGAACCAATGGATATATCTACTACATCAACTTCTCAGCCATGTGAGATTCCTATTACAGATGTGACAATATTAGAAGGACATACTTCTGAGGTTCGAATCTTTGTATATAGCATATCTTCGGGATACTTTCCCTTATTCATTTTAAACTACTATCGATACTATTGTACCTGAAATCTTTCGTTCATATTTTGATAATGGACCTCTTTTCAATTCTTCACTGTAGGTTTGCGCCTGTGCATGGAGTCCTGCAGGTTCACTTCTTGCTTCAGGGTTGGTACTTTATCTGGTGGATAATTCTGACTGGTCTATTTTCTGTTATTGACTTTGGGTCCTTAGTCCTTACATTAACTAGATTCTTTGCAGTAACTTTCCACAGATTACTCTTCACCCTTTGAAGTGTAGCTCTATAGGAAGTGAATTTTAGTCCGTGAAATCTGGATTTATAAATTATTTGAGCTAAGATGATGACAATTTCTTTACTTTACTTTTGGATGGATATTTATATATTGTTAAATGAGTTAATTTTTCTGAACAAAGCTACGGTAGAAATTGAATTGGATTTTGTTACTTGCTTTTCCCTGTAAATCACAGTGATGCAAGGTGGTTGTATGTGGAACTTCTCTAGGTGTAGAATCGTACATGAAAGATTAGTTATTTCATTGCATGGTCATGGCTTATATGATTCTCTAAGATGTTCTGTATTCAAGATTCTTTCATATTTTGGCTGAACAACGTCATTGTTTGGTTAACTAATCATTGATACATCTTCACTAGCAGGGGATTCAGTTTGTGTTGATTTAGAGCAAAATTTCTTGCACAGATTTGGGGCTTTTAAGGAGAATGGAAAGCCCTTGGCCCAAAAGGACTTTGTTTGGAAGAATAATTTTTAAAAACAAACATTTCTCAAATGAAAGATAGCCAACATTTATTGTTTCCAGCATTTCTCAAAGAAGTCCATTTGAATGTGATTTTCATTTGTAAAATGATCAATTTACTTTCTTTTGTCCAGTAGCACTTTTTCAAACAATAATATCCCTAAGACATTTTTCTGTTCAGAGATTATTTTGTGTTTGGGTTTTCATTTTCTTGATAGGATATAGAACCAAAGTGCACACTTGGGGTAAGGAAAGTAATTCTCTTGTGAATATATGACTGGACTGGTTAGCTTGACGAATTGCAGAATTCGTTGATATCATTCCCCATGGGATTGTCCCTAATATATGGTAACTTGCATCAGGTTGTTCATTATTACAATTGACGTGTATGTTCCAAATTGGTATACTGTTTCTTTTTCCTTCATTCTGTAATTCATAGATTGTTCTAGATAATGACATCCTTCTCACCTATGCTACAGTTGAAAAACCTATGTCAAGATTTCATGTTTTCCAATTTACTGCAATGACCTGTTTCTCAGATCTGGAGATTCTACTGCTCGTATATGGACCATACCAGATGGGACGACCACTAAATCTAGTCTGCAAAATGGTACCCCAGATGTGCTGATATTGAAGCATGTAAAGGGTAGAACAAATGAAAAGAGCAAAGATGTCACAACTCTTGATTGGAATGTAAGTCTAGTGATGACTTCTGAGATAAAATATAACTGGTTCTGTTCAAATCTTTTCCTTAGTCATTTTTCCTTCTTTCTGTTTTTTGTTTTTGTTTTTTCTGAAATGGCTTGTTTCTTATTTCTTGAAGCTAGAAATTGCTTCTCTAAATTATATTTGAGGTGCCTTAAAACTTTCGTGATTAAGCAGGTTCCATTTGCTTCTCCTTTCAAACCACAATTACCTCCATGTATCTCTGCAGGGGGACGGAACACTTCTTGCAACAGGTTCATATGACGGGCAAGCAAGAATTTGGACCACAAATGGTATGTTTTGAGATCATTCTGCTTTGTAATTTAACTGTATATTAACTACAATTGTCTAACTCCAAACAATCATCTGTATTATTTGTACATATTTGTTATCATTACTGGTATATTACAGTACTTGTTTGAACTATGCAACCCAATATTTTGACACTCAAATGGTTCCTCAGCACAATCCTGATTCACATCCTTGATAGAATTGTTCATCTTTTGGAGATTCTCATGTTTTGAGAACCCAAATACTTGAAGTTCTGAGAGCGTGGTTACGCACTTCTTGTTTCCTACCATTAATGAGATCCAAAACCTAGTATTTTCTGTGGCACAGACAACAACATAAGAAGACGCGGCACTTCATTTTCTTTTTCAAGGGTTTATCAGGTGGTGCCTTTAAAAAGACTCTGGTTTTAGGCATCATGTGGATGCATAACCGATGTGAATGAAATGGGAGAACTTTTAGGTGCGCTTTCAGGATAAAACTGTTCCTGTATTTTGAGTGGATCCTGTCGTTCCCATTCTCCACAAAAGATAGTTAAGCTCCCCCCATTGATATGTCAACATGTGTGCCATTTTGGGTCCCCAGCCTGTGTATTTACACATGAGACGCTGTAGTGTTATTTTAGCTCTATTTCCTGTTGGATATGTAGAGAAAATATATCATAGAGAGGAAGTTACAGTATCCATGTACTTTCGGAGTATACCGAAGATACTGTTATATGGAAGAAAAGCTGCGAAAAGCAGATGAGAGAGGAACCTAAACAGAACGAAATAAGTTCCCGACTTTTGCATACTTTAGTAGTCAGCATCTTTCAACTTTTTCTTGTGCCTGTTTGGCATGCTTTTATTGTTGCTTTTGGACAATCTTGTGTTATGAGAGTTCTCTCTGTCGATATGTGGCCATGTACTCTATTTTGGAATTTTTGCTGTTTATGCTAGTGCTCTATCGTGATTAGGTGAACTGAAGACCACTTTGAGTAGACATAAAGGGCCCATCTTCTCTTTAAAATGGAACAAGAAAGGAGACTATCTGCTCACAGGAAGCTGTGACAAAACTGCTATTGTGTGGGATGTCAAGGCAGAGGAAGGAAAACAGCAATTTGAATTTCATTCAGGTTGGGACTTAAATTTGGTTTTAGGATGAAATTATAGGTCGTGCTACTGATTTTTTACTTTTTTGTGGTTTTCTAGGTCCAACACTTGATGTTGACTGGCGCAACAATGTTTCATTTGCAACAAGCTCCACAGACAACATGATATATGTCTGCAAGATCGGAGAAAATCGCCCAATCAAAACCTTCGCAGGGCATCAGGTTTAGTTTTGGTTTCTATATACTCTGAGAGCTGCTCACATTGAAATCTCTGTGTGTTGTAATGTTTTCTTCCATCCATTCTGGAAAAAATGATGTTAGGGATAGGATTGCAGATGCCTCACTGTCGTATTAGACGTGGGTTGAGCCTAACAAAATTTCAAAATGGCCTCCACCCCTAGATCAATAACAATACAAAGAGCATGGGTTAAGAAAAGCCTTAGATGAGGCACTAGGGAGCATGAGCAGCTGGTTGAAAGCTTAAAAGCCACGGTACAACTACAACAACCGCAAAGTCCTCACCCCATGGTTGGTTCCTCAAAAGCCTCTGGTTAGTGAAAAAGATAAATGAATATGAGAGAATGAGAGCAAACATAGAAAACAGAAAGGGGAAACAATGGAGAAAAGGTGGCTATTGTGTGGCCATCTGACAGTCAAGAAAATGTAAAAACAGGGAAAAATCGGAAGCAACTTACAGTGAGGAAACCCATTGGAAGAAAGCTTACTCCCCCTATCAGATCATTAAGAAAGGGAACAAGTGATGTATAAGCAAAGGCAAGTTGATCAATCTTTTTTCCTATTTTTTGTAAATACTTTCATCCTAACATAATTACGCTAATAAAGTATGTGTCACTCAGACTTCTTATGAATAATGTTGAATCTCATGATTTCTAAACTGGTGGTCAGTCTTACCTCTCACTTAATTAACTAGGTTGGCGAGGGGAGGATGCTAGTTAGTTATATTCGTTCAATCATTCATTGCAAATTTTAAATTGTTGCACATTTCTTTACCTCTTGTAATCACATGACTTCGTGTAGAACGCCTGTTTGCTTGCGGGTACTTATTGCCCTTACGTGTTATGAATAAAAAAAAAATCTGTTAGTCTTGATGTGAAGTTGGGGCAATTTTGATTTAGACTCTTTTTGAGCGGCGGAAAAATGCAATAGAATGCCACGAAGTTATGTTCAAGTTAAGTAACCTTGTTAAGATAATACTGTGAAAGGACCTGGAAAATATGACCATCAGTGATAATAATAGTTTGTGAGAAATAATGTCTAGTTTGAAATCTAGGCGCTGTGATTTATTTTGGAGTGTTCATCAACCAAAATGTGTTTCACCTGTTATGGCATTACTTTCTACCAATGTGCAAGAAAGTAGAAGATGGTGAGTAAACTATATTGCTTGTTTATAACAGTATATAATACCCTTCTGATGTAGTTAATCTATATGTGATTTGGTTGGTTGATATTGGGAGTTACATGTTTGCTTAATCTTATTGTGTACTAGCAGTGATTGTCGACTTTTATTTTTACAGCTTGTGGCTCTAAAGGGTGTATTTTTGTGTGGATGTACGTCATTTAAATGCTTATTATTTTGTACGTTCTTGAAACTGAATTGTGCTTGCTTTTTTTTTCAATTCTTTTGGATGTTATTTCAGGGTGAGGTGAATTGTGTCAAATGGGATCCAACTGGTTCATTGTTAGCCTCTTGCTCTGATGACATTACTGCGAAGGTTATAAAAATGACCTCTAGTTTATCTTGTTCATTGATACTCTATTTCTCAGCCAGTAATTGCTTTCCTGATATCGCCTTTTTCGTTCTTAGGTTTTGGATGGAAAATCAGTATATGTCTTGCATTTATCCCATCTTGAGTCATTTCTGTCTTTGATCTGTCTCTTCTTTTAGTAATTCCATCTCTTTGGCCTCCTAACTTATTTAGTGCTACAGATATGGAGCATGAAGCACGACAAGTATCTTCATGACTTGACGGAGCATTCAAAGGTACTCCATGCCATAGCAAATTTTTTTTTTTAATTTTTTATTTGTCCTGCATGTTTTTGTGCTAATTACTGTAGTGCAGGAAATATACACTCTCAGGTGGAGCCCCACAGGATCTGGCACAAACAATCCTAACCAGCAATTAGTGCTCGCAAGGTGAATTACTGCAACTTTTTAACCTGGTTTATTTTTTCATTCAGGTTTGCGTGATTCCAATATTCTTAATATGGGTGGTGGGACTTGTCGTAGCATCTTTTCAAAAAGATGGAGTTTTAGCTGTACTAAAAATTTCAGAGACAAATATACTATTGTCAAAACTATGCCTTTAAAAGTTGGTATTATCGTCTGGATTGAGTTATACCTAACTCTTGCAACATCTTTGAAATGTTTGGGCTTTGGAGGATATCTTTAAACCTGCTGCATGTACTGGAGAGGAGGATTGTTTCGGAAATGGGATGTTCCATCATTTGGAAAATTTTAAGACCTCTGAGCACAATTAGTAAATTTTTTTTGTCAAAGGTACATGTCGAATGCTTTTGCAGTCTAGTAGGACGATGATTCTGAAATACTGAGTCTGATTAGGAGTGTCCCTTGGGATATGAAATAAATTTGCTGTCAGCAAGTATATCTCTTAAGTTTTAAAACCCAAAGCTCCAAACGATTAGATCTGGGAGCTCTTAGGCACCACATCCTCTGGTAATGTAAGTACTTCAGGTCCTTTTTGTGAAGGTTTCTTTATCTATAAGTTCTTTGCATCTTAACCTGTGTGTGAAGTTGCATATTTTCTTTGGTTAGAGTGTCGTGTCCAAAATCCAATATTGGTTTAGACTTTGGACCTACTCTCTTTTCTAGATTGTGAAGCATTCTCATCTTGAGCTCTCTTTTCATTTCACTATTGATTTAACTGATCAAAATCTTCTGCTGGCTGTTCTTTGTTGGTTGCTATAATATCGTTGTTGTCTTGTCATGCAGTGCATCATTTGATTCAACAGTGAAATTGTGGGATGTTGAATTGGGGAAACTTATTTACAGCTTGAATGGTCACAGGTAAATTTTCTGTTGCCTTCATCTCCACTTTGGAATGATAGAAAGATGCAAGCCCGAGTTAGTCACTAATGATTTTGATTGATTTTGGACGTGTTGATGCTTGATTGTTGTGGTCTCTGATTTTCGTTTTTTATTGTTTGGTTTTGTTTTGGAAAGGGAACCTGTATATTCTGTAGCATTTAGCCCCAATGGAGAATATTTGGCCAGTGGATCTCTTGATAAATCTGTTCACATCTGGTCACTGAAGGAAGGTAAGATCGTGAAGACATACACTGGAAATGGAGGAATCTTTGAAGTCTGTTGGAATAAGGAAGGTGACAAAATTGCCGCATGTTTTGCAAACAATACAGTTTGTGTCTTGGATTTTAGAATGTGAAACCTCGAGGGCTTTTCGAGTGTCAGAACTCGGGGCAATCCCCAAGGAGACACGGGCATGTTAACCCTAGGCAGTAGACTCTCTCTCATTGATTCTGACCCCTCTTATCATATCTTTTCTTGGCAATTTGTCAGTTTTCGTTTCCAGCAAGATCGTTTTGTAGGAACAACCATGTACATATGTAATTTGCTAATTGTAGGGTTCACATGGACAAATTTCAATTGCAAATGCTTTGTAGGTGTGGAAGTTCCCGACTTGGTAGTCCTATCGTTGTGCAGCTCCATCACAGTGCTGATGTATATCAATTTTTTTCTTTCTTTCTTTCTTTTTCCTCAAAAGGAGTCTCATTGGAGGCATTTACATCAGAAGGAATTATCCTGAAAGAGTGCAATCATAGTTTCTTAGCTTCTTTCAAGTTCCTTGCATCCTCCAATCATTGTCAATGCGTTGACTGCTTGTTGACTTGTCTGCTCGAGTGGGAAGGATAATTTCTCAGTAGACTTTCTTATGCTGAGGAAATCGTGCTGAGCTGTACCGTTTCAACTGCGAAGCTGGCTATGTCATCTGATTGGACATGTTTCTTTTTCGGGTTATATAGCTAGTGCGACACACGCGTCACTCAAAGAGAGGACCAACTACCAATCATTGATAGCTCCCTTGCTTTTGCACCAAAATAAATGCAGTGTATTGGATTATACAGGCACGAGCGTACCCCAGTGGCTGAAAACAGAAAATTGTACAACTTTGAAATTCACACAACTGATAAGGAGAAAAGTTCACCAAAATCTCCTCTGCATTCGACCATTAAATATTTCGGCTTTTGCAATTATGTCCGAATTGATTGTTCAAGATCATACATCCAATTGATGTTAATTCATACATGAGGTTTGGACTTCTGGCGTACTTTTTCCATTGGCCGATGGGATACAGAAAAACCATTTTTGGATGTCAATACCGATTGATGTAGTTCCTATCCTTAGAAAATTGCAGAAGGCAATGTTCTTAGGGCCAAAATTCACTTTGTCAAATGTGTTTCCGTTTTTAAAGACCACCACAATTATTTGTGTGGATTATGATGTTAATGACTTGCTTAAGATGCATCAAGCAATCAGAAGCAGAAGAACATATAGCTCGCATCGAGGAGCCCTATTTCTACCTTTAAGTATTCTGATACGTTATTCTTACTAGCATCTGACAGGCAACTAGATCTTTTCAGCTTTATCTTACAAGCAAACAGTACAAGGTTAACAAATAAGAGGCTACCAGTAATCTTCACAAGAACAAGAACCATTTACAAAGCAGTGAACCTGTTCCGATCTCTCCTGACCCTTTTCCGCCCCGTCATCAGCAAAATAAGCTTAGAAATGCATGGCAATCGGAGCATACTCGGAGATTCTTTGCCATTCTGATTGCGGTTCCTGCTTCAGTACAGATAAGCCCGTAACCCAGTAACAAAAAAACCTGACTTAAATGATCCTATGTTAAGGGTTCAATTGGCTAAAAGGATGGGAGCTCTTGCGGCGAAGATGAATGGGGCTAAGCAATCTGCTGAAGTTGTGGGATGTAGAAATACATTGGTAGGGGAACATTCCGCCTTAGAGGGAAGCACCCGTGAGAGCATGGGTGAACGAAGCAGAAGCGAGAATGTCATGTCTTTACATTTTCTCTCTCACTTGTAGTATGATGAAGAAGTGGACTCTAGTTATAATAAACTATAATATTAGTTATATTAGGGCTATACAAACTCGAACCATAGACCTTTTTGGTAAAATAGATCAAATTGATTATTATCAACATAATTCGAACCCTTTCAAAGACCCAACATGCCTTCTTCTTTTTTTGCATGGCTCTTTCATTAACTGATCGAAATATCAGTTAGTCTGCCATCTTTTTTCTTGCCAATATGGAGATGGCTCCATGTGCTATGATTCATAATTTTGGTTTTGACTCAGGAGCACTACCAAAGTGTTTCAAAGAAAGGTTATCTTAACGTAGGTCTGCTTCTTGCCAGATCCAAGGTTCGTGCATATCCAGTGGAGTCCCTTTTTCACTTTACAAGGATCAAGACGAAACGTATCTTCTTTCTCTTTCGGTCGAACGAGGATATATTTTGAGTCTCTCAGTGAATTATGATTATATGAGATGCGAATTATGTGATGGTGAGCCTCTCGCTGTGATCTTCTAGGGATAGTCCTTTTGCGCTTCTCCCAAATCGTGCCGCAGCATATCCGTCTGTGCTCTGTAATTATAAGCCTTAAGCCAACCATTGATTTCATCCAACATTGAATAAATTTCTCTGCTCTTTGGATGTCTCTTATCTCCTGCAAGGAATTCGTGGACCCTGTTATTAACTTCTATTGAACTACAACCTTTTTCCTTTATCACCCCGCTGGACTTCATCAATGTCCTCACCCTTGCAACCCCATCCCAATCACCGGAAGCAGCATATATGTTGGAGAGAAGAGTGTAGGTTCCACAATTCGCTAAGTCTTTCCCAACAAGAAATTCCGCAATTTCCTCGGCCAGCGCCGTCTTAGCGTGGAGCCTACAGGCCCCAAGTAAAGTTCCCCAGATGATACCATCTGGTTCTATCTCCATTTCCTTGACAAGCTGATATGCTTCTTCTAAATTCCCAGCCCGGCTTAGGAGGTTTACCATACACCCATAGTGCTCTATCTTTGGCTGAATTCCGTATTCATCCTTCATCAAGTTGAAGAAATCCCAACCCTCTTTAATCAACCCTGTGTGGCTGCACGCGGTCAAGACGGCAATGAAGGTGATATCGTTAGGGTTCACACCCAATCTACACATTGTATTGAATTTCCCCAAAGCACACTGGCTAGACCCATGGATTGCACACCCCAATATCATTGCATTCCAAGCGACCACGTCCTTGTGATTCATACTTTTGAAGACCAAGAGAGCATCTTCCAAACTGCCACACTTGCTATACATATCAACCAATGCAGTGCCCACATGAGCATTCATCTGAATTCCATTATTCTTGATATGAGAATGGATCCACCTACCCAACTCCAATGCCCCAAGTTGTCCACAAGCAGAGAGCACAGACAGTACAGTCAATTCATCAGGCCTCACACCAGCACTCAACATTTGCCTAAACAAAACCAAAGCCTCGTTGGGATTTCCATGTTGCGCATACCCATCAATCATCACATTCCAACAAACCACGTCCCTCTCCAACATTTCATCAAACACCACCCGTGCCTCCTTTAGCTCCCCGTGCTTCGCATAGCACGTGATCATTGCGGTCAAAGAAACCAAACTTCTCTCAGGCATAGAATCGAACAACCGGCGTGCGGACACGATGTCTCCCCCTCTCGCGTAGACATCAACAAGGCCCGTGCTCACGTACGAATCGGAGCAAAACCCGAGCTTGACCGCGTGGCAGTGGAGGACCTTCCCACTCTCGAGCGGGCAAGATTTAAGAACGGAAGAGAAAGTGAAGACGGTGGGCTCAATCCCATCGCCCATCATCTGGACGAAATAGAGAAGTGCTTGCCGGTGAAGACCCAGATGAGCATGATCGTGGATGAGGGCGGTCCAGTTGAAGACGGTGGGGTTAGAGTTGCAATTGAAGAGGGCGACGGAGCTGCGGAGGCGGCCGTAGGAGGAGTAGTAGCGCTGGAGCTTGAAGTTGAGGATGCGGTGGTGGTCGAGGCCGTGGCGGAGGAGAGCTCCGTGGATTTGGAGAAGTTGGTCGAGGGACTTGGAGTTGTCGATGAGGAATGCAAGTCTTTGTGGCTGAGTGGTGTTGTTGGTGGCCGTGGCTGGTGGGAGGATAGAGGGGCTCTTGGCGGTGGTGGGTGGTGGCGGTGGTGTGGCTGAGACGATGGACATGGACATGGCGGAGATACTTTCATTTTGCGGAGGTTCTTCAAAGTAAATCTTATTTTAAATAGGGCATAAGTAAATTAAAAGTATTAAAACTTATAGTGCAATTAAATCTGAAAACTTTCAAAAAGTATAATTAAATTCTAAAACTTGTCAAGAATATATAATAGAATCCTAAAATTTTCAAGAAATATAATAAAGTCTTTAAACTTTTCAAGTTTGTGCAATTAAGTTCTTATATTAACTCACGTCCAACTTGACAAATGAAAAAAGTTAACAAGTTTTAAAATTTGATTACATTTTTTAAAAATTTTAAGTCTCAATTACATATTTATGATAAGTTTTATAATTTAATTGTACTTTTTAAAAATTTTAGGACTTAATTGCATTTTCATGATAAATTTTAAAATTTTCTGAACACTTATCCCTTCAAACAAAGGTCTAAAGTAACAAACTAGTCTTAAATAAGAGCTCGAGCTCACCAATCCCTCAAATCTTCATATGACTAAAGGCATTTTCATTTCGAAAAAATAAAAAAACGCACTTTCATCGAAAGCCTTTTTCTTTTTTATTTTCTTTCTCTTTCACTATCTTTCTTGTCTTTTCTCTCTTTTTATTTATGTTTTCTTTTCTTTCATTTTAATTTTCTTTCTTCTTCCTTCCACATCCTCACCTCTAGACCTCCCTCTCTACCCTAGATGGCATCCTCAGTGCCCTCTCCAGCCTCGACCGCAGCTCCCCACAAGAGCGCCTTCAACACGCTCATTACTTGCTTTTGTCGTCTTGTGTGCCTCAATGAAGTCCTGTGTGTTGTCAAGACAATGGTGATTAGTGGCTTTGGCCTCAATGCCACGACGGCAGAATTCTACTGGCCAGGGCAGCCACCTTCGACACTCCTTCGAGCAGCAGCTTAGAAGAGGAAAGCCAAAGCCTCATGGATAATTCCTAAATGTTGGATGAAGAACACAATGAGATAGGTTACTTGGTTTCAAGCCTCATATAATTTATGAACCTTTTGTTCTTTTTTCAGAGCTTGCTTACACTTTAGTCATGAATGAGAAATGCGATGTATACAGCTTTGGGGTGGTAGCAATAGAATCGATAATGAATGAGCATCCAGGTGAAATCATCATAACACCATCGACACTCTTTAGAGAAGATAATGTGCTCCATCAAATATTAGAGCCGCTATTGCCAACCTCAAGATAGAATTTTGTTGCAAGAAGTATCGTTATGGTAGTTTTTTCGACTCTTGCCTGCTTAAGTAGTGATCCGAAGTCATGACCCACAATTAAACAAGTTTCGGAAGCTTTTCTAGCTACAAAGCTAGCGTTGGCCAAGCCCTTCCATTCAATGTCACCCGTGCAGCTCCAAAAAATGATCAAGAAGTATGGCAGGAAGGTGGATCAACGGAAACTTCATCATCTCCATTTTGATTTGTAGACACTCATGTATCACAATTATGCTAATAATTTGCGGGAGAAGGACACTAAAAGCGCCAAAAGTTGTGTACGGCGCTCATTTTTGTGCCAAAAATTTCGAAAGGATTACTTAATTACCATTTTAAAAACTTAAGTGCCAATTCCGATTTGTTTGGCCGGAATCCAACATGGCCTTTTTCTTTATTAATATCTTAAGGCCAACGTGGCTAGCCGAAGGTCCAATTAGCAATAAAAAAAACTTAAAGTTCATAAAAATATTAAAAAGTAATGTAATTCTTATATTAAATTATAAATAAGCTAAAATTTAAATAAATAAAAAGTTCGCTGCCCCACCATCGACCAGCTAGAGGGAAAGCTGGCGAGATCTCGAGGTCGGCCTCGCCCTCGCACAAGATCAACCTCACCTAGCCATGGCGAGGCCGACCTTGCCCTCGTCGGCTCTCCCTTTGGCTGGTCGCCAGTCTGATGACTGACCAGAGGAAGAAGGTAAGAAAAAAATAAAAGAAAAAAAAGATAATAGTAAATGCCATGTATTTACTGCCATGTGACTTAAAAATATAAAGAAAAAGAGATTAAAATGCCATGTCACTTAAAATTTTAATTACAAATGTCATGTATTTTTTTTTTTCCAAAATTTCTTGTTGGAAGCATTTAAGTGATCATTTTTTTTTCCGATTTGGAACTCAAGTGATCCGTTTGAAACTTTTGGTACTAAGTGAGCGCCGAACACAACTTTTGGCACTTCTTATGTCCTTCTCCCAATAATTTGCTATTTGATTTGTTACTTCAATGCCATGAAGTACTTGTCCCAATACTAACAAATAAATTCTAGCAAGTGAAGAGTTCATTGACAAAACGACGTGGTTCGGGATATGAAATGTACGTCTTGTGCAATTTAAGTCAAATGTCAAACTTTTTTAGTATAAAGATATCATGGGTGCCAAAACTTTTGTATGTTGCTCACTTCGGTGCCATTATATTTTTTCCAATCACTTAAGGGACGAATCGATGAAAAATCGTTCACTTGAGTGTTTATTCCGGCAATTCGTCCAACCGTGGCTTTTGAAAATAAGATTTGATTTCGATGTGGCTTTTGAAAACAAAATTGCAGTCCAACGTGGAAAATTGTTCGTCCACCACTAGCTAGATATGTCGCCAGTCAAGAGGCCACACAACACTAGAATTTGAACTCCCTCTGTCTCCTATTCTTAAGTCAACAATCCTACTTATATACCAGATGAATACTGCACTTGCATGATCTCTTAACAAGGTTTTGTACTAGTAATCGATGAAACTTTCGTTTCCAAGGGCATACGACCGCCACCACGACGGCCGATGTTTAGCTGACGTGGCGTACAGGTAGGCCCCACATGTCTCAACCAACCTTACGGCCACTCGTTCTTGTCATGGACCCCCACCTGTCTCCTCTTCTCCCTCCAACTTCTAATGAAAACATGCAAAGAGAAAGGAAAGGAGAACCACTGTCGTAACGAGACTTGCGAAGGCTCAGTCAGCTTCCTCCCCGAAGCCATCGTTGATTCCAAAAGCCTGCCTCCACGTGTACGCCAAGACGCGTGACGCACGTGACGTGGCATTTCTGGCCTTCGCTATATATATAGAGTGCATGCTTGGGGCATGGCCTCTTCACTGGCGAGCTGCATAACTTTGAGCCTTTCTACCGTCTCTGAGTTCAGAAACTACACAACATTCAAATCATGACCGTCGAACCGGTCCTTTCATCTCCACCGGACCGTCCTGCATTTGAGAAGGACGCGAAGGCTCTCGAGTTCATCGAAGAGATGACCCGGAACTGCGACTCGGTTCAAGAGAGGGTATTGGGCGAGATACTGAGTGGGAACTCGGACACCGAGTATCTCCGGCGATTCCGTCTCGGTGGCAAAACCGATAGAGACGCGTTCAAAGCCAAAGTGCCCGTCGTCACGTACGAGGATTTGAAGCCGGAGATTCAACGTATCGCCAATGGTGACCGCTCCAAAATCTTGTCCTCTCGCCCCATCTCCGAGTTCCTCACCAGGCAAGAAAATTATTTGTTGACGTTCAGAATATATAATTGGTTATTTTGTCACAATTTGGGTTCTGTTGGTTGATTAAATTCGTTGGAAGATTAATCCTTGTCTATGCAATGCGAAATTGGGGACATGAGACATGTTATTCCAATAAAATAACTACGTGCCTTAGACTAAGATCTCTTTTCTAAATTTATGCAGTTGGCTCACCAAAAGGAAAATCTGGCCGATGGTCCTTCTACTTCATTTTTGTTTATTTATTTTTATTTTCCCCTCTCTTTTTTTTATTTCTTTTCTTTTTTTATCCCCTACCATCATTCCTTAATTCCCATAGGTTTGAAATCTAAGTTTTACACGTGAATTTGTGTTTAGTGTCTTAAAATAATCAGCTCGCTATATTGCCAATCCCCGTCACTAATTTCGGAAACCCATGCAACACCCCATGCAGAATCAAAGTACCAATACATAAGCAGGACAGGAAACATGATCTTGATTTTGGGTTATTCATTGAAATAGTATTAATTCCATCATTAATAGTGACCATTTTTTTTTTTTGGTCATGCCATACTCTTGTTAAAAAAGATTGCAGTGCGTGCTACTGAAGGTTATGACAGTTCATACACACATTAAGTTTTTCGTGCTTCCAGTCAAGTTCAAGAAACCCAAATTTGCAATCCATTATTTTTTATAAATAGTTTTGACTAGATTTATTAACTAATTCAAATCCAAGATCTTCGTCTGGATTGTTCTAACCGCTAATGTTATTCGACTCGATCCTGCAACCACAACTAGTTTAGATTAATGGAGTACTCTACCAATTCTTATTAGAGCTATGCTAAGAGAATGGTCCCGTCACTTTGTGGAAAGTGACACTACCCTCATGACTACACATTCCGAAGTGTGGGATTTTGGGAACCGGATTATAATACTGACAAAATTTTTTGCTGAAAATGGTCTGATCACACACTTGGGGACGTGTAGCCAGGAGGGTACTGTCACTTTGTGGGAAGTGACGGGTACCGTCCTCTTAGCATTTTTCTTCTTATTATTACTAGGATTTTAACTCAAAGCATGCAGGTTTCCCAACATTTCTAATGACAAATCTTAAACGACAAGAATCATTGGTGTATGAGGATTGATCCCGGAAATAACGTGTGATTCGTACTTGAAAATTTTCAGTTCTGGAACTTCGGCCGGAGAAAGAAAGCTCATGCCTACCATTGAAGAAGAGTGGAATCGTCGCCAGCTACTCTACAGCCTCCTCATGCCCGTAATGAACCTGTTAGTCTCTCTCTCTCTCTCTCTCTCTCTCTCTCTCTCTCTCAAGTCTTAAACACATTTATGGATTCAACATGACTACGTTAATTACTAATTAGACATTCTTATAGACGAGTTATCTAGAAGGGAATCCCGACAGATGACAGGTTCTTTGTAGGTTGATATATTTATACAAGTTGGTTGGATGGTCTCTCAAAAGAAGTGCCTATGATGAGCTTATAATTTCCTATTTAAGAGTTAGAAAATTTCTCTATACAAACATACCCAGAAAAAATGGAGTTCACAAAATCCCCATACTAAATTCACAATAGTTTCTTCCTGTGAATTAAGTTAAATGAACCGATCCTTCAATCACAAAATGCTCATGTTTCAAGGATCTAATGTAATTAAACCTATTGTGTTAATTTAACTTTAATATCTAGCACAGTTCTTCGACAAATTTTTAATCTAAAGTTTTATTCCCTCTCGGAACAGTTATGTCCCGGGCTTGGACAAAGGAAAGGCACTCTACTTCCTCTTCGTGAAAGCAGAGACGAAAACCCCAGGAGGCCTCTTGGCGCGCCCCGTGCTCACGAGCTACTACAAGAGCAACCACTTCAAGACGAGGCCGTACGACCCCTTCAACGTCTACACTAGCCCGAACGAGGCGATCCTTTGTGCGGACGCCTTCCAGAGCATGTATGCCCAAATGCTGTGTGGCCTGATCATGCGCTGTGAGGTCCTCCGTGTCGGCGCTGTGTTTGCCTCCGGCCTGATCCGGGCCATCCATTTCCTCCAGGGCAATTGGAAGCTCTTGGGTCACGACATTGAGACTGGGACCCTAAACCCTAGGATCGCCGACCCTTCAATCCGCCGGTCCGTGGAGGAGAGCCTGAGACCGGACCGAGGGCTTGCCGAGTTTATCAGGACGCAGTGCATGGGAGAAGCTTGGGAGGGAATCATCACCAGGATTTGGCCAAATACCAAGTACTTAGACGTGATTGTGACTGGCGCTATGGCTCAATACATTCCCACGTTGGACTATTATAGTCGAGGGTTGCCTCTAGCATGCACAATGTATGCTTCTTCCGAGTGCTACTTTGGGCTCAACCTGAACCCAATTTGCAAGCCATCTGAGGTCTCTTATACGATCATGCCCAACATGGGCTACTTCGAGTTCACGCCCCACAACCCGCAGGCCACAGCATACCCATCTCAAGACTCGCCGCCATGGCTGGTCGACATGGCTAACGTGGAAGTCGGGAAAGAGTACGAGCTCGTTGTTACTACCTATTCAGGACTTTGCCGTTACAAGGTAGGGGATATCCTCAGGGTCACTGGGTTCCACAACTCGGCCCCACAGTTCCGCTTTGTGAGGAGGAAGAACGTGCTGCTAAGCATCGACTCAGACAAGACCAACGAGGCAGAGCTGCAGGGTGCTGTCGAGGTTGCGTCGAGGTTGCTGCGTGAGTCCAACACGAGTGTGGTCGAGTACACGAGCTACGCAGATGCTGGGACGATACCAGGGCACTATGTGATCTACTGGGAATTGCTGGCAAAAGATAAAGAAAATGGGCCAAGCCATGAAGTGCTGGATCAATGTAGCCTCGCCATGGAAGAGTCGCTCAACTCGGTGTATCGACAGTGCCGGGTCGCGGACAACTCGATCGGACCGCTAGAGATTCAGGTCGTCAAGAACGGCTCATTCGAGGAACTTATGGACTATGCCATCTCTCGGGGTGCGTCCATTAATCAATATAAGGTTCCGAGGTGCGTGAGTTTCGCGCCGATTGTTGAGCTTCTTGATTCTAGGGTGGTTTCAGCGCATTTTAGCCCAAGGGCACCGAGTTGGACCCCGGAAAGATGCCATTAATTTGATAGTGGCAAGCTAAGACAAATCATGTTGAATTGCACTCGCTTACTTCCATGCGTTAAGGTCTTAAGATTGTCTATGTAACTTCTCTTTGCTGACGTAAAAGTGTCGTTCGAATTTGTTGTCTTCATAAACCTCAATAGCTGTGTTCCTATAGAACGATCAAACATGCTATCGTCTTTGAATTATCAATCTATTGATAGGATTGAGATCTTTCAAGCTGCAAGAAAAATTTTATTTCCTTCTTTTTCATTTTTTTTTCTCTTCCATATCTGAGGTCCCTAGCCTCATGCGTCCCCAAATCTAGCTAGGGTTACCCTATTGGAACCAAAAGAATAATGATAACTTTGAAAATTTAGAACAAGGCACAAAATTGGAGGGAGAAATTGTTCTTAGATTGTTTTCTAATGGTGGATTAATTTACAACATTCACTTCACGTCCTTATATAATAACATAACATCTATAATATATTTAATGACGAAAGACAAACATCCCACACACACATTAAATGAACCAAGAAATCTTCAAGCACTACTTCTGCAAGATTAAATGGAACGACACAAAAGTCCACAAAGCAAAAAGTAAAAACACACAAATAATAAATGCACATAAATGCTCTTGAAGACATTGATGAAGATGAAAACTTCCGTAGAGAACTCTTCAATGAGCTTAACGAGTCTTTTCTATCTTCATGCTTCATAGGTCTTCCTCATTAAATGCTTGCAGCATTTTCTTCTTCAATATTCTTCTGACACTAGTTCTTCAATGCAAGCTTCGAGCTGTAAGTTACCATAACTTATCCAAGACCAAGACCAAAGTAAAATTGGACTTTACTTCTTCAATCAAAACAAAAATCAAATTTACTATTTCTAACAGGCTCCCTTAAATTTGATTTTGGAAATCAACAACACCAAGTGTCGTCTTCAATTTCTCAAACAAATCCACCTTTAATGGTTTCATCAAGATATCTGCAATCTGATCTTCGGACCTACAGAAATCAAGCTCGACCTTACCATCTTTCACTAGCTCATGGATATAATGATACTTGATATCAATGTGTTTGCTCCTACGATGGAAAACAGGGTTCTTGACCAATGCAATTGCTGACTTGTTATCACACATCAATTTGGTAGGACATTTCTATTCATGCATTAATTCAGTAAGCATCCTATGAAGCCATATCGCTTCACATGCTGTCGAAGCTAATGTCATGTATTCTACTTCAGCTGTCGAGAATGCAACAACTTGTTATTTTTTCGAGGACTAAGAAATTACTCCTGATCCAAGAAAGAAAGCATATCCCGAAGTACTCTTTCGAGTCTCGGTATCACCTGCCCAATCATTGTCTGTGTACCCTATTAGACTGAAATTCTCAGTATAAGAATATAAAATTCAATGGTCACAAGTTCCACTAACATACCGTAAAATTCTTTTTGCTGCCTGCAAATGTGATTGGTACGATTTTTTCATGAACCTGCTAATAATTTCCACTCCATAGGTAATATCTGGCCTAGTAGAAGCCAAATATCTCAAACTGCCAACAATGCTTTTGAAATAAATGGGATTTACTAGTTCACCAATTCCTTTTTTCTTCAACTCCAGCCGTTGTACAACGGGAGTTGGAATTGGTTTGAGCGATTCCATTTTCAATCGCTTCAAAATATCATTAGCATATTTTTGCTGTGAAATAAATATGCCATCATCTGCTTGCTTCACTTCAAGGCCAAGAAAATAAGACATCAATCCCAAATCTGTCATCTCGATCTAGTTAGTCATAGCCTCCCTGAATTCAGCAAACATCTTTTCATAGCTCCTTGTAAATATCAAGTCATCAACATAAAGGCACACAATGATTATGTTACCGTTAGTATTTGACTTGATATACAGTGTATGCTCATATGGGCACTTTTGAAAACCATGCTCTAATAGGTACATGTCGATCCGCGTATACCAAGCACGAGGTGCCTATTTTAGCTCATACAATGTCTTTTTCAGCTTGTAAACTTGATTTTCAAGCCCTTTCTTCTTATAACCCTGTGGTTGCTTCACGTAGACTTCCTCTTCAAGGACACCATTAAGGAATGTTGATTTTACATCCATTTGATGGATCCTCCAACGGTTTTGAGCTGGAAGTGCTAAGATCATCCAAATGGTATCTATTCCGGCCACTAGTGCAAGTACTTCAAAATAATCAATACATGGCTTTTGCTTGTAGCCCTTTATAACCAGTCTAGCTTTGTAATAGTCCACCTAACTGTTGAGTTTGTACTTCATCTTGTACACCCACTTGACACCAATGGGCTTCTTACCAGGTGGTAAAAAAGTTAGCACCCATGTGCCATTCTTCTCAATGGAGTAGATTTCTTCATCAATTGCTTGGATCCACTTCCCTTTTACAACTGCTTCATCATAGGATACAGGGTCACATTCAGCAAACAAACAAAAGTTTATCATAGTTTTATTAGTGATTTCACTACTATCACTGTCATTTTTTCTTGTGACCACATAATCCTTGAATTTTACTGGCATCTCCCATAGTCGCTATGAACGACGTAAAGGTGGTTCTGAAGCTACTATTGGTGATAAAAATGCACCACCACTTGAAGATGAAGAAGAAGATGCACCATCAGTCGAAGATGATGGAGGTTTTTCTATCTCTCCCTCTAATGGTTCATCTTCGAGGATAATGCTTTTCTAGTCACCCTTTTGATTCCAATCCTATGCTTCATTTTCTAGAAAATGGACATCCTTGTTAATGATTACCTTTTCAGTGACTGGGTTGTACAGCTTATAACCTTTAGTTATGTCACTGTAGCCAATGAAGATGCACTTCTCACTTTTATCATCCAACTTCTTCATTCATTCATTTGGTATATGGGGATATGCCACGCACCCAAATACTTGTAGGAATGAAACATCTAGCTTGTTGCCACTCCAAGCCTCTTCTGGGGTACTTCCAAGAACACTTCTTGTTGGACACCTGTTCAGCACAAATACAGCACACGCAACAACTTCTGCCCAAAACTTCTTGGGTAAATTTTTAGCCTTTAGTATACTTCTTGCCATTTAAAAAATTGTCATGTTTTTTCTTTCGGCTATACCATTTTGTTGAGGAGTATAGTTGGCAATCAACTAATGTTTCACTCTATGAATTTTACAATATTTGTCAAATTCATTTGAGGTAAACTCTCCCCCTCTATCCAATCTCAACGTGTTTAAATTAAAGCCACTATGTTTTTCAATATAGACTTTAAATTCTTTAAAGTTACCAAAAGTTTCAGATTTTTCTCTCAATAACTATACCCACAAAAAGTAGTATGTACATTTTTTGTTCGAGTGATTCCATCTCAACAGGGATACAAATGTCTGTATACACCAACTCTAATGGTTGTTTTGCTCTTCTGGCTTTCCCAACTGGAAAGGGTAGTCAATGTTGTTTTCCAACGAGACATTCTTCGCATGAACAGTTCGAACAGTCAATTAAAGGCATACCGGTCACCATCTTTTTATGGACAGTAATTTTAGTCAAAGAAAATTTAGGTGCCCGAATCGAAGATGCCACAACCAGTTGTTGTCTTTCATCATTGCTTGAAAGTTCAAGAGATTCTTTGTCTGAAGAGTCAAGGAACACATCCGGTTCTTTGTCATTTGAACTGTCGTGATCAACTTGTTGACACCTCTGATGAAGCAAACTCCATTTGCAATATGAAACTTGTAGCCTCGTTCGGAAAGTTACCCAACACTTAGCAAATTCCAAAAAAGTCCTAGCCCAAAGTAAACATCCACAATAATAATATTAGTACCATCCTTTGACTTGATACTGATGTTACCTTTGCCCATCACGAGAATTTTTTATTTGTTCCCAAATTGATTTCACCTCGACTCATTTCGTCCAGCTACGAGGATAACTCATTTCGCTTGGTCATATGATTGTTGCGACCAGTATCCAGGTACCATATGTCGGTGTCTTCGATGCTTGAGTCATCCTTACATGCTAGTAGCATGTGTTCTTCAGTACCGATGGCATGTGCGTGTTTCACCTGCTCGTACGTCACCTTTGCCTAGCATTCGGATTTGTAATGTCTGAATTTATTGCATTTAAAACACTTGACCTTTGATTTGTCACGTGCTTTAAATTTTTTGGTGAAATTTGGATTTCCACCTCTACCTCGGCCTCCTTCTCGACCTCGAAAGCCTTGATAGCCTCCTCGACTTAATTGAACAAACTAACTTTGCAATGCTTGCTCGAGATTTGAACCAATGGACTTTTGATTCATTATTTGCTCATGCAAGCACAAGGAACCCATCAACCGATCCAATGTTAGGGTTGTCACATCTTGTCCTTCGTCGATTGCTGCGACTACATAGTTAAATCTTTCAGTCAAAGACCTCAAGATTTTTTCTACCACTCGTACATCTTGGAGTTCTTCGCCATTAACCCTCAATTGGTTAACAATGCTTTGCACACGATCAAAATATACTGAGATTGATTCGAAGTCATTCATACGTAAAGACTCAAAATCACCTTGAAGTGTTTGAAGCCGCACCCACCAAACACGATCATCGCCTTTGTAGGATTTTTGTAAAATATCCCATGCTGCATTTGAGGTCTTCGCACTTGATATTTTTTCATATATCATTTTTTTCACTGCTTGAAAGATCGCATACAATGCTTTCTGATCTTTCTTCCGGGATTCCACCAAAGAATCTTTCTCCTCCTTTCTCAAAGCATCAAATGCTTCAGCATTGGCCACTTTGGTGTAGCCATTCTTCACTAGGTTCCACAAATCTTTTGATTTGAATAAAACTTTCATCTGGACAGACTAGTTGTTGAAATTCCTTCCATTCAATTTGGGAAGTTGCAATTGAACAGAATTGGTGTATGTCATTTCTAGCTTTAATACCAAATGTTGGAACCAAAAGAATAATGATAACTTTGAAAATTTGGAACAAGGCACAAATTGGAGGGAGAAATTGTTCTTAGATTGCTTTTTTTTTTTTTATGGTGGATTGATTTACAACACTCACTTCACGTCCTTATATAATAATATAACATCTACAATACCTTTAATGACGAAGACAAACATCCCACACACACATTAAATGAACCAAAAAGTCTTCGAGCACTAAAATATTAGATGGAGCAACACAAAAGTCCATATAGCAAAAAGAAAAAACATATAAACAATAAATGCACATAAATGCTCTTGAAGACATTGATGAAGATGAAGACTTCTGTGGAGAACTCTTCAATGAGCTTAATGAGTCTTTTTTGTCTTCATGCTTCATAGGTTTTCCTCATTAAATGCTTGCAGCATTTTCTTCTTCAATTTTCTTCTGACACTACTTCTTCAATGCAAGCTGCAAGCTAGAAGTTACCATAACTTATCCAAGACCAAGACCAAAGTAAAATTGGACTTTACTTCTTCAATCAAAACAAAATTCAATTTTACTATTTCTAACATACGCAAGGTGCGTGTAGCTTTTTTTGGGCGACAACCACCATAGTCAAGCTCCTGGCTTCACTTTGTGTGTGTGTCAAGGACCAAAGTGTTCAATTCAAAGGAACAACACATCATCGATCCAAAGGGAGCTCATCTAAGCCACTAGATCAGAAAGGGGGCTCAATCTCCACCCTTGGATTTGTTTGACAAGAATTAATATTCTCAACCGTTAGGTAGGGCCAATCTCAACCGTCGAATTCATGTGGCAAGGATCAATGTCACCCACCGTTAGATCGAATTGATCTCTACCGTTGGATCAAGTTGATGAGGATTGACATTCTCTACCGTTAGAACGTATAAAAGATCAATGGTTGTAATTAGAGGGGCTTTTGTATAAATAGGGGGCCCTTCCTCTCATTTGTATCATCCACTTCATTTGAGCAACACAAGTATTTTAGAGTTTCTCTCTCTAGAAATTTCCTTCCTTAAATGTGAGAGTTCGAGTGAGAACAATGCTTACTTAGGTTGAGTCAAGTGATCCATGGCCCAATCTACGGTTAACCGTCGGATGGAGCCAATCTCAACCATCAAATTCATGTGGCGAGGATCAATCATCCATCGTTAGATCGAATTCTTCTCTACCATTGGATCAAGTAGATGAGGATTGAGATCCTCTACCGTTAGATCGTGTAAAAGATCAATGGTTGTAATTAGATGAACTTTTGTATAAATAGGGGAACTCTCCCCCTCATTTGTATCATCCATTTCATTTGAGCAATACAAGTATTCTGGAGCTTCTCTCTCTATTTTCTCTCTCTTGAAATTCCTTCCTTAAGTGTGAGAGTTCGAGTGAAAACAAGGCTTACTTAGGCCGAGTTAAGTGATCCACGGTCTAAGTGCCGCACAATTCGCGATTAAAGGAATCGACCTGTGACAAGTGGTATCAAAGTGACGATCCTTGGCAATGGCTTTCGGCTCCGATGTCCTCAACACTAAGGCTTTTCAAGAGAAGACTGCCCAAGAGAAGGTCACCCAACATAAAGAGACCCACGGTAGATCCAAGAAGAGGGGAGTCTTGATGGGCGCTATGTCTACTCTCAAGGAAAAGCTTGCCATGATGAAGGCCAACATGATCGATATGTTGGACGGTTTCAATAAGGTGAAGGGGCGGATCAATGAGGTAGAGGAAACACTCCGGGTCAAGACGATGAACATTATGGGTCAAGCCACAGCTCCTTTGATCGAGAAGGACGAGTTCCTCGAGGCCACAATTGAGGCTCTGAAGTTGGAAGTTCAAGAGCTCAAGAAGGATGAGTTCCATGAAGCTACGATTGAGGCATAAAAGTTGGAAGTCCAAGAACTAAAGATTGAGCTAGTCTTGTGCAAGGCTAGTATCGCGAACAAGGTGGGACCCGTTCAAGTGGCACCCAAGGCGGATGTGTCGAGACCTAAGGAGTTTAAGGGTAAACGGTCCACTAAGGAAGTGGATAACTTCGTTTGGAGCATGGAGCAGTACTTCGATGCTATCGACATGTAAGATGTGAAAGCCAAGGTAAGAATTGCTTCCATGTTCCATACCGATAATGCGGTGCCTTGGTGGTGTCGTAGGTGTGATGAGATAAAGTGAGGTGCCAATCCCATTAATACTTGGGAAGATTTCGTCAAAGAATTTCGAAATCAATTCTTCCCAGAGGCTACCCAACATGAAGCCCGTAGGGAACTTCGTTGACTCAAGCAAAAGGGCACAGTTCGAGAATATGTCAAGAAGTTCACCGAACTACGGCTCGAGATCCCCAACCTTGGGGATAACAAGGCTCTCTTTGCATTCACAGATGACTTAAAGCTTTAGGCCCAGACCGAACTCGAGCGCCGAAGTGTTCAAAGTATCTCGAAGGCTCTCACCATGGCTGAATCTCATTTGGAATTTACCAAGCCCAACTCCTCCAAACCCAAAGACAAAGGGAAAAGTGGGGGAGAGCCGGGAAGAACGGGGAAAGAAGGCTCATCGAAACCTTTGAACGGGAAATGGAACTGACCTTAGGGTTGATCATCCAAGGAAAAGGGGAAGAAGCCGATCAAGTGCTTCTTTCGCAACGGTCCTCATTGGGCTAGGGATTGCCCGTAAAGAAGAAAACTTTCCGTATTCATGGCGGACAGTACTGAAGGAAAGGAAGAGACTTGCCTTAGGTCATTGAAGATCCTCAATGCACTCAAGGGCCAATCTTCAATCAAGAAGGGAGGCCTAATGTTCGCCAATGCTTATGTTATCAGAGCCAAAATGAATGCCTTGGTGGACACTATTACCTCCCACCTTTTCATCTCCAAAGTCATGGCCGAGAAGCTTAGCCTAAAGGTGGAGAAAGCGGGAGGATGGCTAAAACCCGTTAACTCCAAGGAGATTTCGACAGTGGGACTTGCTCGGGGTGTAGATCTCCACATTAGCACATAGCAAGGCAAAGAGACACTAGAGGTAATACCCCTCAACGACTATAAGCTTGTCATTGGGATAGACTTCCTTGATCGTGTCAATGCTTTAATTGTTCCGAATGCCAACTATATATGCATCACGAATGGTACTTTCCAATGCTTTGTGCCTATGTCCTATCAATCTGGGCAAGCTACCAAATATCTCCCGGCAATACAACTTGCCAAGGGAGTGAGGAAAAATGAGGAGACTTATGTTGTGGCCCTCAAGTTTGAGGAAGGTGAGGAAGGCAAAGGTGAACTCCCTCACAAAGTGTTAACCTTACTTAAATCTTTCAAAAATGTGATGCTCCTAGAGTTGCCCAAGAAATTGCCGCCACGAAAGGAGGTGGATCATAAAATTGAGTTGGCACCTGATGCGCATCCTCGGGCCATGGCTCCTTATTGAATGGCATTGCTCGAAATGGAGGAACTTCGACGACAACTCAAGGAATTACTTGATGCCGGATTCATTCGGCCCTCTAAGGCCCATTAGGTGCTCGTGTCCTCTTCCAAAAGAAGCAAGAGGATCTCTTCGGCTATGCATTGACTACTAAGCACTCA
Source organism: Metrosideros polymorpha var. glaberrima (assembly GCA_001662345.2). Classification (NCBI taxonomy): domain Eukaryota; kingdom Viridiplantae; phylum Streptophyta; class Magnoliopsida; order Myrtales; family Myrtaceae; genus Metrosideros; species Metrosideros polymorpha. The sequence goes on from BCNH02000009.1 coordinate 8,898,579, forward strand.
ACAAACTAACAGTAAAAAATAAGTATCCAATTCCACTCATAGCTAACTTGTTCAATCAACTTGGAGGGGCCTAATTGTTTTCCAAGCTCGACTTAAGGTTGGGATATCATCAAGTCCGAATAACCGAGAGGGACAAACCAAAGACTGCTTGTATGACGCGGTATGGATCTTACGAGTTCCTTGTGATGCCCTTCGGCCTCACTAACGCTTCAGCCACATTTTGCACCATCATGAACAAGGTACTTTAACCATTCCTAAATTGATTTCTTGTTGTTTACCTTGTGATATTGTAGTCTATAGTCGGAAGTTGGAGGAATACACCGAGCATTTGCGCTAAATCTTTAAGGTGCTACAGGAAAATGACTTGTTTGTCAAGAGAGAGAAATGCTCATTTGCCCAACCGGAGGTGACTTTCTTTGGCCACATCATTGGCAATGGTACCATTTATATGGATCAAAAGAAGGTCAAATTCATTTGCGAGTGGCAACCGGTAACCAAGGTCCCCGAACTACGATCATTCCTTAGGTTAGCCAACTACTACCGTTGGTTTATCTATGGTTACTCTCACATTAAAATGCCCTTGACCGACTTGTTGAAGAAGGGCTAATCGTGGTATTGAAGTGGGCATCAGGGGTGAGCACCGCAGACCGCCCGAACCGGGACCGAACCAAACCGGCTATTTTGGTCTGATCCTGATGGTCCCTATCCGGTTTCCGGTTCCCAGTTCCCAAAAGTGTAACCGGTGACCGGGCGGTCCAGTTCCCGATTCTAGGGGAATTGGAATCGGACCGGACCGCTTGGACCAGACCGATCCCCATATATAAATATATATAATTTTTATTGGGTTAAAAGAAACCCTAATGCTCACGCTCACACACGCAGTTGCAGTCTCGCCTCTCTCCTCTCTGAGTCTCTATCTCTCGTGTCTCACCTCTCTTGACACCCTTTTTCGTCTCGCTCGAGCTCGAATCGAGCTGCTTGACACCTCCCTCTCGCTCTGTTGCTCAAGCTCGACGCCTTGCTCAAGCTTTTTGCGTTCTGCCGCTTCCTCTCCTCGAGTCGTCTTCCTCCTTGCTTCGACCTGATAGCCTTGAGCAGGGTTTCTGAGAGGTAGATCAAATGTAGAAATTAAAATGCTTGGTCTTGAATTGGATATCAAGGGGAATGTGGGATGCTTTGCTTGGTCTTTTAGGTTGATTTTCTTTCAATCTCTTTCGGAGATTGTTGGTATTTTAAATATATTTTGCCCAATCTAAGGCTACTTTTGAACTGCATTACTACAATTGTTGATTATTTCTTTTCATTTTCCTTTTTTAGGTGTGCAAGGCTGTAAGCCAATTTTGATGTTTTGGAATTTGGGTCTTTTGCGTCTTGTTCGAAATTGTATCCCTCTCCATCTTTCGAGAATTTATGTTGCGAGAAAATTGTATAGAAGTTATAGAACTGAATGAGTCTAAAGAATGTTTGGTGTATGTGGTCTTTGTATATGGTGTTTGCGAGCACATTTCAATTATAGAATTGAACAAGTCTGAACTGAATGAGTCTGAAATGTTTGCGAGCGCATTTCTATACAAATTTGAAATTGTTGCATATGATTGAGGATCTTTGATCTTGTCCTGAATGTGCCTATTGTTTTGCACTTGCTTTAAGAGACGCCTTTGTCATTTTGGATATGATTCTCTACCTATTTTTTATTTGATTCAAGTGATCTATTTACATGTCAATATCAATGGAACAATGCAATGATATGCCTCCAGTTTTGGACATGGACTCACTAGAACGTGAATGTGAAGAAGACAACCTCGTAGAGGCATTAGACTCAAACAAGGTATCTTCTTATTGTCCTTTTGATTCTGGTAAATGAAAATCAGAAGTATGGCTTCATTTTAGTAAAGGACAAGAGGAGAATAAGAGAACTAAAGTGAATTGCGAATATTGTGGGACCGAGTATACGTATGTTGTGAACAACGGTACTTCAGTTATGTTGAAGCACTTGAGAAGGTGCAATAAGAATCCTGCGAATATAGATAAGAAGCAAAAATTGTCTGCCACATGTAGAGTAAGTGGGACTCAAATGACAATGGGGAATATCAGTTCTGGTAGTGGTAGTGCTAATGTCTTATTGACATGGAAATTTAATCAGGAACGTTGTAGGCAAATGCTTGTTTGGATGATTATAATGGATGAATAACCTTTTTCAATGATTAAGCGTGTTGGATTCTGTGATTTTATCAGTGAGTTACAACCCCTCTTTAATCAGTTTTCACAATTTACAGTGGCTAGAGATTGCATGAAGTTGTATCTTTTTGAAAAAATAAGTTTAAAGACTTACGGTGGCTAGAGATCGCACTTACGACTGATATATGGACTTCCAATTAGAACTTGAGCTATTTATGTCTCACTGCACATTTTATTGATAATAACTGGACATTGCAAAAAAGGATAATCAATTTTGTGGTGATAACTAGTCACAAGGGCAAGGACATTGAGAAAATGGTTGAGAAATGCATCTACAAGTGGGGAATAGAGAAAAATGTGTCCACAATCACTGTGGATAATGCTAGTTTGAATAATGTAGCCATTGCTTTTTTTAAAGAAAGATTATCAAGAGATAGGTTGTTGGTCTTAGATGGTGATGCTTTGCACATGAGGTGCACGACTCATATATTAAACTTGATTGTGAGGGATGGCTTAAAGGAGGTAGGTGAATCTATTAAACGTATTCGAAACGCGATCAAGTATGTGAAAGGTTCTCCCTTGAGAGCTAAAACATTCAAAGCTTGTATTGAGAAGGCAAGGATCACTTATAAGGGTTCAGTTTGTCTTAATGTTGCCACTAGGTGAAACTCCACTTACCTCATGTTGGAAACTGCCTTAAAGCTAAGAAAAGCTTTTGACAAAATGGAAGAAGATGATCCTTATTTCATAACTGAGTTTGACTATGAAAATCCTAAACATGAAGATTGGGAGAATACCAAAATTATTGCCTTATATCTGAAGAAGTTTTATGATGCCACCAACAAGATGTCTGGGACTTTGTATATCACTTCATGTGATTATTTTCATGATATAGCTTCTTTATATAAATCTTTGAAACAAGCGGAGACGGCTTCGATTCCTAGGTTGAAAGCCATGGCCGTGAAGATGAGGGAAAAGTATGACAAATATTATGAGAGTTTCGAAAAAGTAAATATGATGGTGTTGATTGCGGTAGTATTGGATCCAAGAAAAAAGATGCATTATGTGCAGTATTATTATAGACTAATCTATGATGATAGTGCAAAAGTTGATAAGAGTTGCGATGATGTGAGGATTGCCCTAGAACGCTTGTTTCATTTTTATGATAAATCTTCTCTTGGTTCTTGTGACAAATATTTGGGTGGTCAACTTTCGATTTATATTGGTAGTAGTAGTAATGATCCTCATATTCATAGGGAGGATAACCAAAATGAGCTTGGCGCCAACGTGGTTTTCGACGATTATGAAAAGGAATTGGAGTACGAATGCTTTTTTTAGGAGGAGGAGGACCACAAATCGTCCGAGGGCTATGCATCTGAGCTTGATAAGTATCTTAAAGTCAAATGTGAAAAATGTTGTGATCTTAACCTTTGGATGTGGTGAAATACTGTTGGCTAAAAGTTCAAAATCATCTCTTTGATGGCTCAGGATATTTTGGCTATTCCTATGACAACCATTGCTTCGGAGTCGACTTTTAGCACATCTGGTCGTATGCTTGATGTTTTTCGAAGTTCTTTGACTCCTAGAGTAGTGGAAGCTTTGATTTGCACTCAAGATTGGTTGAGAGCAGTTGACAAGCCAATTAATCTTGAAGAGTGCATCGAAAATGCAGAAAAGTTTGAGTGGGGTAAGTCATGGATATGTCATTTTATCTTGTTAGTTTTTCATATATCTAATGAGTGAATACTTTATCTAATATCTTGTTTTTTCAAATTTTGATGATGTTCACTCGGAGCTTATTGGTAAATAGAGCTTACAAGTTGAATTGAAATGAATATATGTGGTGAGATTTTTCATTAATTATGTGAGTTCAATTTGTTGGAATTATAGTTTAAAACTAATGTTATTCTCTTGGTCCTTTTTACAGTTCATATTTTGAAGAGTTTCCAACAATATGAACAGTGAGTATTTCATTTGTCACGTGTCTTCTTGTGTCTTTTAACTGTCAATTCTTGTGTCTTTGAAAGAGTGTCTACCATTCATGTCATTAAAGTATACAAGCAATACCCTTAAGTACTTCTAAACTCTTTTGGAACTTCGCCAGCCCCTTGTTACAAGGCACATAACAAATGGTTTGAGTGCTCTTAAGTACTTCAAAACCCTTCTCCTCCTCTTGTACATCAGAAGAATGTTTAGGTGAACTTTATGTTTTGATGACCTATTCTGTGACTTCATTTTTTGTAGCCAGCATTTTCTTGCTGCATGATGGAATGGCATCATTAGAGCTTGGATTTAGTTAAGTTTTACTTGCAGATTTTCTTATGTCTCGACTTTTGATTTGTATCTTTATGTTCTAGTTTAGAAGTGATTGATGAAGAGGTTATGTATCTGCTGGGTTATGTTATAACAGCAAGAAAGAAAGCACCCAAGTAAGCGAGACATGAAAGCAAGAAATCTGCCTTTGATGGGATTTGCCTAGGACATAGAGATTGATGTTCTGTTACAACATCAAATTTTATGTTACAATATCAAGTTTTACTTGCAGATTTTTTTTTTTGGGTCAATTTTACTTGTAGATTGATGTTCTGTTGCAACATCAAATTTTCTTTTGTGGCCTAGGACATGCTTAAAATCTGCCTTTGATGTGATCTGCCTTTGATGTCTTGGACCTGTGTTTCTCATTTTCTTCGAGGAGCTTTAGCAAGAAGTTGCCATCTGAGTACTCTCTCTTACCATTCTTCGAAGGATGCATTCATATCTCTCCGATGCCATCTCAATTAAACCAAGTCATGATCCTCTGAATAGCTTGTGATTCATCAGGTTTTCAATGCAATATTTAGGTTGAAAACTGCAATATACACAGTTGAAGATACAGGTTTAAGTTTAAATGCACATGATGTGAATGGGCGGGTAGCTGAGTTAGCATGAAATCAAATCGAGCAAGCAACATCAACAACCAGTTTTCAGAAAATTGGGAACCAACATTCGGTTCCATTGGATTCGAACCGAACCACCAGTCCTTGGTCCCCGAAAATTGGGAACCAAGACTTTTGGTCTAGTCCTTGGTTCCGGGGAGAATCGGACACTACCCGGACCGTGCTCACCCCTAGTGGGCATCGTCATGAAGCCTTTTAGGCTTTGAAAAAGGCCATAACCGAGGAACCCGTCTTAGCATTACCCGACCACTTTAAGCCATTTGAAGTCCACACAGATACGTCGAACTTTGCCATTTGAGGAGTCCTCATGCAAGAAGCCCATCCTATCGCTTTTGAGAGCCGAAAACTCAACGAGACGAAAAGGTTCTACACCGTCCAAGAGAAGGAAATGACAGCCATGGTGCATTGCTTGAAGACTTGGCGACACTACCTTCTCGAATTTGAAGTTCATGGTTTGGACCGACAATATCGCCACAAGTTACTTTCAAACTCAAAAGAAACTATCCCCGAAGCAAGCTCGGTGTCAAGACTTTCTTGTCGAGTTCAACTTCACCTTTGAGTATAAGGCCGGCAAAACTAACTCGGTGGAGGATGCTTTAAGCTGACGGTCTGAACTCAAAGCCATGAGCCTCCCACAAAGCACTCTCGTGGAACGTATCCGGCAAGATATGTCCCATGATCCCACCACTATGAATCTCTTAATACACATCAAATAAGGCAAGGCGCGGAGATTTTGGCATGAGGATGGTCTCTTGTACATCCAGGGCTATCATATTTATGTCCCGCATCACGACAGCCTTCGGAGGGAAATCATGAAGGAAAGCCGCGACTTCAAATGGGCAGGTCACCCGGGCATGCATCGAACGCTCGCCCCTTGTGGAGGAGAACTATTATTGGCCTCACTTGCGTAAAGATGTGGAGGCTTATGTGAGAACTTATCTCGTGTGCCAACAAGACAAGGTGGAGCACAAGGCGTCAACAGGCCTCTTGGAACCTCTCCCTATTCTTGAACATCCATGGGAAAGTATCTCCTTGGATTTCATCGTCAGTATGCCTAAGGCCGACAGGTTAGGTACCATCATTGTAATCGTGGATCGCTTCTTGAAGTATGCCACATTCATCCTGGCTACTAGAGAATGCCCTGCGAAAAAGCTGCCCCAGTTGTTCTTAAAGAGCATCATGGAATACGAGGGCTTGCTAAGGAATATTGTTTGTGATCAAGACGGTTGATTCATTGACAAGTTTTGGACTAATTTGTTCAAGCTACTTGGATTAGATATGAACTTCTCCACTAGCATACATCCATAAACTGATGGACAAACGAAGAGGACCAACACTCTCATTAAGCTCTACTTGTGGCATTTCGTGAACACAAGCCAAAAGAAATGGCACAAACTACTTGGTGTGGCACAATTCTCATTCAACTTACATAAGAACGAGTCAACTAGCCGAAATCCATTCGAAATCGTAATGGGTCATCAACCGCTCACCCCCAAATGCCTTTGCCATGCAATACGAAGGTAGTAGTCCTTCCGCCTTCAAGTTTGCTAAGGAGTGGTAAAAAGACACCGATCTTGCCCAATTTGTCTTCATAAAGTGACTAAGCGAATGAAGAAATTTTCCAATAAGAAGAGGAGACCAGCCGAATATCAAGTACGAGACCTTATCCTCGTGAAGCTTCACTTGTTATAAAGGACAAAAGGCCAACTCCACAAAGGCCTCCTCCGGCATTATGAGGGTCTTTTCTACACTCTAAAACGTGTTGGGAAGGTTGCCTACAAGCTTGAGCTTCCCCCAAAGCTAAAGTTCCACCTGATGTTTCATGTAAGTATGCTCAAACCATATCACGAGGACACAGATGATCCCGAGTGCGCGAAGTCACATCGAGCACAGATCGGGATTAGAGTCACACAAGATTGGGAAGTCGAATCTATCATAGCCGAAAGGTATGTTCATCGACAACGTTCTCCTCATCTCCACGAATATATGGTGGAATGGAAAGGGCTTCTTGAAAGCAAAGCAAGTAGGGAATCGAAGGAGTCACTATGGAAATTCCTTGATCAAATGTAATGTTTCTACAATGAGGTGACAAGGGTGTCGCCAATTTAGTGGGGGACAATGTCACGGACCAAAGTGCTCAATCCAAAGGAACACCACATCATCGATTCGCAGGGAGCTCATCTAAGCCATTAGATCGGAAAGGGGCTCAATCTCCACCCTCAGATTTGTTTGACAGGGATTGATATTCTCAACCGTTGGATGAGGCCAATCTTGATCGTCAAATTCATGTGGCAAGGATCAATATCACCCACCATTAGATCGAATAGATCTCTACCATTGGATCAAGTAGACGAGGATTGATATTCTATGCCGTTAAATCGTGTAGAAGATCAATGGTTCTAATTAGAGGGATTTTTGTATAAAAAGGAGAGCCCTCCCCCTCATTTGTATCATCCACTTCATTTGAGCGATACAAGTATTCTAAGGCTTCTCTCTCTCTACTTTCTCTCTCTAGAAATTCCCTTTCTTGAGTGTGAGAGTTTGAGTGAGCACAAGGCTTACTTAGGTTGAGTCGAGTGATCCACGGTCTAAGTGCTACATGGTTCGCGATTGAAGGAATCGACTCATGACATGTGCGTGCGTGCGAAAGGTGACATTTAATGGTAATGAAAAGGCGCAAGGTTTGATTGTCAAGACAACTATGTCTGATGCAGAGGAGGTGAGTGAGAGGAAGAAACTTGTGTTCATGGTTTTCTTTTGTCTTTTATATTTGGAGTAGATTTCCTTAAAGTTCATGATATTTTGGCCTATTAAAATAGCTTTCGATATCTAGTCCAGTCTACCTACAATAGGGATAATTACCAAAAACAATCTTAAACTTATTGATGGATGTTAATTCAGTCATAAACCTTTTAATTTAACCAATTTAATCCTAAACCTTTCGACAATTGCCTAATGTAATTCTTCCGGCTAATTTTGATCAAAAATCACTGACGTAGACGCCAACCGTCCTACATAGCATGGTCGGCAACAACCGACGCACGTGGACTATTTTTGTAATTTTTTTCCTTTTTTTTAATATTGCTGGCAACATAGGCGAGGGCTTGTGGCCAGCGAGGGCCGCAACGCCTTGGCTGACCACAGCGAGGGGTCACGGCCCCTCACTAGATTTGACCAAGCGAGGCCGAAATCAGAAAAATTGCAAAAAAGCATTCACATTAATGCCGGTTGTGTTATGTAAGACAGTTGGCATTCACGTCAACGATTTTCGGCGAAAATTGACTAGAATGACTATATTGGCAAAGCGTCAAAAAGGTTTAAGACTAAATTAGTCAAATTAAAATATCTATGACTAAATTGGCATCCATACAACAAATTTATGACTTTTTTTGGTAATTTTCCTGTTTACGACGAGTCAACACTAAACCCGACCCATGTTCTTTGAAGTTCCTTTTGGTCAAATTGAAATATTTAAGACTAAATTGACAATCGTATAATAGGTTTACGACTCTTTTTTTGGGTAATTTTTTCACTTAAATGAGTCATTTAAAACCTTGTTGATGTTCTTTGAAGCTCCTTTTGGAGTGAATAGGTAGTTTGGATAAGCACCACCTTCCTTGAAACAAGTCATCACCGGCCCTTGCCCTTAGCCGATCGCTGACTAGAGGAAGAAGAAGAATGGAAGAAAAAAAAAGAGAGAAAGAAAAGAAAAAAAGGAAAAATCAAAAAAATTATTTAACTATTATTAAAAATTGTTCATGTCAACGCTGGCTGGCCAAAATTGGCCAGATCAACTAAATGAGCACAAATGCAAAAGGTTTAAGACTCAATTGGTAAAAACAAAAGTTTGGAACTGAATTGGCACAATTACAATAGATTTATGACTTTTTTGGCAATTTTCCCTTTAAATGAACAACATAAAACTGTTAAAACACAAGTGCGTGAAGTATATCAATTTCAAAAGTTACGTTGTAATTGTCCCGCTTTTTTTTTTATAATTTACCAATCTATATTTTCCTTGATTATGAACTCTTTGAATATCTTAGCTCTCATAAGAAATGGGAAAAGTATAGCACAAGTGCCTTAATTTGGCATGGGTGGACACTTTAATGCCATAATTTTCAAAAAACACACTTAAATGCTACTTTTTAAAACTAGGACACATAAGTGCCAAGTCCGACAAGCCTAGCCGAAAATCCGACATGGCATTATTTTATTAATATTTTTAGCCTATGTGGCTCGCCGATGTTGACATGGCAATTTTTTATAATTTTATAATATTTTTCAAATATAATTTAATTTTCTTAATTTTCCTTTTTTTCCATCATCTTCTTCCTCTGGCTCGCCGGCCAAAGGAAGGGCTGACAACGACCGGCAAGGCCATGGGCAAGGCCGGCCTTACCCAACGACAATGAGGTCGACCTTGCCCATGGCCTCACCGTCGTCGACCCCTCCAGTTGCAAGTCGAACCCTTCCAATTGCAAGCCATTCTAGTACACGACGCACGCCATATGTTTGACAAATTGTTGAGCCGAGCAGCCCTGCAAGTCATCGAGTTGCAAGCAATCTAGTGGGGCGAGGTGAGATCAATAATTGCGGAGACCTCGCCCAGCCATGGTGAGATTTAAAGACAGAGACAGAGAGAGATTGGAAAGGAGGGGGGGAGCAGCAAGTACTAAGAGAAAGACGTGTGAAATTCTACCATGAGAACAAACAAACCCATGAATGACCCTCTCTCTTTCTTGCTCTATCTTGCACAAACATAATAGGCACGCAAGATGGGAAAGAAGAAGAGAACCAAATCCTCTCTTGTGCCTTTCATTTCTGGAGGACCCCCAAACTGAAGCAG
>BCNH02000009.1:8916431-8929464 GCA_001662345.2 Metrosideros polymorpha var. glaberrima
TTTTTTTTTTTTGCCTTTTGTTGATGATTCTTGCAAATGGGCCATGAGGGAATGCAACCCGAAGCTTGTTTAGGAAGCTCGAGGCACTCCAGTGAAGTTAAAAGAGAACGTAAACTACGGTGCTTTGGGTGTGTGGGTGGGGGGATTGAAAGTAGATTTGTTTAAAAGGGTTGGGATTATGTTTTGCGGGTAATTAGTAGGGTTAATATCACCAAAATCTCAAATTGATATATATGTGACAAATTTATCTCAAACTAATTTTTCTACCACCAAAAACCTCAAACTGGTATAGTTATGATAAATTTACCCAAGACTAATTTTTTTATCACCAAAAACCTCAAACTGATATATATGTGACAAATTTACTCTCTGTTAATTTCCTTAAATTTGATTAATATCACGAAAAACTCCAAACTGGTACACACGTGACAAATTCACCCAAAACTAATTTTTTGACCATCAACAATCCCAAAATAGTAGATCCATCAATTGTCACGTGTCATTCAACTTAGCAATTTAATAATAAAATTTAACGAAAATTAACATATGGTAAATCTATCACAAGTGTACCAATTTGAGTTTTTTTTTATTATCATAAAATTAGTTTTGGAGGTATAGCAATTTGAGATTTTTCGTAGTATTAACCCTAATTATAAATGGTATAAATTTCCCCTAAATTGACCCAAAATTCCCTCACTCAGAGAAGAATTTACTTCAAAAAATGTCCAAGACCCGAAAAAGTCCCCCTCCTTTTCCCATTCTCTCTTCCCTTGACCTTCAATCGTCGGTAGCCTCCATTACCTCGTCGTTGCGCCGCCGCCGATTAGGTAGAGGCTCCTAGCGGGTAAAGGCGGAATGGTGATGGCAACAATAGGGTCGGGATTGACGGATGAATCAGCTGCGGCGGCACAATGGAGCTTGTCGGGGGTGAGCGTGAGCTGAGGTCCTTGTGTTCTTAGAGAGAGAGAGAATAGTGGCAAGAGTGGGAATGAGGGAAAAGTGAAAAAAATAAAAGATGAGAAAAGGAAAAAGAAAGAAAAATGGAGAAGAAATCTAAGCCGTTCATCAAGTCTAGTGATGAGGTGTCAATCTCCTAGGGTATTTACATCTTAAAATCTATCCCTTAATAGAAGAGGATCTCAATCTTATTTAGAATTGACGGAAATTGAGAGAAAAGAAAATGCTTATTTACCAACTTTCATGTTCGATTAAGATAATGATAACTAGCAAAAACGACACACATTCATGCCCGTGACACAAATAAAAAAAATTACAAAAGGAAGAAAAGGTGAGATTTGAATTGTTTTAGGAAATTTAAAATCTTATAAGGTGAGAAATATTAGTTTCAAATTGAAATCCACGATGGATTTATGGGATACCATGATTGTGTTTTTGAACAGTTTGCACTACCATTTTTACCCTTTTTTTTTTGTAATATACGTTTATTATTTATCTTTATAGCTGGCACGAGTCATGGAATTTTCAGATGAAGGTGCAAGGTTGAATGGTAATTTTTGGATTTGCTTTATAGCATAGACAGATTGTATAATTTCAGCAAAAAATAAAATCTTGAGATAACGACACTAACCACACGTGACCGCCTTCCACAGTAAAAAAATAATAATTATTCCATATGTATTGAACTTTTCATATAATTCTTTGTAAATAAAAATACGCAAAGACTCAAATCATTTTAACAATATAATATTCTTGGTATTATTTATCAATTTTTTCTCCTCGGCAGCCAAAATGGCCGAGGCAAAATTGATGGATTTATTCCTGACGCGAACATCTTCATGGCATAGATGGTAAATATATTAGAAGGAATTTGGGCAATTGGCAATTTGGAGAAAATGAGTGTGTATAAATACGGATGAAATAAATTGACGCGATTGCTGGGGTGGGCAAGTGCAAGTGCGAATAGATCAAAGTATATGGGAATGGATGTCGACAAATGAATGCAAATACAAGATAGAATATGATCATAACCAAGGCATAAAGGATGTGCCACCAACCAAGCATAAAGATCGAGATTGACGAAATTTACCAACAAAGTTTAAAGGACAAGACCCGTCAATGATAAAAACACTTCGAGATAGGAGAAGCTCACCTTTAAGGCTTAAAGGACGAACCATTAGTCGAGGATAAATGACTTTTTGGCTCACCAACAAGGAGTAATCAACTCTCCAAAAATCAAAAGTTAGTCTCCGATTCATATTTCGTCGACCAATCCTTCCTAATTCACATCTTTGTTGAAAGAATTTCTTTTGTAATTCCTTACATAAGGATTCATAAAATACCATATCTTTGCCTACACAAGCAAATTGTTGATAAAACTCCAAAATGACATTTTCTTTTGACCCAATTTTTTTTTTTCTCTTTATCATTCTAGAAACACAAGAAAATTTCAAGATAGCAAACATTCTCTAGAATTTCTCTTAGATTCGAACCCATAGCTGATTATAGAACTAGAATAGATATTTTCTATTTCCTACTCACACGAGCCCATATCATTGCTTTTCGATCAATCTCTAATTCTAATATTCCTCCCCACTCTGATATTATGGTCCCGGTATAGACCGAAATTATGTTATGGTAGGAGTTATCCAGTCTCCGAAGATAATCGTAAATACGAAGGAAAATCTCATATATTAATATACTCTAATTATTGTCTTCCTTACAATGATATTACACCTCAATTTATAGAGATTGCTAAACAAAAGAGAAAACTCTTCTGATACTCGGATACTTAACAGATTCTTGGAGATTTCACCTAGTTATGACTCTTAAAAGCAACACCACAATAAAGACTCATAAAAGCGTGAATTAAAGACTCAATAACATATTATGCATTGAACTTGATAAAGACCCTCTAAATTTGTGCACCAGTCTAGGTAGCCCAAAAGACACCGTAGAAGGTCTTCATATGACAATAGGAATCGGCCAGAATAGCCTTCGTATTAGGTTGTTGATGGGGAGTATCGAAATCGGCAACAAGTTTTGTAAATTGACAACTGTATCTCATAATCGGCAACTTCATCTTTGAACTCACATAATTAAACAGCATCGGAAATTGGCTTTTGCTTGCATGAATGACAAATTGGTTGGTTCAATCGATGAAACATGGGTTGCGCTTAAAAGCTTATCGATGATTGAGCCCGATGCTCCCGCATCATAAAATTATGGTTAGAGCCAATTCTTCAACGGCTTAAGCATTTGGATGATTTCACTGCACATTCAACCTAATTATATATTTTCGAGGAAAGATTCAAGAACTTGCGAGATTTAATTGCATACAATATGTCACATGAGTAAACCTAGTTCATTTTCTTTGACAGAATCACTAGAACTTCGTATGAAGATTTCTCAAATGCTTCGAAAATGGTCACTTCACTTCACTTCTCTCTTTCTCACTCACTACAAGGGGAAGACCGATACCAGTAGGAAAGATTCTGTCCACACCATCTGCGAAGTTGCCACACATCGACAAAAGCACCAAAGCACAAGATGTCTGCTTGTGGGGTACATGGGACTCGAACAAGGATGCGCCAATGTACCAAAAATCGAAAAGGGAAAGGGAAAAAAAGAACAAGAACTCACGTGATGACCATAGAAAGTGGCAATCAGAGCTGCTGCTTTTGACCCATCAGCAAAATCAATTTAGATCAGAAGCAAACCATGTCTCTATGGCAGAGCGCCATCGCTTATGCTCGGATAACATTTGTTTTTAGGGCAATAAAGTTGGATGTTCACAGAACTTTGGATCACACATGCTTTTTTTCTTTTTCTTTTTAATTTTCAAGGAATCTTTGCAGGAGTTGGGAAAAAGATGGAGCATCAACCGCCCACTTTGGAGTTTTGAGTTCACCAAACTGCTATGCAGACAAGTTGGTTTCGTATTAGAAATTCATGCATTTTCTTTTTTGGGTTGTAAAGTTAATATATATTTATAAAATAAGATGAAAATGATGTTGTCCAAGCCTTTTGAGGAATTCTTGGGGAGTTCAGTGAGATTGTAGAATAAGATAAGAGCGAGATTTGGTTCACCTACTCTACTTTATGTTTTCTTCTCCTTTTATATCCCTTATTTTTTTTTTAAATTTCTTTTTGGGTTAACACCGTCAAAAACCCTAAATTGGTATACTTATAACAAATCCACCCAAAATAAATTTTTTGACCACAAAAATTCCAAATTAATACACATGTGATAAATTTACTCTCTGTTAGTTTTCGTTAAATTTTACCGTCAAATTATTAAGTTGGATAATACGTAATAGTTGATAGGTGTACCAATTTAGAGGTTTTTATCTTCCATTCGTCACATATGTATCAGTTCGGGGTATTTCGTGGTATTAACCTAATTTAACGGAAATTAACATATGGTAAATTTGTCATAGAAGTATCAGTTTGAGGTTTTTGGTTGTTAAAAAATTAGTTTGGGTAAGTTTGATACAAGTGTATCATTTTAGAATTTTTTTGTGGTCCAAAAATTAGTTTAAAGTAGATTTGTCGCAAATGTACCAATTTGGGTTTTTTTGTAGTGTTTAACCCTTTCCTTTTTGTTTTGCCCTTTAAATTAAAGATACATGAGCCAAAACATCTAGTGAAATATTTGTTGGTTATAAGCTACATGATTCAATATGCGGCGGAAGAAATTGATGTTTAACGTTTTTGAGTGCCAATATTTTTTATTTAATTTCATTAATTGAAATATGTTCATGTTATTGTTTTGTGATTCTGAAAATGGAAGCTATGGCTACGTGGACGAGAAAATCCTATAATTGATATGAATACACGCTTCTTATATTAATGAGCGGCATAAATTGTTAATTTTCTATTTTATGCTTAGGGTAGGTTTGGTTCAGTATTTGAAAAGAGTTTTTAGCCAGAAAGCGTCTTTGTGAAATGCTGAACTGTTTGGCAAGTTTTTTTAAAGAAGCATTCGACCAAATGCTAGCTTTAGAAAGGTTGAAATGCTCAAGACTAAATGCTCAATGCTGATTCGTCTAATATTGAGCATTTCAGTCTTCCCAATGCCAACATTTGGCAAAATACTCTATTGAAAAAATTTGCCAAATAGTTTAGCATTTCGTAAAAAAGCTTTCGGGTTAAAAGCTTTTTTCAAATGCTAAACCAAATCAATCCTTAGCCTTATATATGTTTTCAAGCATCCGAAGATAATACCAAAATTACGTGCTAAATTAAAATGGTTTCGGAACCACTCACTTTAATGCGGGCCCCAACATTGAGTGGGCGAAATCAGAGATCAGGCGCGTGTGGCTTACGCTCCGACGAGGGAGCGTGGGGATCACATCTAACCGAGCAACCAAATCGGAATCCCAGGGTGGAATTTTCAAAGGGAAAAACAATTGTCGTACTAGGGGCACGGAGGAGCCCGTGCAACCACGAGCCAGGCACGGTCAAGGCGCCCGCAAGCCAGTTGCGCCCGCACACGTGTCACGCTCCTACTCGACCTTGGCTCGCGCCCCCTTCTCCCGGTCTCGGTCACCCGAGAACCCACGCAAACTCGCCGTCGCACGCAACCCAAACTTTCAGAAAGGGACCAACGGCACCATATCCGCCACGTCGTTTTGCCACCTCGCTTCTTTACCGTCCCGATAATTTCTCTTTTAGCTTCGATTTGCGGATGTGGTCGTTTCGATGTCGCTGTCGCTTCATAGTCAAATCGAAGAGAATGGGGGAGGCCGTCCTGTGGGGCCCACGACTAAGATGCGCCTGATGTCTTGTAATGAATAATGACTAATAAAACCAAAAAGGGAATATATAAAGTGGGTTAATTTCGGAAAACGTGAATAAATTTCGATATTTTTCCTTTTTTTTTTGGGCTTTTCACTTTTGAAATTATGAAGCCATCATGGCTTCATTCAAGGCTTGTGCAGTGGACAACTCAACAATCACTTCTGAGCTGATCTTCACTTTTCAGCACAATCATTTTTACTCGGCATAATTTTATTTTCAGTTAGAATTTACAATTTTTTTCTGCCAAGTTATTATGGCTTGTTCGACTTCTCGAGACTGATAAATGGTCTTTCAAATTGAAGTTGGAATCTGAGTTGCCACACTAGTTCCGGTGAGTGGGGGGAACCTTAGGCACGAATAACAAAATTTCTATTTTAAAAATTAATTTCTGAAAAAAATAATTTTTTCGATTTGTGTTCCAAAAATTAATTTACGAGTAAAGAAATGAGTTTGATAATGATATAAAATTTTTATTTTTGAAATAAAAATTTGTTTAATAACAACATAAAATTTCTATTTTTTTAACGGCACCGATGGGAGAAAAGAGGCGATGGGGGCGGCAAGCAATGTGGACGAGCAGCGAGCAAGCAGTGATGGGCGGCAACGGCAAGCGGATGGCATGCGGCAAGCAGGGCGACAATGGGGAGGGAGGAGCCAAGAGAGAAAAGAGAGTAAATTTTTAAGAGAGAGAAGAGTTTTTAATTTTTAATTTTTGTTCTAGAAATAAAGAAGTAGAAAATTTCAACTCCCGATTTCTATTTCAAATCTA
The DNA here is from genome assembly GCA_001662345.2 of Metrosideros polymorpha var. glaberrima. Classification (NCBI taxonomy): domain Eukaryota; kingdom Viridiplantae; phylum Streptophyta; class Magnoliopsida; order Myrtales; family Myrtaceae; genus Metrosideros; species Metrosideros polymorpha. The sequence continues at coordinate 8,922,961 of BCNH02000009.1, forward strand.
TTTCTGAAATAGAAATTTGTTCCAGAAATTAAAAATAAAATTGCATTATCAAACAGATTTATTTCCAAACCTGTTTCTGGAACATAAATTTTTTCATGCGTAGCAAATCACACCTAACTTCATCCACAAGAGATTACCAAAAAGAGCCCAAATTCGAATCTATCAATATGTCCAATTGTGTCCACATTCACTTAAAAGCTTAAGTAATGAATTATGGGTCAATTAGGATATATTAACTATTTTATACTACATCAATTTTTCGACGTACATGGGATTTCTCTTACACAATTTACACGTATATTCTAACAAATAATTTGAAAAAGTTTAGGGACCTTTGCGTTTATCCCCGATATAGTATTGATAGGAAATACAAAAAAAGCAACCTTATGGGACATCCCTCAATAAAGGAAACGAAAGAAAAAACAAAAACCGAAAGAACGGGCGAGTGTGGGCAGACTGGTAGTCTTCTCAGCTACCCATCCTCGTAACGATAAAGCCGAGAGAGGGAGAGACCAAGCATCCTCCATTAAAATCCACTACCAGAAGCAACCTTAATTTCCCCAAACGCCAACCCCCCTGCCTCCCTCTGCCTCTCGCTCGCCATGTCACCTCAAGACGAGCACCAGCAACCCCTCCTACACTCCTCTTCCGACCCCGAAGAGGAAGCCGCCTACGACGCCGCAGACAAGGTCCACATCGTCTGCGCCGGCGACGACCCCGCCTTCTCCGGACCCTCCTCCTGCGGCGGCGCGCCGCCGTTCTCATGGAGGAAGCTGTGGCTCTTCACCGGCCCGGGGTTCCTGATGAGCATCGCCTTCCTCGACCCGGGGAACCTGGAGGGCGACCTCCAGGCAGGCGCCATCGCCGGCTACTCGCTGCTGTGGCTCCTCATGTGGGCCACGGCCATGGGGCTCCTGGTCCAGCTCCTCTCGGCCCGGCTGGGGGTGGCGACGGGGCGGCACCTGGCGGAGCTCTGCCGGGATGAGTACCCCCGTTGGGCGAGCATGGTGTTGTGGGTGATGGCCGAGCTGGCCCTGATCGGCGCAGACATACAGGAGGTCATTGGCAGCGCGATCGCCATCAAGATTCTCAGCAATGGGGTCTTGCCCCTCTGGTCTGGTGTCGTCATCACTGCCGCTGATTGGTGAGCTTCTCAATTCGATTGAAAGTGAAATCGTGATTTCGGTTCTTGCTTTATCATTATGGCTTTTTTTTTTTTTTGCGGTGACTTTATAGTTGTTTTTCCTGAATATTTTAGCAAGATGGTATATATTTTTTTAAAAATTTATCTTATTTTTTGCCTTTGCCTTATGAATTGCAGGGATCTTAGTCCCCTATGGAATTTCGATTTTTGTGGTGTTTTCTTGATAAAAATAATTCCGTTTTGTTTCGTCCAGCTTTCTGTTTGTCGTGGGGTTTGAGATTTGTTGTTGGCTTTAATCTGAGTTATGTGCCGGAGGCTTTTTGGAATTTCTTTGCCTTTTCTCTGCAGGAGAGGAGTTACCCGAGCGTTGGTTTTTTCTTCTTGGTTTTTTTGTTCATGTTGAGGATTGTCTTTGTTGAGTTAATTGCAGTTTTTCTGATGACCCGCCAGTATTTTCTCGGGCCTTCTGGGAGTTGTCAGATTTTGAATTTACTATCTTGCTCAGTCAGGTCAATTCACAGAGTAAACAGAGTCAAGAAGTAGATTGAGTTGAAGTTCCTACTGAAATGAAATCTCCATTAATGGTGCTGCAGCTTTATCTTTCTGTTACTTGAGAACTATGGAGTGAGGAAACTTGAAGCATTCTTTGCCGTCCTTATTGCAACAATGGCAATGGCATTTGCCTGGATGTTTGCTGATGCAAAGCCCAGTGGAACCGAGCTGCTTTTGGGTAATAATAAAAAGTTTTTTTTTATGATTGTTCATCTCAGGTTGTGCTTAACTGAGATCCACAATAGTCACCTTAGGGACAGATGGTAAATCGAATTCTCTTTGCAGGCATGTTGATCCCAAAACTTAGCTCCAGAACAATAAAGCAAGCCGTGGGAGTCGTGGGTTGCATTATTATGCCTCACAATGTGTTCTTGCACTCAGCCCTTGTGCAATCGAGGGAGATTGACCATAACCAAAAAGGCAGGGTCCAGGAAGCCCTCAGATATTACTCAATAGAATCCACTGCTGCCCTTGTGATCTCCTTCATCATCAATCTCTTTGTCACGACTGTTTTCGCGAAAGGTTTCTATGGCACACCGGTTGCCAACAGCATTGGTCTTGTAAACGCTGGGCAGTATCTCCAAGAGAAATACGGGGGAGGCTTTTTCCCTATACTGTACATATGGGCAATAGGGCTGTTAGCTGCGGGGCAGAGCAGCACCATCACGGGCACTTATGCTGGGCAATTTATAATGGGGGGTTTTCTTAACATGCGGTTGAAGAAATGGTTGAGGGCGTTGATCACACGAAGTTGCGCGATCGTGCCGACTATGATAGTGGCTCTTGTTTTCGATACTGAGGAGACACTAGATGTTCTGAACGAGTGGCTTAATGTGCTCCAGTCAATACAGATCCCTTTCGCACTTATCCCTCTTCTCTATCTGGTCTCCAGGGAGCAGATCATGGGGTCGTTTAAGATCGGCCCTGTTCTTAAGGTATGCTGCAATTTATTTTTCTGCCGTGTACCTTGATCGTTTCGAAGTAGATTGATGCACTATTTTTTATTTGCTTTCTCTTATTGCCTTTCAAGTAGCAGCTAGATGAGGGCCAAATATGCGAGTGTATACCCCAGAAAGACCATAGAGGCGTGAATGTTAGTCGTAAGAAGGACAAGAAAATGATTGTCTATCTGGATAGTAGCCCAATCGATAGTGGATCTAAGAAATTGAGTTTTTGATTTGTGAACTGCTTGCCTCCAAAAAGCCTCTCTCTTATTTTGTTGTGATTATGATGGCAGATTGTGACCGTGAGTTCAGTTTTACCAAGGGGTATAAGATTTTAAAAAACCTACCATTCCAGCTTATTGCGTGGATCCTTGTCTGTCTTCTTCCGCATTAATGGTGGCGGATTATCATTTATGCTTTAGTGTGCGATTCTTTCCAGTTACTTCTATTCTTATGCTGTATACACGTACATTCATATGCCTGTATGTGCAGTAAAGTAAGGTTTAATATACAGGGACACTGGTGCAACTCATTCTAGATACCTTGATTTTGTCTGTGAAATACTGAAATCATAACTCTGTTGGTGATCGAGTGGATTTGGTTGCAAACATTTAATGATGAGTCTCATCATCTTAACAATTGTCGGTTCGCCGCATTCTTTGCGGAGCATTGTTGTTATGCCATCTGTTTTCACAAGCTTCTAATGTTGTATGAAGGTACTGTGGAGTACCATAGCTAGTTAGGCATGATGAGATTTCATGAATAAATCGGAAAAGCACTTGTAGCTTGCAAGAAAGCATTTGGTTTTCTCACGCTCTGGCTCGATGAACATTAGTAAACATCTCTTAATGAACTTTATGAATTGGCATTCATCGTACTCATGGTAATAACCCTGAAACTGATTGTCGGTTCTTGTTTCTAGGTCATCTCTTGGCTCGTGGCTGCTCTGGTGATTGTGATCAACGGCTATCTTTTGCTGGACTTCTTCTCCAACGAAGTAACCAGCATGATGTTTGGCACTGTTGTGTCTGGTTTCACGGCTGCCTACGTTGCATTCATACTGTACCTTGTGTCTCGGGGCCTCACATTTTCCTCGTGGCGCAACCTCGTACAATCTAAGAAAGTCACTGCCACAGAGAGCTAAAGGCGGGCCAATCTATGGAGTCTGGTGTACATTAATAGACGCTGCTTCGATCTGGCAAGCCTTCTATTTGTGAAGTCATTCAAGGGCTCCTTTTCATATCAGCATATCTACAGTGTCGTTTGGGATGAAGCATGGCCCTTTTGCGCTTAGACGGCACTCACAGGTACCTGTGTAGAGAGAATCATTGGGCTGATACAAGACAAGGGTTCAAAGAAACCAGCTAAATGTACGATTAGGCTATGAAATATTTCAGCTGTAGTAGACAGGGTTACTGAAATGGAAAACATTGCAGTAGTATGATGTTAATATCTTTGGCTTGGATGCTTGTGGACATGTTACTGCCGTACATGGATGATATATAGCTAATAAAACTCCTAATTTGAAAACAGTAAGTGCAAAGAAATAAGAACACAAAAAAGTTCTGACTTGTAAACTTGTTGGAAGGCTGAGCTTAAGGAAAATGTTCTACAGTTCGGCGAAATCTGCTGTATCTCTTGTCGGCCGTTGGATTCAAGCCTTTTTAAATGTTTGCCATCCGTTTGCGTATGTTGTTCGGCGTCAATCGTCGGATTGAGATTCGCCGAAGGAAGTGTTAGTAGGGTAACAAACCGGGTCATGTCATCATATTTGGGTCATTAACATAGTTACGTGTCCGTTATAATTCTTTCGAGTGAGTTCGAACGGTCGGAAGTGCGATTCACTAGTTGTAATTACGCCAAGATACACTTAGTCACGCTAAGATTGTGTTCTAGTTGTAATCCGGGAGGAATCACATTCTCTTTACATATTTTTAAACGATTATGTCTAGTTGAAATCAAACCTTATTGGAAGTAAAACTTCTTAGGGAAATTTCCAAAAAAACACCCTGAAGTAGTGCCGATTTCGCAAATAGCAACATAATAAGGATTTGGTCTAAATTAATGTGACATCCCCGTTCAGGGGTCGAGCCGTGACGTCCCAGGCCGTCACATTAATGCACAATCACACGTTAAATAGTTTAGACACGAAAGGTACACTAAGTCACGCCCAAGATCCATTATAGCAATTCAACTCATAAAACAATTTAACTAGTTACGATCAATTACACTACCAAATACGAATTATCTCATTACTTCTAATCATAGCCATCAGACACGGTTCTTTTGTATTAATCAACTTCAGTATATAAAATTTTAAAACATGGATCACTAAGACCACAATTCCTCGAGTTCGTGCACATCAGTCACCAAGACCACAAAACATAAAAATAGTGCCATGTACATACGTTCCAAGACCGATTTCCCACTACAGTCATCCGACAACTTCAGACTTAACTCCAATTTGCGACCATAATCCGCTACCTTCAATCATCATATAGAAGAATCACCCTAAATTGGTCATGCATGTATTGGCTCAAGATAAAACTTTGCAACCACTCTCATAGCATAACATTGAGCGCACATCACATTCATCACAGACCGGACCCGAACCATACATAAGCATTTTCAGCGCAAACCCTCACGAACCAGCTCGACAACGCAGACTTTTAATGACGGTTTCCTCATTTCTAGACCATTCCCACAACCTCCATTCATGCACGTCCCTACTCGTGACAAGAATGGACAGAGAAGGAAAGAAATTGCAAGTTTCACTTGCCTTAAGCCACCAAGAACGCGACGTTGAACCGAGCTTCCTCTTCACTTGTGTTGAACAAGTCAAAGTCGTTTCCACAAAAATCGGTTCAGAGAGAAACTTCCGGCTCCTCTCCACATCTATAGCTCATTATCTATAACTAATTCAATTTCATTCAAATTTTAACTGAATTTGTTATACAAAATCTTTGCGAGTGTATATATACCCATCATCACTTTGTAGATAAACGATGGGAGAAATCAATACAAGCATTAATTCAAAATCTCTATTTGTGTTCTCCACCTTATCCATCTCTCATTTACTGTTTGTAGTTTGAAGTTTTTCTCTTTATTCTTCTGCACTTCGATTCTTACTTTCTCTAAAGATCCTAATTCTAACTTGGTATCAGAGCCATTTGGCACAAGCCCCATTCAAAAACCGAAGACGTCTCCTTCATCATGGATTCAGTGCCCCCTGTTTCTATTCCCCCAATTCCCTCTGTTTCTATGCCCCCAACTCCCACCCTCACCTCCAATGTTGTCTCCACCCCCTCACTTGGTGAAAGGTTTGATGGTACAAATTTTGTTGTTTGGAAAACACCTCTCACTCCATTTCTTTTAGCTTCGCAGTTGCTCTCCATAGTAGATGGTTCAGAACCGGCTCCACCGCAGTATCTCCAGCAGCAGCAAAACAATCCCGGAGCAAACCCCACCCTCAACCCGGCCTACACTTCGTGGTTAATATGTGATCAAACAGCTCTTGGATGGATTTTAGGCACCTCGACAACACCGATTGTTACTCAACTCACCAAACACAAGACTTCAGCTTCCGTTTGGAATTATCTCTCCAATGCATATGTGGCCCAATCCTCTACAAGAGTTGCATCTCTTCGAATGCAGCTACAAACCATGAAGAAAGGCACTCGCTCAGTAACAGACTATATTCAACAAGCTACAGAGATTTCGGATCAACTATCGGCAATTGGTGAAACGATTTCTGAAAACGAATATCATACCCACTTGTTCTGTGGGCTTGGTGCTGAATTTCATCAACTGGCAACGGCAATATCAGTGCAGACCCGAGCATCTCCGTTAAGTAGAGAAGACCTT
>BCNH02000009.1:8930041-8966088 GCA_001662345.2 Metrosideros polymorpha var. glaberrima
ATTTTTATAAAAATTCAGAAAAATAATTCAATTATTATTACGTATTACGATAATTTATATCCATAGATCAAATAATTACACCAAAATAAAGTAATGAATACGTTACTTTATTTTGATATATATAATAGGATGGTCCATACCAAAACTGGCCCAATAAAAAAAAACTAGTTCTTTTTTATAAAACCTTCACTTAAAAGTATTTTAATAATGTTTTCCGTGATGTTAGTGTATGCTATTTTAATCGTCTTTTTTTTATTCATGTCAGCATTTCGTATAGAGGTTATTATGTCACCAATAGTGTCCCTACCCATGATAAACTAAAATTTTGGTTGCCTCCCATTTTTATATAATCAACATGTTATTTTTTTAAAAAAAATTATTTATTAAATAAAGGGACATGCGTCAGATACAACCTAATCCACTAATTAATCTATTTCATCCAAATGCTCTATATAATATAACTATATTACATATGATCTCATCTTATAATACCTCAGGTGCTAATGAAACTATTTTAGTGAAATTTAACTTTCTCAATTCTCGGGCAATCGCACCAAAAACCCGAGTTCCTTTTGGATTTCCTTCTTGATCAACCACAACTGCAGCATTATCATCATATCGTTGTCACGTTTAAATTATTTACAAGTATGTACAATTACAGCTTTGATCACTTCTGATCTTTCTAGAGGTGTGTTTGGTAATGCTTCCTTGATCACAACAACAATAATGTCACCGATATGAGCATATCAGCGATTACTAGCTCCTATAATTCTAATACACATTAATTCTCGCTGTTTTTTAGCTACATTCAAATGGCTTTGAGGTCGAATCATATCATTTTTGAATTTGTTCTTTCAATGTTAATGCAAAGGGCGAAGTAAAAAAAGAAAAAGAAATATTGTTTGTCAAAAAGAAACCTGCATTTGTTTTTTTTATCCCCAAGACCTCTTTCCGTTTGTTCTACATTCCTATTCGGAAATAATAAATTGAGTTCGTATAGGCATTTTGGACGCTGCTACTGAAATAGCCTTTCTGGCTATATTTTCTGCTACTCCGCCCATTTCATAAAGTTGTCTACTTGGTTTAACGACAGCTACCCAATATTCGGGAGATCCTTTACCCGAACCCATACGTGTTTCCGTAGGTCTTACCGTAACTGGTTGGTCTGGAAATATACGTACCCATATTTTTCCACCACGGCGCACATTTCTTGTCATTGCTCGTCGCCCTACTTCTATTTGTCTAGATGTGATCCAAGTGGGTTCAAGTGCCTGAAGAGCATATTTACCGAAACAAATACGATTTCCCCGATAAGATATTCCTTTCATTCTTCCTCTTTGTTGTTTACGAAATCTGGTTCTTTTTGGGTTATAGTTGATGGTTCTTTCTCAATTCCATCTCTACTACAGAGCTAGACATGAGAGTTTCTTCTCATCCGGCTCCTCACGAATGAAACGATTCAATTTTCTAATTTTATGAATATATACTGAATCGTTGATTCTTTGAGATTTCATCTAATCTATTAGAAATTTCTATATCTTGTTCGGATATATACTTAAACATGTATTTTTTTTTAGATAATGATTTCTATTTCTAGACAATGAGATAATGTCATTTTTTATTTTATTTTTTATAACGAATCTTTATTTTGTTTTGCCTTTGATCATATTATCATATTGGATCAAACAATATTGAGTAATGTAAAAGAAGATTGAGTAATCTAATAAAAACTTTTGCAGGCAAATATTGACTCTTTCAATATCTTATTTATTTTAGTTGCAGGGTTAGCTCATGAATTCTTGGAATAAATGAATTGGTCCCTGGTTCGTTCCGCCATCCCACCTAATGAATGATTAGGATTCAATTTTCAATAGAATTTTACATATTCATAGGTTCCATTGTTCCCATCACTTCGCAATTAATGGTTAGGTTTGAATTCTACAATGGAGGCCCTCATAAAATTTATTTTTGAGTCAACCTTCTCAGTCTTTATTGGCTCGAGGCTCTTGATTTTTTTCTATGAATAGATTCATAGAGTTATGGATGAATCAGTATTGATGCTTTATTACACAGCCTTTTATGAGAGGACTCATAAACTTTGCATATATTGGGATCCTATGTCATTGATATTCTTTTTCTTTCTTTCTCTCAACCTTCCCTTTATCTGCATATTTTTTATATATCATAATCTGATTGATTTTTTTTTTTGTTTATGCAAGAACAATTTCAGTTGCTACAACGATATGACCAATATATCATATCTTGACTGCTTTTTTGTATCCAGATAATGTGAAACGATGAGTTGGCTAATAGTTCTATAGTTATTAATTCACAGTAGGGATGTGTCCATTTTTTTGCAATTCTATCCTATCCTATAAAAAATAAAAAAATAAAACCAATGAGTCACACACTAAGCATAGCAATTATATGAAATCATCAATCAAATTTTTATTCAACCCTATAAAATTGCTTTTTTTATTTTATTTGAGGGAAAAAAGTTTTTTTTATTCTTTTTTTTTTTTATCAATGGATATCGTGTAAAGAGTAAAGACAAGGAGAGTATTCTTATTCCCCATTCTTATTCCCCAAATGCCCAAATTTTGATGCATTATAGCAATTCAACTCATAAAACAATTTAACTAGTTACGATCAATTACACCACCAAATACGAATTATCTCATTACTTCTAATCATAACCATCAGACACGGTTCTTTTGTATTAATCAACTTCAGTATATAAAATTTTGAACCATAGATCACCGAGACCACAATTCCTCAAGTTCGTGCACATCAATCACCAAGACCGCAAAACATAGAACAACCCCGTGCATGTATGTTCCAAGACCAATTTCCCACTACAATCATTCGACAACTTTAGACTTAACTCAAGTTTGTGACCATAATCCGCTACCTTCAATCATCATATAGAAGAATCACCCTAAATTGGTCATGCATGTATCGGCTCAAGATAAAACTTTGCAACCACTCTCATAGCATAACATTGAGCACACGTCACATTCATCACAGACCAGACCCGAACCATACATAAACATTTTCAGCGCAAATCCTCATGAACCAGCTCAACAACGCAGACTTTTAATGACGGTTTCCTCATTTCTAGACCATTCTCGCAACCTCCATTCATGCACATCCTTACCCGCGACAAGAATGGATAGAGAAGGAAAGAAATTGCAAGTTTCACTTGCCTTAAGCCACCAAGAATGCGACGTCGAACCGAGCTTCCTCTTCGCTTGCCGTTGGACGAGTTCGAAGAGGGCGGCATCGAGCTGGTTCTCCCCCTTCACAAGCGAACATCGCTGAGCCTTCCTTCCTTTTAGCTTGCACCGGCGACTAGCTCAAACAAGAGAGAGAGACGAGCGAGAGGAAGAGATGAGAGCTCGAGCGAGAGAGAAAAATGAGAGAGAGAGAGAGAGAGAGGTGAGAGGGAACCTCGGCCGGCTATTGGGAAAAATGAAGTAAGAGAAAGCTAGAGTTTTTTTTTTATCCTTCTTGCTTCAAAGCTTGCATGAAATCCTATTGGCAAGGAGGGGCATCATACAATGATGAGCTTCTAGGGAATTTGCATGGAATGATGAGGAAGAAGAGAGAAGTCGCACGGGCTGAAGAGAAGAGGGAGAGAGAGTCGGTGGCGTGTGGCGTGTGGAAGGAAAAGAAAAGGGACAAGGTAGGGATTCTATCATCATTTGCTCATGGGGAAAAGGTGAAAGGAAGAGAAGGTGTGCCAAGTGACGAACATGTGTCATAAACAATGATTGACGTGTAAGCAAACTAATTTATCAAAATAGATAAACGAACTTATCGAAATAAGTGTACTTATTAATAATACAAGCAAGCTGACTTATCAATAAGTAGTTAGATAGATGGACTCACTTATCAACAATTGTCTTCCTAATTTACCCCTTTCAGCTCACACACATGGCATTAAAAATCTACAAATTAAACTCAATCGATCACCTTTAAAATTGGCGTCACTTCTTCCCTTTTTCGTTAAATTCTCTTATCACTACTAAGAAGTACAACGATCACAACAAAACCAACGAACATCCATAGGTTAGTCAAGAGACAAAACGGCATCAAGGACTATCCTTGATTAAATCAAACTTAAGAATAACGTCAAATGTTATTTTCTATGCAATCAATAGGTAAACAAGAATCGGGATGTCACAATTAACACCCTGACGTAGTAAAGTGTGTCGCAATCAACCCCTCAACTCATCAGTGGACAGCAAGCACGTGATTTTCATGCGGTATATCTGCGCCTGATGAAATGCACGTGATCATCAAAATCCTTAATCGGTGCTAAAAAGCTCCAGTCGACGATCCCAAACGAGCAAACACAAAGGAAGAACAAAATTGAAGGTGGAAGGACAATGCAGGCGCGACAAGGGGGCTGTGATGTGAACATCGTGGATTCAATGGTTCGGTTTGGTTCGCGTTTCCATGATAACCGAACCGCTACTCAAACCGCATGTAACCGAGTCGTCGGGGTCGGGTTTCGGGTTTTGATTTTTTTTATAAAAAAAAAACCGCAAATAACAGATCGAAGTCAAACATGTTGCTGATAACCGTTGGTGTTCTTCCTCTGGTTTTGATACTGATGTGTAGCTGAATTAAATTCGCTTTGTAGAGGCGAATGAACGAACCATTGGGGTTCTTCCTCTGGTTTTGATCCGGTCACAGAAGCCTATGTATCATCAGTTCATCACCATCAACCTTTGGTTTCACAAAGAAGTCAACACAAGAAATTCGATCGGGTTGCTGATAACCAGAAGTGTCGTGTTGGTGCGTTAGCAGAGGACCTTGCAACAGAAACCAAGTGCTGAACTTTCGAAGTTCCACCTCTCCCAATGGGGTCAGCTTGCTTCCTCCGTTGAGCAGCTGATCTTTTGGGTGGGTGTGGCGGCGCTGGCTCATCTGATTTTGCTGCTGCTCCTCCACCTCCAGCCATTTTTCTCTTCTCAGTATTCACTGCCTCTGGAAAAAGCCCTGTCCTTCTTGACCAATCCAAAGAAAGAACCCCACTCAATCAATCATAGAGAAAAAGCTAACTAGTACAGGACAAACCTAAGCAAAAGCTCTCTCTCCCAGAGCATACCCGAACACCTCAAATAGGATGTGCCAGACCCAAATACACAAAAACACCAGATTGACAGAATGCAGAGTCCTTGTACTGGCTGAGTAGATCCCTCTAGATTTTAAAGTAAGAGTCCAGAAAAGAAACACACATGAAGAAGAATCTCATTCTTTTAGACCCAAAAATACTACCCTTATTTCGTAAAAATGGCAACAAAAACTCAAATCCACATACCACATAATCAGTCATACCCCATAGTCCAATGCACATGCACTTCATTGAGCTTTTGATAATGCAAAATAATGAGATAATGACACAAATGATCCATGAACTTTGGCCTAATATGCAATATGGTCCCTGAACTTTTAATTTGACACAAATGATCCATGAACTTTTGGTACATGTTCAAACTTGTCCATGGACTATTTGAAGTGAATTTTGAAAGTTCAGTGACCACATTGAACGTTGAGTTAAAATTTAATGATTATTTATATCAAATTAAAAGTTTAAAGGCCACATTGCACATTGGGCCAAAGTTCAGGAATCATTTATATCATTTTTCCCAAAATAATCAACAAATCCACCCAAAAAACAAAAAACTAATCCCGATGTCCGAAGCTCAACAGCCGCAGTCCTCCAAAATCCGCTTCAGACTCATCAAACGCCGTGTAAGGAAACAAGACAAACCCAGAATTTATTGAGCAGAAAAAAAATCCAAAATATTCTTCCCATCTCTTTCCTGGCCCATCACATTCCTCCTATCTCCACCCTGTTTTTTTTTTTGTTTTTGCTTCTTCACTCTCTCTGCAATTGAATGTACTCCAATGGCTACTCTAGACGACATTGGTGTGACGGCATTCATGAACTAAGTCAGCTCGCAAGTCTCGATACTCCACCCCCAGTGAGTCAATTCATAACATCGTGGATGGAATACGTACTCGTCCACGACAGGATAAGTGATGCAAATACCAACGTAATCAAACAGGAAATGCGCCAAAAAAAACCTAGACCATCAAAGTCACAGCCACAGACATAAGATCAGCAAACGAACCGAACAAAAAGAAAGCAAAAATTATGGTTTGTTTTAGGCTCCGTTTGTTTATATTTAGGCTCTGTCTGTTTCGCGGACAACGAATAATTTGAAAAAAAAAATTCCTAAAAAAATCGTTTATATCACTTACAAAAATTAATGAGCAAAAAATATATTCATTGTTTGAAAATGTTTATATAATTTTAATGAAATTATTTTTCTTTGACTAATTATTTATATTGATACAAGCAATAATTTTTAGAAGAGTTAATACCATGAAAAACTCCAAATTGGTACATCTATGACAAATTTATCCTAAACTAATTTGTTGACCACGAAAAACCCCAAATCGGTACACATGTGATAAATTTACCCAAAATTAATCTTTTGACCACAAAAAACCCCAAACTAATAAACATGTGACAAATTTACGCTCCGTTAATTTTCGTTAAATTAGATTAATACCACAAAAAATCTCAAACTTATATACATGTGACAAATGGAGGGTAAAACCCTAAACTGATACACCCATCAATTGCCACATATCATCCAACTCAGCAATTTGATGGTCAAATTTAACGGAAGATAATGGACGGTAAATTTATCACAAGTGTACCAATTTGGAGTTTTTTTATAATATTAACTCTTTTTAGGAAAATATTTTTCAAATCGTTCATTTTTTGCGAAACAGAAAGGAAGAATTTCCAAAAATTTCAATCTTTCATATTGTGGGTGAAAGAGTATCTTTTATTTGTTATTAGAGATTTCTTTCTTACATTTAGTAATATACATTTTTTGCCAATCGAATACAGCTAATAATTGGAGTTCGTCTAAAGTAGATTGACATAGATTTTTATGGAATTTTTTTTAAAAAGAAAGTCTGAGCTTCAAGCTAAGAATGAGATTATTACATAATAGAGGTTATTCAATTGTTTTTTTTAGTGGGGAGTCTCGTGTAATTATTTTGTCCCTGTATATCTACATGGTATGGGTAGGTGGGTCTTGTTTGTCGTCTCCTCTGGCTGGATGCCATACTATATTAAAGATAAATTTACATTTATAAACATTTTATGAAGTTGAATCATCGAATGACAATAAATTAAGTCTAATAAATATGAGGGCACACATATATTGGCGTGCACAAAAAAGAAAGGAAATTAGATAGGGTTATATTTTCCTTTAAAAAATCTTATCTAAGAACGTCTCTTATTGATGAGTTATAAGTGATAGACATTTTTTTTTTGTGGTGAGATAAGTGATAGACTTCAGTCACATGAAAACTTAGCTCAAATATAAATGTGGGCGACCTTTATAAATTTAAGCTACCAAGGAGAGGCGTGAGATGAAGGACAAAATGGCTCAATAACATAAGACATTGGATAAATAAGTATTTGTGCTTATATGAAAAGAATATAGATTTGCTAAAATTTGAGTGATATAGTCACTATGATCTACAAAGTAAGATAAGTTAAGAAAATGAATGAACAAATATTGGATAAAAAGGGAAAGTGCCTTAGTAACAAAGAGATCAAAATGACTAAAATTTGTCACTCATTATGTATATTTATAAGGGTTAATTGTGACATCCTGATTTTCTTCATATTTGATAATATTTCAGATAATTATTGAAGGAATTATAAATAGTCTAGTGATTTTGGGGATCAATACGCTCTTGAATACGTATTGAATAATTTTCAAATATTGAAATTTTATCGAGTTTAAGTGTTCTCATTAATTTATGCTATTTATTAATAATATTAGCGGTTTCAAAATAATTTTGATTAACCAATAATTCAAACAAATACGAGCTTCCTATTTATTTTCACATAGTATTATACTTTCATCTTGAAAGATTTAAATTAGCTCATGATGACATAAGTATGACATAATATTTTGATGACATAATGCATGACATACTATTTAGATGACTTCATGCATGACATATAAATTTTAACTCTAGTTAATGTCAATTATTGATTTTAACTCAAGCTAATAATTAAGATTTCAATTATTCTTGAAAGTGGAAGACAAGTCTCAATAATTCCTTGATTTAAAAAATGAAAAGAATGAAGGTGAAAGATAAGTTTCAATTATTCTTCAATAAAAAAATAATAAGGGTGGAAGATAAGAGATAAGAGATAAGCTAATATTTCTCTTCCCATTCCATACGTGCACTTCATCTTCTTCATCCTCAAGCTTCAAATTTTCCATTCTACTCTATCTTCCACTTCAAATCAAAGTTTACAACTCTCACTTTCAAGCTTGAATCACATAAGGTATATTCATATACTTTATTTTATCAAAATAGTTATGTTGTTTTCTAACTAATGAAAATTGTTAATTTTAGTACTTTGATTTCAAGGTTGTTAAAGACTTTGTTTATTGAAGATTTCATTCAAGGTAAGTGAAAACTCTAAGCACTAAGCTAGAATAATCTACTTGGTGCTCTTGATCTTGGTTGTTTGATTGTTTGCTTAAGTACTCTATTTTTACGTTATGTATAATTGAGTTTTAATAATTGTACGTTATGTTATCATGATTGTTGGATTCGGATTATGAAGTTTTCTACATGCTTGGAATGTCTTTGAAATATTTTTAACATGTTTTGTTATATCCTAAATGAGAAAGATGTGAAAATGGTACAATTAGCATGAGAAGGGCATTTTGGTAATTTTGACAATATTATAAACGAATTTTAAAAATTTACAGAATTGAAAGGGTGCTGTTAACATGGTTATTATATGATTACAAGTGCTAGTTAGTGAGTTATTAAGTAAGATTAAATAAAGGAAATTAAACCAATAAAAAAATTGAGTTTAGAAGCTTTAGGGGCAAATTCGTAATTTCGCCAAGTTGAGGGACGAAATTGTAAAATTTGAAGTTCTGAGGACTATTCATAAAATCAGAACCTTAGGAATGTGTTAGTGGTTAATTTACATTGAAATTGGACTAAATTGTAATTTTTAAAAGTTCAGGGGTAAAAACGTAATTTCATGAAAATTGAGGACCAATTTGCAAATACTGAAAATTTTTGGAGATATTATGGAATCAGAACCTTAAAATTTTTTAAAGGTTGATTTATTACGAAATTGGAATAAATTGCAAATTTTGGAAGTTTAGGGGCAAAATTGTAAATTCACAAATTTTGGGGACTTAAATGCAAATACTGATTTTATAACAAGCTGAAAACAGAATAAGAAATCTTACGGTGATAGTAGGACAAAGGAGGATGAAGCCTTGTATGTTGAAAAACACTTAATTAATTGAATGCCACGATTTATACGGAAAATATAGACAAAAATATATGGCCAATACAATATGGATATGGCTTGCACGTTGAAATACATTGGATTAATGAACGTGCTATGAATGACATACGGTTTGCAATGGATGGCAAATGGATTTTTGAATTCCATTTTTTATATGAAAAATATTAAATGGATTGTATGATATTTTAATTGCAAACATGATTATGAACGTATATGTGGCAATTACAATGTTATGATGAAATGTATGTGAATGATGCCATGTGATTATGACCTTTGCCACGGCCTATTTGCCATCGAGCGAATTCCCTTGTATGAGTATGTAGATAACACTCTAAAATTAACCAAATGTTCTACCATATAATACGACCCTCTACAAGGTCGATATGATATGAAATCCACAAGTCAATGTATGACTTGGCCCTTCTGGTCAAGGTATGACATGGCTCTTGTAGTCATGGTATGGCCATCATCACTTAGATGTACAGTGGTGTATTTATCATTACTAATATAGAGGACATTCGTGATGAATAGACTGAGGCGTGGCAAAGGGTATGACCTGATTCTTGCAATCATGGTATGTATTTTGTTCCCCATAAGTTGGTGGTAACGATGCTTCATTTATGAAGATGCCTTGCAAGTCGAGATGGTCCTAGCTAGTGACGAATATGAACTCACATGTGTAATTGATGAAATATGATGTGGTATTTATGCACTATACAATGAAATGTCTCTTGCACATTTATGCATGATTTATTTTTATGCAATGAGTGATGAAGTTTCTATTGACGTGTCTATAAGTGAAAGATAATACATTTACTCTTGTACTTAATGATATGTATTGCTTTGAAAATACCAAATTGAGTGGTAAGGGGATTTTCTACTTTAGAATTAGAGAATTTCATTTACTGAGTCTCGGCTCATCCCTTATTTTTCAAATGTGTAGGATATTTCCATTGGATATGATGATGGAGGGGATGAGCTAATAACGTAGACCATCGACTTTGAGTCGAATGGTAATCATTAGTACAGGCTGACTTTTAAAGACGTAGGAGTATATGTGGGGGATATGTGACCTTGACCTTTTCCCGGAACTATGTATTTTGTGTTGTTTTGAAATGTTGATGTGAAGTTGTAATAAGGATAATATTATAAGGAAGATGTCTACGAATTTTAATTAAGTTCATGCGATCTTCTTGTAAGAGTGATTGTGAAAAATTTTACTGTGCTTCCGTGTGCAAATAATAATCTAAAAGAAGAGAATACGTGTCGTGCGTGACGTTCTAGGGCGTCACATAAATTATCATAAAAAATGATCGATTAATAAAAATATGTAATAAAAAAATAAAAGGAAATATTGTCCTAACTCATAAACCGAAATCTAAGATGATATTTATTTATTTATTGATCAATCATATTTTTTGCATTAATTAACCATTTAACATATATAATGAGTATCCGAGTATTGTAATTTGACCTTTTTGTTATGGAGACATTTTTCATTTTACTTGTGATTGCATTTTTTCTCTCTTAAAGTCTCTTACTAGTTCTATTAATATATTCATCAAATTTTAATAATTTATATTTATTAATAGATTTATTACCATGAAAAATCATAAACTGGTACATTTGTGACAAATTTATCATAAATTAATTTTTTATCACGAAAACCCCAAACTAATACACTTGTGACAAATTTACCCTAAATCTTAGGGTTTGTCGGAGAAGATGAACTAAGCCATGTTGGTAGAAAATTAGTTAATAGAAAAAATGTCAACTAAGTTTTTGGGGTAAATTTGTCACAGGTATACCGGTTTGGGTGTTTTCGTGGTTAAAAAATTAATTTGTGGTATATTTGTCACAAGTATATCGGTTTGAGATTTTTCATGGTAAAAAAATTATTTTGGGGTAAATTTGTAATAAGTGTATCAATTTGAGGTTTTTTTATGGTATTAACTCTTATCTTCTTCTATTAATACTTTTTTTCCTATTATTTTTTAAATTTTTATTTATAGAAATCAAGGATGAAATTCCATAAAAAATGAGATGAGAATATAGTGCTGTTTTTCTAAAGCACATATCGTAAAATATAGGGTTGAGCGGTTCCAAGTTTCGTATAATTCCACTTGAAACTTAGAACTTACCAGTCGGAACAAGTTCCTCGATATTTGGTTTCTGGAAACTACCCTACATACTCTGGAACTTGGAACTTATCATGTCACAAGTTCTACTTGTATTCTTAATTAAACGATTACACTGAATCATCACATTTAATGACTACCACTTATTGTTACAATCCAATGACCACAATTTATATCTAAAACACATGAAGAATATGAATATTTTCGAAAATGAAAGCTCAGACTAGTGGTTTTAAATTATACATTCAAGATCATGAAATATCACAAAATCGTGTGAAGACATAGATCAAGAAAAACACAAAAACTTATTTTAGATTTTACCTATATAGAACTTGGAACATAGGATCTACCATGTATATCTTGGAACCTGGAATCGACGGGTTCCAACCGGTATTGTTATCAAGTTTTATATTCTTACCCTAAAACCATTCCCCTTAGTAAAAAATACATTTAGGATTAAGGGTCGCAATAAAATGAAAATTAATTTTGGTGCAAACAGGGTGCGAATTTGTACAATTTCTTCCATTTGTTATGAAGCTTGCTTTAACGATACTCGCCTGCGCGGACACTTTACAGTCGTCACCCTCATCGTAACAGAGCCGGACGGAGCTTCGTTGCCTCCGCTAGCGACGGAATGATTCGCCGCCGAAGGTGAAACGGCCATCGTCTCCGATCGACTTCCGGCTCGGCTTTGGGGGGGGAAATCGGTTGGATTTTCACAAGAATTGGGTGCAGTTCATGCCCCTGAAGATGTTAGGTTCAGCAATGAGTCAGTCTGTTCGACTCAGTGTACCATGTTTTCAGATGACTGCGCTCATGGAAGTTTGCGCCTGTGCTGTGCGATTGAAACTGTGGGGATAAGTATTGTTATTGTATCCATGGTCATAAGGGCGTGTGTGATTCTATGATGCAGGAAACCCAACTTACGACATGTCTTGGTCTTTTACATCGATTTGCAGCGATCCTTTGGGATTTTGGGAAATGTTGAATGGGGCAAATTTGCCCTTTCATGAATGTTTTAGCCATTCTTTTCACTGTCGAGGCGCAAAAAGAAAAGGAAAAATTTCTCCTTTTTTCCGTGCTTTTGGATTGAGTGGGAGGAAGAAACCCTAGAAAAGCGCTCTCTGCTGGCTCAGTTGTTGGTTTAAGTTGAACCACCCAAGTGCCCGACGCATTTTAGATGCCTGAAGTTACAGATGATTAGATATATTTGAAATGGCTGGCATCTTTAGGTTATGACCCTCTGGTTCTTGTGACAAGTTGGTTTGCTTATGTGTTGCTAAGCTTATTTTTCCTGCGTGATTCTTAAGTTCACTTTTCATGTCTTTCAAACGTAAGTCGTTAAAGGATTGCATGTAAGATCTATGATGCTAGATATGATGATAAAAAGCTTTAAGTTCGAGGCCTTCCATCAAAATCTTGCTTCAGAGACTGCCTTTTGTCTATATCATGATTGAAATGTGACTCCATGATGTGCAATCATTGTGATCTTTTATTTGCTTGCATACAATTTGAATTGGTCTAGACTAGGTGGAGCTAACTGTGAGCTTAGAAGAGCATTGGATTTGGATTTCGAACCCATTCCTGAAGACAAGGAAAACTCCTGTCTTCTGCTCAAGGGGGCGATGAGTTTAGTTAGAGAGCTTTATATGTTATGGTGGTCTGACCACCGGACAGGCTTCTTCTCCTTCAGCTTGAGGATAAAACCCCCGTCTTATGCACTTGTTTCAACAAAAAATACCGCCTCTGCAACCCCCTCCTCTCCCCCTCTTGGGGTTTGTTATCAGGGTGTAACTGGCAGAGTAGAGTGCCTGGAAATAAAAATTTTGGTAAGATACATTAAGTTTCCTTCAACTTTAATCTGAAAAACATCGTTCCGCTCATCCTTTGATGGTAAAAGCTTACCATCCAACTTTAACTTAACTGTTGGCTTCCTAGACAGAGTTCCATCCTCACTGCTAAGTCAACAACTCCATTGCTAAACCTTTTATTTTTATATAAATTCCTGATTTGCCACACATCAATGTCCTTTCTCATTAACCAGAATTTCATGTCTCTTACCTACACGTGGTGCAAGAAATATTTGCTCTTTTTAACTGGCAACAGCCAATTAACAAAGCTAGTGAATGTGTATATTTCAGATCAACTAGCATAGTTAGCATGTTTTGAGGAAATGGATGTTCTCATGAATTCAATTTGTGTTTGCCATTCTGCATCTTCCATGATGAAAACAACAGTCTGGCACGCTTCAACATTGTGTGCGCGCACATGTTTGTCTGTGTGTCTATCTGTCTCTCCCTCTCTCAGTTTAACCATCAATAGGCCAACTATAAGATATCACAAAAGTAATGTGTCATCGCAGGAATAAGAATACTTGCAACGAAGTGCATAAAATGTGCTCCATATAATACCAAACTTGCTGCCAATAGAAAACCTGCTTATCGATGGTATACATTGTCTAATTTTTTGATTTCAAATATGTTCTATTAGCTATTAAATTGAAGGAAAAGAAAGCTCTATCATTATCATCCGGTGGTTGTCCATCAACGTGGTTATCTAAGCTTTACAGTTTAATTGAAGTTATGTAGCCCGTATATAGTTGAAATGATTGTCTTTTTCATTAGCACTGGAGTTTTTTTTTAAGGCTAGGTCAATCATAGTGGTGTGGTTGAAACAATGAACATAGATGACAAATATAGGGGAAGAAGTTGTAGTTTACAGAACCTTATCCTGCTGTTCAGATTGTGTAGCTCCAGTCAACGTACTTCCATGGAACCTTGTTTTTAGAGCCTTTTGGCTAGTGTCGCCAAAAATAATTTGCAGTTGCAAGGTAGTTTTGTTGCATCTCGTGCTTGGCAAAAAGGAATGATTTTGAGAAGAAGGAATTTCAGTGAGAAATTGAGGGGAAATTGTCTTTTTATAGAGCTAGTAATGCCATTGAATGAAAAATCTCGACCCAATCAATTGGGGGGGGGAGGCTTGGAGAACCAAATCTTGACCTAATCATAGCATACACTCCAGGTTGTGTAGATTAAGAACATAATAATTCATAATTGGTATGGTAAGGGGTCAACTTGTTGAGATTGCATATTTTGAAGTATTTTGCGTATTATATCTCGTTAAATTAAATGAATAAATTGATGTGCAAGATTCTCTAGTTTTTGCATTTGTTTTCTTCCTGTGGATGTAAAGTCGTGACTTGTGAGATGGTTGATGTTGTTTCTCTGGAACTGTTGGTCTTTGAGCTTCTTAAATATGAAATTTGAGAGGATATAGTTATGTTGTTTACTGAAGTTAGCAAGACACCGCAAGAGCTTACAAGTACTTGCAGAATAAGCAGAAATGCGTGTTTGCCTGTTTAGTTTGCGTGGTTCACAATATCTTATACTCTGGGGAATGATCTTACGTTCTTATTTTAGATGTCAAACAATTCTAGGTAGGAAAAGCAAACCCTTTTCCGACTTTGGTTCAACAACCTAAGGAGGTTTGCAGTATGTAATGAGTGAGAGTTCTCTTTAGAGTAACACATTGGCCAAATCAAACTCAAGTAGGCTACCTGACTTTTAATACGAACCTGTCATTAATTCAACCAGAACTTGTAGCTCATAATCTTACATTAAATAGGGTAAATTAGTGGATAGCTCTCCAGAAATTGATAAAGGAAGGGTATTGGAGATTTGACTCAGTTACTGGTGAAATGAGTATGCAACTTTACCTTTTGAAGATTTTGTGTAGTACTTGACTTTGTTGTGGCAGTGCTAAAGCATCACGGCATCAAGATTTCAAAGGTTGAGCAGTAGCATAGCTTAAGACCCCAATGCTCTTTCGGGTTTTGTCACCAAGATGTATTAGTTGTGTTCTGAAGTGAAAAGAATATTGATTATCTCTTTTGAATGTGTAGAGTTGCCCTCAATGGCAGAAACTGAACCAGTTTCTGGAGATGATACAGTAACTTCCTTGATAGATCAGCTGAGCAAGGCACTTCTTGAACTGGAAACCTGTAAGCGCGTTTCTGAGGAGAAAGTTACGTGGAATGAAATTGAGGAGCACTTCCGCAACCTTGATGCTATGTTCAGAAAAAAGTTTGATGAGCTTGAAGTTAAAGAGAGAGAATTTGTGGCGAAAACAGTTGAAACTAAGGCAAGTTTGGCAGAGAGAGAGGCGGCTGTTGCTGCAAAGGAACAGGAAATGTTAGATCGAGTGCAGGAGCTAAACGATGCTGCAGTTGCTGCTATCATAAATTCACGCATGAATCACCAAGAATCTAATGCTGAGGCAACCGATGATGGCAATATCAAAGATGGCAAGGTAAGTGGCTCTCTTAGCGATGCAAGTACAAAAGAGGATATTTGTCCTAGTAACATTGATGAAGCTGAAGGCTTGACTGATGTCAAGCCTTGTAGAGAGCTGATACAATTTTGTGAGCAGATGGATGCAAAAGGGCTTCTGAATTTTACTTTGAAGAAGCAAAATAACTTAAATGCTATTTGTCGGGAACTTTCTGTTGCTCTACGATGTGCAACAGATCCGGCCCGTTTGGTGCTGGACTCACTGGGGGGTTTTTTCTCTCAAGATGAGCCAGACCAACCAGAAAATAGGAGGGATGCTGCCCTTCAGGGCATGCAAAAATCCTGTATTACCTTTTTGGAAGCCATGGCCACCTTTTTGGCGGGGGTTGAATCAGGTGCTGATCACCTTCTGAACCCTGAAATAAAGCAGCAAGCCAAGGCAATTGCTGATGAGTGGAAGCTTAAGTTGTTTAGTGATGGCACTAATGCCGTCAGTGGGAATGCATTAGAAGCAGAAGCATTTTTGCAGCTCCTCTCGACTTTTAGTATTGCTTCAGAGTTTGATGAAGCTGAACTCTGCAAGCTTGTTCCTGCAGTTGCTCACCTCAGGCAAGCATCTGAGCTTTGCCGTTCTCTTGGGTTAACTGAAAAAGTTCCAGGTTGGTTTTCTCACAACTGACAGACCTTATGGGGTCTGGAAAATGGATGTCTGTAAGATATCCCTCATTTCTCGTTTAGGGCACAGCTGGTAGAAATTACGCATATGACACAAGCAGATTCATATATGTGCTCAGAGGGCTATTCTGTCTTTGCACTCCTAAGACCATCTTCTGGTGCAGGTGTTATCGAGTCCCTTATCAATAGTGGGAGACAAGTCGATGCTGTACATCTTATACATGCTTTCCAGCTTACTGAAAGATTTCACCCAGTGCCCCTCTTGAAGACATACTTGAAGGACTTGAGGAGAAATTCACAGGGGGCTGGTGCGAAGTCGGAAGGTGCTGCTGTTGCATCGGTAGTTGTTCTGTCCCCAACTAGTACATACTGCAAGCAATTTTTTTATCTGTTGGTTTGTTTATCTATCTTAATACATACAGAGTCAAGCAAATGCACAAGAACTTGAAGCACTCAAGGTTGTGATCAAGTGTGTTCAAGATTATGGACTTGAGGCTAGTTACCAACTAGAACCCCTCCAGAGAAGAGTCGCTCAATTAGAGAAAGCAAAATCCGACAAGAAAAGGGCTGGGGAGCAGGGGGGGAATAAAAAATCCAAAAAGTCAAAGTCAAATGGAGGATTTCATAGAGCCCGTGCTCAAGGAGCCAATGCTATTGGTAGGCAAGGTCCTGCCTTCAGCCAGAATGTGCCGTACTTGGGGCCAGCGGTGAGATTTGCAGCAAATTATCAACTTCCTGGACAGTCTGAGTATGCTTATCAAGCTAGTGATCAAGGACTACAGTACACCCATCATGACAGGTTTGCGGCATCCTCTTACAACCCCACTGTGCCAAAATATGGTGCACATATCCGTGGTGGTTTGCCGTCTTCACACCAGCCATACCCGTGATTACCGTATCTAGCACCTGTTCGGTTGGTCTGGTGTTACTTACGGTTTGATGCTCGGAGCTAGCTTTGTATGTGCACGACGACCCAAAAGTGTCTTCGACAGCCCCTTTTGTAATGCACATGTGATGGACTTGTGTCAAAGAAGGGTAATGTCTTCTTTTTCTGAATATGACTCCCATTTGAGAAGGGGAAAAAAGGCAAGACTAGGCAAAATCATGGGAAAGAAACTCTGGTCTGCTTGTCTCTCTTTACCGATGATCAGATCCTCTTTTAACAATGCCATTGTCGACTAGGAACTGATGAGACGGCCTTCTGTTCTGCTTGTGCCTAAACACGTATGCAATGAAAGAGGCTCATCTTTTATTTTTGATGTACTAACTTGAAAAGCAAAACGTATTTCGTTTGTTGAGTGGACCGTGGAACATAGTTATCAATATTAACTGATTCTCGGAATGTAACTTCTTTATTTTTCACATTTAACCCAAGAAGATGAAAGGCTTATACAAATTGAGCATCGATTTGATTTTTTTTTAATGACAAAATAAATCTAATCTGTTACAACAATTCTAGTCGAGTACACATTATGTTGCAAAAAATAAAAATCTAAATACCATATTGAGCGTGATGCTTATAATAATAAATATCTATATTTTCGCATTGCACGGGTTCGCGACTAGTATATATAACGACAAGCTATGTCAAAAGAGTACGGAAGATTTTGCCATGTTATTGCATTTTGCTCACTTAGGATTTCAATCCTGCGTGATACTATTTTTTATCCTTCCTTCCAGGAGCTTTGAGAGTTTACTAAAACATTGTGGTAATTTTCTTCATGCACTAATTCCTAGTAAAGTAGATGGATTATCCATTTATACAAGTTTTGGTATGCAAAAAAAGGTTATTATCTATTGAATTTCATGGGGAAACTCCTTCATTGCTTTGGAAGCTTCTAATTAGTTTTATATGCAAAAGAAGGTCCTTATCAGTTAAATTACATGGAGAACTTCCATCATGACTTTAGAAGTTTCTAATCACTCACGATCCTTCTTAAATTATTAAGAATCATATGCTGATGTGGAATTCTTTGACCCTTTCTATCTATCAACTTTGATTCGCAAAAAAATGTATGACACTTGTGAACGGATTTTTCTTTTAAAAGGGATGAATTCAGGGGGTTTTCTTATATAGAAATCAGTAAAAATATGAAAAATAAAATAACTTGTCCATGGAAAGTCAAGGCATATTATCTGCTAATAGCTAAATCTAAATTTTCGTGCAGATCAATCAAGAATAGTTATATACTGAAAAACGTTAAATTACAATTAAAAAGCAACATAATATTATAAGAAAATGGAACCAAAAAACAAATTTGAAGTTGTATCGACAATAGCATTGTTTTACTCTTGCCCTAAAAGGTAAAACGAACATGGCCTTGCACTTGTTTTTTTTTTTTAATTTATTTATATAGAGATCCCTCCGCATGAGAATAAGAACGTGAAGAAAGTTCACTATTTCGATTTTGGTGTTATAAGATTCTCATTAAATTGAAAATTGTCAATTAGATACCCAGTTGACAACTTTAAATCTTAAATTTTCTCAATTTCGTACATACGGAAATATAAGATTGGGCTACTTTAAGAACTCTAGTATATGTCTAACTAGTGGAAACTTGCGTTTTGCGGTGGGTATTGTTTTGTCACAAATTTCTATAGATATTCACTAGGATAAGTACATCATAAGTACCAAAAGTTATGTACAAATCTCACTTAAGTGCAAAAAGTTTTTTTCAAATCACTTAAGTGCCAACTCCGATGAGAAGCTAACATAACAGTCAAAAATCCTATGTGGCCTTTTTTTATTATTAATATTTGAAGTTGACGCGACTCGCTAGAAAGTTGCATGTCATCTTTTCTCTCTTTTTCCCATTTTTGTTAATTTTTTCTTCGTAAAAAAAAGCTTAAAAATAAAAAATAAAAAATAGAGGGGGTTTGCAGGCAGTTAGGGCTTGCACAACCCTCGTCGCCACCGCCACCCTACCGTCGCCCGACCATCATTAGCAATGGCTGATGAGGGTGCGAAATGGCTGGCGGGGGTCGCCAAGCCCCAGCTAGGGGTCGACGACCCTCACCTGTGGTGGTGGGGCTTGTCAACCCCTAGTTAGGGCTCGGTGACCCTCACTAGTCATCCTGCACCCTCGCCAGCCATTGCTGGCAAACCCCTCCCCCTCTATTTTTTTATTTTTAAAAAGAAAAAAAAAAGAAAAATGGGAAAAAAAGAGAAAAGCTGAGGTGGAAATTTTCTTTTAATTAAAAATTCAATATAATGTTTTGGCCGGAATTTCTCGTTGTTGGTACTTAAGTAATCGTTTTTTCTAATCTTGTCACTTAAGGCTACGCATGACAAAATTTATGTTTCAGAATTCATGTTCAAGAAATAGGTTTGGAATATAAATCCGTTTAGTAACGTAATTTTTTTTTTGTTTATAGAACAAATTTCTATTCCAGTATTAGATTTGGAACAGAAATCAGAAATTAAAATTTTAAACTTCTTGATTTCTGAAATAGAAATTCTCTCTCTGATTTCTCTCTTTACGATGCGCTCTCTTCTCTCTTCTAGCTTCTCGTTGCCGACCGTCAACTGCCGCCTGCCTTCAACCGGTTGCTGCCCCCCCTCCGTCCACCCACTGCCCACCCCCATTGTCCACCGTCATCGATGGCCGTCTGCCACCACTGATTGCCATCCGCCTGCTGTCACCACCGACCACCACCATTGATCGCTGTCCACTGCCCTTCGCTACTACCACCAATTGCTATTTGCTCGTCGGTCACCAAAGTTAAAATTTTCAACTTCTTAATTTTTGAAACATAAATAAGAAATTTTTTCTCTCTCTCTTCATGACGCGCTCTCCTCTCTCTCTCAATTTCTCGTTGTCGATTGCCACCTGTCATTGACCAATCGCTGGCCCCCCTTCGTTTGCGTGCTGCCCACCCTCGCTGTCTATCGCCGCCGATCGTCGTTCGTCACTGCTGTCGATTGCCATATGCTCGCCCCCCTTTCGTCCGCCCGCCCACCCCTACCGACCACCGCTGTCGATCGCCGTCCGCCGCCCTTCACTGCCGCCACCAATTGCCTTCCACTTGCCGATCGCCGAAGTTAAAATTTTCAACTTTTTGATTTTTGAAACAGAAATCAGAAATTCTCTCTCTTCTCTTTTCATGACGCATTCTCCTCTCTCTCCCAGTTTCTCGTTGTCAACCGCCTCTCGCCTCCCGCTGTCGACTAGTCGTCGCCCCCCCCTCTTCGTTCGCCCGCGACACACCCCCACCATACACCGCCGTCGATCGTCGTCCACTGCCACCAATTGCCATCCACTACCACCAATTGCCATCCGCTTGCCCCCCCTTTCATCCACCTGTCGCCGCTACCTACCCTCGCCAACTGCTGCCGTCGATTGCCATCTACCGCCCTTCGCTGCTGCCACCAATTACCATCCACCCGTCAGTCACTGGCCCCCCACCACTCTGCTCGCTTGTTGGTCGCCATCGCCGTCCCCATCTTCTATTCGCCCACTGCTACCACCCTCTGTTTGCCAACCATCACCAGTCACCATCAACTGCCGTCCGCCACCAATGCCCACTGCTGCCAACACCTACTGTCGCCACCGACTGCCATCCACCAACCACTAGCATCGCCGCTCACCAATGGCCGTCCGACCACTGCTGCTATTAGGGAAATAGAAATTTTATGCTGTTATCAAACAAATTTTTATTCCCGAAATAGAAATTTTGTATTGTTATTAAACGTGTTTCTTTGCTCAGAAATTGATTTCTAGAACAGAAACTTTGTCATTTGCATCCTAAGTGAGCCGGCGAAAACTTTTGCACTTAAGTGAGTTTCGTAGACAACTTTTGACACTTCTATTGTATTTATCCCGATATTTACTAATTTAAGTATAATAGCCAAGCCAACCATATTTTTTCATACATTTTCACTTGCAGATTGATAATAAGAAGAGTTATGGCTTCAATAGAAGAATGTGATATTAAATCGAGTGAATGAATTATTACTAATCAAACCAAGAATATAAACTTTTTCCCCCAACATTTCTTCGTCGCTAGAAGGATCTCTAACCACCATGTTCGGCTTCCCCAAATGGACAATACCAAATAATTAAATAAATGGTATGAACACTAACAATTTAAGTTTGTCTTGCTTTTCAAAGGATAAAAAAAGAGATGAAGAAATACGTAAAAATAATTTTAGAGCAAATAATAAAAGTTCCGTTAAAGAAAAGGGAAAGGAAAATAAAATAAAACAAAAGAAATAAGAAAATTCAAAACCTAATCCACGATTTGGACTTTTGGCCCAAAAAATATTCATGACGTGGACTATTGTGCAACTTTAGAACTCTCTTTATTTTCGAAAAAAAAGTAAGGTAGTAGTGAATAAGAGTAAACTAAAATAAAAAAGAATACAATACAATAAATCCAAATAAAGTTTATAAAAGCATGGAGTTGAGTATTCTGGCTGCTGCGGGTAAAAATGTGAACGGGACGACGCCGACAAGAGTAAGTCTTCAACGTGATTTCTCTTCAAAATTGCACCAATCACTTAATTTGGTAATCCGGCAATTTTGGCGGCTACTAAATTACCGACCCCAATACTTTAATTTTCGATATTTTATACCAAAAAATAGCATCAAATATTACCATATCTTACCAAGAAAAAAAAAAATAGATGCAACAAGCATCAAATCGACCGGAATTTCATTTTTTTAAGATAGAGAAAAAAAAAAGCGTCTACAGAAAACCCTAAAAAAGAAGCATCCCTTCCATACTGGCCCATGAAATATATAAGCCAAATTAAAAACAAATTTGCGAAGCAATAGGACACAAGTATATTGTTTATTAGAATTCAAAATGGGTCATATATGCACGCAATCGCAAAATGCTTATCGAGCACAATTAAATTCGAAATAACTCAGACTTTTTTCATAATGCGAGAAGTAAAATTTTCTAACTAGTTGTTTAACAAGTTTCGGTAACATTTAACGGATCCTCATTAAATTCAATTACGAAACTGACGTACCGAATGATATTAAATGTTGCTACTAAATATTAAATACGATCCACATAATTAAATATTCTTTTCAGACACGACCTCATCAATCTTATTACAAAATAACATTCTGTCAAGATATAAATAAATAAATAAAAGAATAAAAGAATAAAAGAATATTTAGGGAACTTTGGACGTGGGAAAAGGGGAACCGGGGAAGAGAAATCTGGTCTCAGAGAGAGAGAGAGAGAGAGAGAGAGGGGAGAGGGTCAAAGAAGAGTTCGAATCCGCCATTGTTGAGCGCGGCCCCGTCGTGTTCATCTCCTCTCTGCATCCATTCAGGTTCGCGTTTCCATTGATCTCGATCCGTGGAGGAGCTTCTCCTTCCTCTTCGTTGAATTCCTGTTGATTTTTCCGAATTCGATTGGTCGCGCTGGGGCGGTGGAGGAAGGTGCTCTTTTAGGGCTTCTGTTCCAGCCGTTCTCTTTGTTTGAGCTGCTTTTCTTTTGAACGACGCGAGCTTTGATTGTTTCCTTTAGAAGCGATTTTGCTCTCTTTATGCGGAGAATTGGCTCTCGGTAGGGCTGTGCTGCAGTGGGGATGGGTTGGTCTTCTCCGCGTGGGAAGTCGTGTTGCGGGGTTGGTCGTGTTCTTGAAAGAACGAGGAGAAATGATGCGTCCTTTTGAAGTGGTTTGAATTCATGTGGGGGATGGCTTAACCCATCTCCTTGCTTCCGTTGGAAACACTTCTTGAAACTCTAGGCTGAGTTAGTGATGTGGCATGCGAGAGTTTATGCAAATAGCCGCATTTTGGTGTTGTTCTTAGCATGTGGGCTTGCCTTTGCTGGTGATGGTAGCATTAGTTCGCTGTATGATCTTAGGGATGTTGAGAAGGCTTGCTATGTCCGATGGTGGATGAAATCAGAGGTTCTATGATGTAGATATCTTAGTGCACAGGTCGCGAAAAGGGTTCGGACACTTTGAATGTACTTTGTGCAGGAGAGCCTGTGAAATATCTACTTTCAACTCTCATAGATTGTCTTGGATAGTGTTTCTTGTGATTTTTTTTTCTGCTAGGTACTCTTTATTTTGAAATTGTTGCTTCTTGAGAGAAGTAAATGGAAGAATAACTTTCTCTAAATTGAATGTTTAGAGAGAGCTGGCTATATAGGTTGCATCATTTGTTGCTCACATGATGTATGGTGCGCAATTCCACTGCGATATCTGTTTTGCTCAAAATATGTTTGTTTTGTTCTAGTACATCGGGTTGCTTCAATTTTCTCTTCTGGTGAAATTGTAATTAGTTTGAAGAAGATATAAACAATAAGCAAGTACTTCTATACGTTGGTCAGTGCTGACATGGGGCTGAGGAAGGGATCTTGGCACTTCTGTGTGGATTTGATATTTTGAAGTTAAGCCATGACAAAATTTTCCTTGAAATTAGACATAAATGAAAGGTTTAGGAGTGGGCTCTTGTGATCATATATGGTTTGGATTGGATGTTTCAAATAGACAAGTGGATTAGAGTCTCTAATATACCAAAATTAAAAGTACATGATTATATCATGAATTGAATACAAAATTGGGTTAATTCATCTAAACAAGCAGAACCACTAGTTCTATGTGTCAAAATCAGTTCTATTAAGATGAAAATGCAGTAGTGGATTAATGGCAAACAATAATAGGTATGATTACTTATGAGCATGCTCAAGACAAAGTGGTTTTTGCACCGTGGAACAATATGACATGACTGACCTATCTGAGGCGTTCTCGGTATGTGAAACAGCAAAATTCAATAACTTTGATAAGATAATGCAAGTTGATAAACTATAATGAATAGCATAAAGAGCTCAGGTGTCAGAATACACTTTGGTGCATTGGTGGTGCAAAATAGCAAGAAATTGCTAGTAGTTGGAATATTAAGAACTTTGAGTGAATTTATTCTTGTGAAGGAGAAGTCTAGATGTTTCTTCTTTTACCAACTTGATAGAGTGCCAAATTCTTATTCTGGCATGTAAATTAATGGAATCCTTTTAGAAACACATGAGTTGATTAGAAAATTTTCAGTCTGGAGCTAGAACGCAGCGCATAGAATATCTTGTGAGTCCTTGATTGGGTAAAATCATTAGCTTCCTAGTTTTTAGCTGAGTGATAAATGGTTAATTTGATCCTCGGTCTAAATCTTATGTGCAATACATCTTAGCTACCCCTGCCAACCTAGCAGATAATCTATTGTTTAATTGAAAGCTGATTTGCATCAGAAGTTGAAGGCTGGTGGGCCTATTTAGGGATATGGATGAGTTTTTTGGTACTTAATTGTAAGACAATAACTTATTATTCTATAATGTAGTTGACTGCGGGGATTTCATTTTAGATTTACATTATGAGTTTACCAATTGGAAACTTGAGGCTAAAAGATATTCTTTTGCCCAGGTAGCAGCTGGAGAACTTGAAGTCAAAGTGAATGTGGAAATGATTTTGTGGGCAGTTGATACCAGAGTTCTCTTTTAATGATGCGTCTGATCTTTAAAGTGCTATGTGTCTGAGTTTACTTCATTATTTGAATTCATTGGAGTCTGGAGAAGGGTACATATCACTTTTGGTTTATTAGAATCGATTTGTCTCTATTTGCTTAACATACTTGCAATTATGTCTATTGTCAATATTCAGAAAGAAGTCATCATGTGGGGCAAGGACTTATTAGTTAGGAATTAGCTGTTGCTGAAGCTCAAATCAAGCTGAACAATGTAAAAGCTATTCATAGCTGAACTTAGGTCGTTTTTTAAGGTCTGAAGTACTAATAACTGCATGTTCTTTTTCATGATACTGTATGAACTTCAGGTTTTCCAGTCAAAGGCTTCTTCGGATATTATATCTTGCATCGTGCTTTTCTTTTTATTTTACTAGAAGCCTTTATTAGGAGATTTCTTAGGTAATTTTTATTTCTAGACTGTCTTTTGAGTTTCGCGATTAAGTAACATAAAACTATTCTTATATGAAATTTGTCAATATAAGCATCTGATCTTAGATCAATATATATTTTGAAAAATAAATTGTTGATAGCATTTTGAGGAGGAGGAAGGTAAGAGATCATTTGTGATATGCAGTAAAAAGTAAATTCCAATAGTTTTTGGCTATATACACAATAAATGTTCACACAACAAGAACATTCAAATAAGCAACATAACAATCAACACTCGTGTTTTTGTTACTTTGTTGATTAATATATAAACTCGTATGTGTACAATTAGACAAGAATTTTATCCATGTTACATTGCTTTACCATAACATATATATGTTATTGTATCAAATTCGAATAAGTAAAATTTCGAATCCTTACGACTTATGGGTCTTCCACAATTTCTAGCAAAGAAAGAGCTCATATTTCTTGGAAAAAAAGAACAAGAAATTTGCTTTAAAATCTTAAAACGAAAGACCCCAAATATGTGATGTACACTTCCTCTTCATTCAGCTTTAGCTCTAGGGTTTCGAATCAGTTTCTTCCATCTCTTCCTTCGCACCTCTTTTTCTTTCAACTACAGACACTGGAGATCCTCGATGTGCAACGTGCATTCGAGATAGCAAACCGCAGGCTAACAATCAATTTTAGTAACCGTGATGACCAGATTGTCTCCATTTGATCTGCAGTCAATTTTCATGGTGGTATTTGTAATTTCTTTCTTATTTCATTCTTTGGCCATATCCAGTCATGAGTCGATTCAGTTGTACTACTTCTTTCATTGTTGGCATATCTCAGTGTCATCATGATGAATGGACTTGATTGTGCCTAGAAATTGTTCAGGCATGGTTCATAAAATAGCATATTTGCAGCAGATTTGCTTAGGGTGTGACCAAAAGGAGTCAAAAGTTGTGATCATTCAATGTCCTTCACTTATTGACATGAGATTAATTCAGAATCTGTTTGGATATTAAGATATAGATAGGGTTAGCTTCTGGAATTTAACTGGTTCAAAGGTTTTGTGATGGTTAAAGTACTTTATTTATACTGTTTGCTGCCAAATTGCTCTTTTTTTTCCTAATGTAATTGGTCTTTGTGTGACTGTTTTCTGTCTCAGGTGTTATGGAGATATCCCTGTTGAAGGCATTACTGAGTAATATCTCCTTATATTTTCATCTGTCATCTTCTGATAGCATAAACTTGGAACCAGCTCAGAAATATTATAAAAAGGCAGAGGAAATATTGAAGCTGGTGAAACCAATTCTGGATGTCATCGTTGGCTCTGAAGTAGCTTCTAACGAGTCACTTAATAAGGCTTTTGGGGAGATTCATCAATCTGTGGAGGAATTGAGGGAGCTCTTTGGAAGCTGGCAGCCATTATTGAGTAAAGTTGATTTTGTAAGTGCCAATTTTCTGCTTGTATTTGATGATGCTAGAATGATGAATTCATTTGGCTAATGTTTGTTCTCTGGCATTAGTCTGTGCCTCTTGTTGCTTCCCAAGCATTTTGTTTCTTTTTTCTTTGTAGGCACAGCATTTTATGCAAACCAAGCCGCAACTTTTTTGGGTTGATAGCATGAGTTTTGTTTTTGGTTTCCTGATGATAATTTCATGCATTTTCTTGCTTCCTTTGAGCCCAACATTTGCGATCGACCATTTAATTTGGTTAACTTCAGTAAAAGCATCTGATGGAAATGATGGTAAAATGAGTACTGATAAGAAGACCCATTATGGTCATAACTGTGAAGGGACAGTAGACTAATGTTTATGTACAGAGAAATTGCTTGATGTTTTAAGAAACATGCAGGATCTGTTGTTGGAAAGAATTAAGGATATTTGTCATGCGAGGTGTGATGTGAGGCATGCTATCGCTAGTGCATTTTGTATTTCCATGAGAGATTGAGAGAGTTCAATACTTCTGGTATGTGTTGCCGCAAGATCTTGTTTAAAATTTAAAGAATGACAGGATCTTAGCTGACTCATGTGAGTTGATATAAATGGACTTAGCACGACCAGCACACTTGTTGCCTGCAAATCCTTTTTATTCTTCCAGAGCTCATTGGACATGCACCTAGCTGGTTGTACTGGTTCCACTCCATCATCATTATTTACTTAAGTTAGTCATCTCTGTTTAAGATGCCATCTGTTTGAATAATTGGGGCATAAGAAGCTTGGTGGTGGGGCAAACTGAATCTCTGTTCTGTTTGCCTGTTCAAAATAGCTCAAATTCTCTCTAATTGACATGTTTGGACACTAGTGCCTGTAAGTATTAGGATTCAGGGCAGAGATAATATTTGCTTGTGGATTGTGTTGATTTCCTGATTCAGCTGGAAGTGCTTTTGGTCCTTTATAATGGCAACACCTTGGTTTCTCTATAGATATTTCTAAACTGTCAAGCAGTGTTAGCTTATGAAGGCTTCTGTGCTTTCTATTCCTTGGTGAAGTCCTCCAGTTTGAACTAGTTATGTAAACAAATTAGCTTTGCCACTGTAATGATCAAATCATACCTCCTGGTGACCTGATATTGCCTACTTTTTATGGAATAGAGATGGAAAGCTGTCAGGGTTTCTTTTCTTTACTGGAAATTCTGAAATTCCTGACTGGTAAATTACTAATATAGGAAGTGGGTTTTCTCCTCTCATTTTTTTATTTGTAGATTGTTCGAGTAGAAGTCGTGATATCAAAAATTCGAAGTGCTGGCCTTGATACTTTCCAGCTGCTGAAATCTGCTGATCAAAACCTCCCTGATGATTTGAGTTCAGTATCACTGGAGGTAATATTCTATAGAGTTGCTATGGTTTGAGTTTTCATGTTTTCTACACGATCGAGATAAAATTTGTAATTACTTGGTTAATTATCCATGAGTTGGACTCAAGTGCCAATCTTCTGGACGTTGCATTGTATATACCAGATTTGTCAGACCTGCTAATTAATAGCTAATGTTTATTGGTCTCGGCTAATCAATTCTTTCCTTTCTGGATGGTTGTAGCACTGCGTGCAGAAGATCAAGCATATAG
Organism: Metrosideros polymorpha var. glaberrima; assembly: GCA_001662345.2. Taxonomy (NCBI): domain Eukaryota; kingdom Viridiplantae; phylum Streptophyta; class Magnoliopsida; order Myrtales; family Myrtaceae; genus Metrosideros; species Metrosideros polymorpha. The sequence goes on from BCNH02000009.1 coordinate 8,958,461, forward strand.
AATATGATCAAGCATGCTTGGTCATTAGAGAAGCCATAAAGGATCAAGCAGATTGTGTTGGTCCCAGCTCTGCAGACCTTGTGAAAATTGCAGAAAGTTTTAGTTTAAAGTCAAACCAGGAGATCTTGATTGAGGCTGTTGCCCTTGAAAAATTGAAGGAGAATGCCGAGCAATCTGAGAACACCAGTGAGGTGGATTATTTTGACCAATTGATTACTATTGTCACACGGATGCATGATCGTCTTGTGTTGATAAAGCAGTCTGAGATCTCCAGCCCTGTCCCAATACCGGCAGATTTTTGCTGTCCTCTTTCTCTTGAGCTGATGACAGATCCAGTTATCGTGGCATCAGGGCAAACGTATGAAAGGGCATTCATCAGGAAATGGCTGGACCTTGGGCTCACGGTTTGTCCAAAGACACGGCAAACATTGGCTCACACAAATCTAATACCTAATTATACTGTAAAGGCACTAATTGCTAATTGGTGTGAATCCAACAATGTAAAGTTGCCTGATCCTATGAAATCTGTGAGCTCAAACCAACCTTCGCCACTGCTTAGCCATGCAGAGTCTGGTACAATCAGGGAGCCACATATCAGGGGGAACCCCCCAATGTCACCTGAGTCTGTCCGGCCCATGGGTTCACCTGTTAATAACTTTGTTGCATCTAGTGGAGTTCCCCAGGATGCGAATTCTCCGTCACAGCCCCGTTCTAGGTCAGATGCTTTGTTGTCAACTATTGCTGGAGATGGGCGGGGCTTGGATATTGGAAGAATATCTCAAGCAGCCTCTGAAGAAAGTTCGGTTAACTTTGAAGAAGATGCTGATTCATCTCTCCAAGCGTCTACATCCCCAAACAGGAGTGAATTTTCCAATGGCATTGGTGCTGATGAGCGGACTTTGAACCATAAGAGAACTGTTTCAGCATCCAGCGCACATTCTGGTGCAAGTAGGCCTCTAGGATCATCTGGCGATGCAAATGGATCAACTAATATGACAACCTACAGTAGTGACGCTTCTGGGGAGATGAAACCCGAACTACAGTCTCCTAATAACGTGACTACTACACAGCGAGAACCAGAGTTTCCTCCTCGAATTGTAGAGACAAGGTCAAGAAGCCAGACAATATGGCGTCAAAAGCCAGATAGGTTTGGTCCAAGGATCATTTCTTCTCCTGCTGTTGAAGCAAGAGCTGATCTCTCTGGCATTGAAACTGAAGTCCGAAAGCTTGTTGATGCCTTGAGAAGTGATTCAGCTGAAACTCAAAGAGAAGCAGCGGCTGAAATTCGACTTTTGGCTAAGCACAACATGGACAACCGCATCGTAATCGCAAACTGCGGTGCCATTAACTTGTTGGTGAGTTTGCTCAGATCGCCAGACACCAAGATTCAGGAAGATGCTGTCACAGCACTTCTTAACCTGTCAATCAATGATAACAACAAGATTGCAATTGCTGATGCTGATGCAATTGATCCTTTGATCCATGTTCTCCGATCTGGCACTCCTGAGGCCAAGGAGAACTCTGCTGCCACTCTTTTTAGTCTCTCCGTGATTGAAGAAAATAAAGTCAAAATTGGAAGGTCGGGGGCGATTGAACCTCTGGTTGATTTGCTTGGCAATGGTACTCCAAGAGGAAAAAAAGATGCAGCCACAGCTTTGTTCAACTTATCCATCTTTCATGAGAACAAGGCACGTATTGTGCAAGCTGGTGCTGTAAAGTACCTTGTGGAGTTGATGGACCCAGCTGCTGGGATGGTTGATAAGGCAGTAGCTGTATTGGCAAATCTTGCCACAATTCATGAGGGAAGGACTGCTATTGGACAGGAAGGTGGGATTCCAGTTCTAGTTGAAGTTGTTGAGTTAGGTTCTGCGAGAGGAAAGGAAAATGCTGCTGCTGCTCTTCTGCACCTTTGTACCAACAGCAACAGATACTGTAGTAGGGTGCTCCAAGAGGGAGCTGTCCCACCATTGGTGGCATTGTCTCAGTCCGGCACCCCAAGGGCTAAAGAGAAGGTAAGTCTGTACTGCATCTCATATTTTCCATTTCTCATCTTATTAACGAGAGTGCTTGTGTACTGATTCCCTAAACTTGGTTCCAACTTTAGTTTTACCACCTCTGAAGGCGTTTTGGCCCATTGCAGGCTCAGGCACTTCTCACCTATTTCAGAAATCAACGACACGGCAATGCTGGGAGGGGCTGATCCTGATTGCACCTTTGCCCTAGATTTTGAGGCAAGTTCATGAGTGTAGAGTGTATATTGGATTATGCAAATAATGCATGTGAAGATTGGTGTTCGGATTAAAGCATGATTTGTAAAGAGATTGTCCGTGGAGGATTTTAGTTTGTCCTCTAATACGTCGTATGTGACTGTGGATTGGAAATTTGTAATGTGATCCTCGTCTATGCAGTGACTTGGGCTAGTCATGACTTACAAATGACCAATTTTCTTGTTGATGAATGTATTCATCTTGTGTTTCATGTCCTCTCGAGGTGCCTTTCATCTTTTCAATCTGGGAAGATAACAGAGAGAACTGTATAGTCTTTCCCCGTTCACATTATGCAGGTTTTTGGTCTCTTGTAACTTTTCTTCTTCAGTTAATACTAAGAATATTGATTGTTCATGATCTTCCTTATGCTCTCAGTGGTGTCTGACGTGGAATTATGCTCGTTATACTCATAGTTAGGATACTATTATGAAATTGGTTCCTTCTGAGCTCTGTTGTATAGTGGTCGTTTTAGTAGACTAGTAATGGTATTCAGTGGGTGTCCTTTGACCCTATTTTCTGCTTCCCAGTTTCGACAATATTACGCCAAATGAATTTCATTGTAATAGTACATTTGATTAGTAAGGGTGTAACAGAGGTTCGTTGCTTGTGTGTGCTTGATGCTAGAACCATTTGAGTAGTTTTTGTAAAGCTGGGTGGTTTCAGAAACTGGCTGACATCACACCATACACTGGACACCGCAGACAAATCCTGAGAAGAGTGGACCATCCTATGGATACTCCACTTCCAGGTACCCTTTGTGTGGAGCCTATCAAGTCTTTCTTCTTAAAGAATCAAATTTCTCTCAAAAGACGCTTCATGCTGCATTAACTTCGGAATTACAAGACCTGCGATGCCCTTGTTATCTGATTATAATCTGATGTCGATGTGCAGATCATACATAAGTCCGTGCCCAAAATCTTATGTCAACTTGTGCATCTTGACTTGTTAAACCACCGATTCACTGATCTGATATCATACTATATCTCGGTTGGGTTAATTTCTTTGTGCTCTCGGTGTGTTTGATAACCTGCAATAATTTTTAATTCTCTGTCAAAAATGATTTTGGAGCAGAAATGTGTTTGGTAAAGAATGACTTCTGGAACAGTTTTCTACTTCTGAATGAGATTTGTATTCGGTAAATAAGTGATTCTCTAGGGCCAGAATCAATTCTTGCCAGAAGTGATTCTTTTACCTTTTTATTAAATAAAATATTCAAAAATATTTAAAAATATTTAGAAAAACAAGAAAAAAAGGGGCGTTGGGGGCAAGAGCCTACTGCCGCCGCCCCGTCGCTGGAGAGGGCCGGCGGGGGTCCCCGGGGGCCTCGGTGATGGCCGGCCTCGTCGGCAAGGGCCTACCGCCTAGGCCTTGATTTTTTTTTTAAATATTTTTAAATGTTTTGAATATTCTATTTAATAAAATTCTATTTAATAAAAAAGTGAAAATAAAAAAATAATATAAGTTTGGGGGTAAATGGTTCTTTTTTCTTTAAGTGGGGTAAATGTGTCACACAATAATAAGTTTGGGGTTTTTGGTGATTTTTTCTTTTTTTATTTTTATTTTTCATTTTCCTTCTCACGCTCGTAGACCACCGCCGGACGCCGATCTCCAAGCGCCGCTTGATAAACTTGTCAAAAGTAGAATAAGAATGAGGGTGCGTTTGATAAATATAAATTCTCATTCTCTGTCAGAATTAATTATCGAAATAATGAATTCTTGCAAGAATAAAAAATTATAGCAAAAAAAGTTTTCATGCGAGCCCTTAGCATTTTCTGACACGCTTATGATGTTGGGAACTCCTCAGATGACTAAGTTACCTGTATACACCAACTTCATAACCATCATCTTCTAACGCCATTTTTGAATCAATCGTGTATTTTAAATGTAAAAGGTGGTGGTGCTGTAGAGGTGTCAAAATGGGTTCAAAATTCATTATTTAATTCAATTTTGATGGGTCCAAGAAATAAATGTCTGACTATACTCGATTCAAGCCCATTTCCATTACAGCATAAATTAAATCCACTTTCAGCCCATAAAGCCCACCCGTGTAAGGGGTGTCAATGAATCGCGTAGGGTTTTCATGCTACCTGACTCGACCCGAACCATAAGGGCCGTGCGCGTCCCTAACCCGAACCCGACCCGAATGGCATATGACCCGAACTAAAAAAATCAGGTCAAGTCGGGTCGGGTTTGCGGGTTCTCCTCTCTTTTTTTTCTTTTAATTTTTTTTTTTTGGGAAATGCCAGAATGCCTCAACATTTTTTAGCTAATTTTTTTCACATAGTCAAGTTCTTCGCCTTAGAACACGGAAGCCTATCAAGACTTGGAAGGGATTTTTAAGAATGAATGCACTTATGCTATGTTCATTTGTATGTAAAGATCATTCATCTACTCCCCATTTTCAAGCTTGCATTTACAGGACTCAAACTTCTCCAGAGATTGCTAGGTTTTTCCTTTCTGAACAGCAGTCATCAGTTTAGACACCAGCAAGAATTAGTCTACCATTTCGAAATGAACAATTTTCTTTCACCACTAAAACTGAATCATCATAATATACGTGACAAACATTTGATCAATTGTCGATGGTTTTCTCCTACAGTCGCATTTTTTTGCCTGACCCTCCTCCCGCGGCTGTCACCGCCATCAGAGAGTTGCGCCCACAAACTGCGAGTTTTTCCACCATTAGGGCTGAAGTCCTTTTCGCAACCTGCCACTGTTTTAAGAAGCTCCAACTGCAGAGAAACATTGTTCTCTTTAACACACTCAAAGCCGTCTGATCGCATAACAGCTGTAGTAAGAGAGCCAGGGTAAATGTACAAAACCCAAAACAAATAGAAAACCACTCAGATATCCCACAGAACATGGCAAAAGCATCACATGACAGCATCATAACCAGGACACGAATTTAATCTTTTCCTGGTGCCAAACTCAGGCAAAAATGAAACCTTCCCCTCATTATCCCTTCCATCCCTACGGTAGGATGACTTTTATTTCTCAAAACTTTAAGTATGATTACCAAACAAAACACCCAAATACTACAAGTACTTAAATAAACTATAATCAAACTAAAGCAGCAGGGAAATCCTACACAGACTAGAGTATTGTGTAAGCACAATCTACTAGCTAAAAGCCAGAACTTGAGGTGGGTTCGTCCTGCAACTTCTGCTACGCCAGAAATTCAAAGGGACAGTTTCTTCTCTTGACAGTTTTTTTTTTCCCTTTTGTCAAGCCTCGTGTAAATTTGTTGTTCATACGAAAACTATGTTGCCTTCAATAGCAACAAGCCCCAAACACCTGTTCTATTTATAAGTTTTTGAAATCTTCTCAGAATCTCTCATCACAGAGAACAGACGTCACTCTGTAGGATCACAGCCAAGAAATAAGCAAGCAAACAATCAATAACTCAAATTAAAAGTGATAGTGCCCTAATAGCAACAGCGCCTTGGCGCTGCGACTCACCTTCACGGCCCGAGTAAAATCATCGATGGCCAAGTCGACCCGCCCGTGCCAGCTCAGCACGAACTTCAGCTCGGCCCTCCTAAACAGCGCGTCGCCCCTCTCTCGATCGGTCAACGACTTCGCGGCCAAGGGCGAGAGGGCCACGTCGAGCGAGTCGAGAGCGGAGGTCTTGAACCCCTGCAGGTCCAGGTCCAGGGCCAGAGCCTTGAGGATGTGAGACGCGGCGTCGCGAGGGTCCAGCAGGATGGCCTTGTCGGCTTCTTGTGAAAGGAGACGGAGAGGAGGCGACCTGCTGCTGGTGAAAGGAGATGGAGGGGTTGAGTTGAGGGAGCGAGCGAGTAAGGGATGATGAACGTGAAGAAAGGAGATGGAGTTTAGGGTCCTTCTGCCTTTTAGGTTTTTAGCTTTTCTCATTTATCTAATCGGGTCATTCGGGTAACCAACCCCAAGTGAGAAATACTCTCTTTTTCACTTACTAACCGAACCGAAATGAGATCCTAACCCGAAAAACCCGAAATTGCGGGTAGGGTTGGTTCGGTTCGGGTAGGTTCGGGTATTTTTGACACCCCTACTCCCGTGCACTGTTCTTGCCCTTTGCTCGTCCTCTTGAACTTCCGGCTGCTTGTAGGATCGGAACTGCTCTCCTCCTCCTTCAGCTTTGGGGCTACTACGGGTGCGTTTAGTAAAAAATTACTTCTTGAGTAGAATTGCATTTGGCAAAAAAAGAGAAATTTTTACTTCATAAGTGATTTTCTTTTTCCCTTCAGAAGTGATTCTTGTTTCGCTGCCTGCCAATCATCGCCCGTTGCCCGCTGGTCGTCGAAATAGAATAAGGACGCGTTTGGTAACACTCCAGAAATGCATTTCTCATTCTGGAACAGAATCACTTTTTGGCTAGAAGTTGAATTCTGGAGCATAATGGTTACTAAACGCGCCCGCCTTACCAACCCATTCGACGGTCTTGTAGTGGCAAATCCTGGCGTTAAGCTACGGCTTTGTCGCGATGATGCTTGAGCCGTTGACGGACGATCATGCAGACCAAGTACATGAATTTTCTAGAAATAGAGGCGCCCAAGAGCTTGATTATGCTGCTGTGCTGGCTCTTGGTGATGGCGGAGAGGCCGCAGCGGAGTTCGGGCAGGTCAAGGGGTCACATGAGGCGGCGCTAGAAGACGACGTCGTCTGGGTGGAGGCCTTTTGAACTGCTCAAATTAACAAAAATAGGGAGAGCGTTAACTTGAATTAAGGATCTTTCTATTTGAATGGTGGGGATATTACATGATGTGGCTGGATTCACCTCTGCGCTCAATGCACACAACCTATCAATGGTTACCACCTAGCGGACGATATCTAATGGCTGCTCGGCCTGTAGCTAATTCAGGCGATTTCCCTATAAATCGACTGTAAATTCAGGGATGTGGATTATAGTAGGCAAAAATGGTCATGGGATCTTGTAGGAGTGACCATGGATTGCGGGTAGAATTGGGAATTGGATTGAATCGGCCATGGAACCAGTTAGGGGGTGCATGGTAACCATTCTGGAATAGAATTTCTACTCTAGAATGGCTTCTGAAGTACAAATGCGTTTGTTAACGCATTTTCACTTTTCTACTTCTGGAATACTTTTTCACTGCTAGAGTAGAAACGCGTTTGTTAAAACTACTTCTTTTTTTTGTTCCAAAATGAATTTTCTACTCTAGAATGAGTTTTGAAGCCAAAAAGAGAAGTAATTTTTTTTTTACTTATTTGGAGAAAGAATGATTTCTGGCTTTTCTTCTAGATCGTCCAAACCTTTTACATTTGTACCAATTCAATTTATTTGATCGACTGGTGCTGACATGACGTGGCACGCCTGTCGGCCAAAATATTATTTTAATATTTTCAAAAATATTATTATATTTA
>BCNH02000009.1:8966215-8980678 GCA_001662345.2 Metrosideros polymorpha var. glaberrima
AAATATTATTATTTCTCTTCCAGAAGTAAAAATTTTCTGTTGTTTTACCAAACGCATTTCTACTCCAGAAATCAACTTCTGAAGTAGAAGTAGAAAAATCAACTTCTAGCGAGAAGTTGATTTCTGGAGTAGAATGGTTACCATTCACCCCTTTAGATTCTAGAGATTTTGAACTTTAACTGTGCAGCTCGGTTTCGGATTCTCATGTAGGAACCAAATCGAGTCGGATCGGGAATCGGAGAATCGAATCTAAACGCTCCAATACTTAGGGGGAGTACATCTTTATACACAACTCTTTTAGAGATATTTTTCTAATTCTGTAATAGTAGAAGCATGCATAGGTCATGCAAATTCCGATTCCGCATTACATTGATTGTGCAAAAGTGAAATCATGTGTATGTACATAAGACCTGCAAGTTTGGAGAGGCATGGGAGGTGTCTTCATAAAATAAAATAAAAATTGGAGATTGTCGAAAAACGTGTCCGAGTAATTTGATGATAACAAAATTTAAAATCAAAATATTTAGGGAGTGTGCTCAAGTACTGCAGAAGCTGAGATAATCACAGAAGATGCATTAGGTTCTGTGATTGTCCACATTTTTCATGGGTGAAATTCGCTAAGTATAGAAAATCGTAAAAACAAGCTCGTAGAACTAAGTATAAGTTCTGTGATTGTCCAAACTGTAAGGATTGTGAACTTTCTAACTACATATTCCTTGTCCGTGAACTTTCTAAAAATGAAAAATAAAAATAAGAAAAGGAATTGGCCGATTTTTCTGTAGAACCGACCTTAGATTTGATCCCAAGGTATACAGAGTAGGTTTTAGGTTCCAAAAATTAGGAACAGGTTCCGACATGGCAGGTTCTAGGTTCCAAGTGAACTTGTTCTGGAATCGCTCATCATAATTTAATTAATAAATATAGAAGCATGTAAGGGGAAATTGTCCAATCAGTATAAAACCTATTGTAAGAATGATAATTCAATTTTAAACTTTTCAATCTCACCAATTTAGTCCTAAACATTTGCGCAAAATTTCATTGTAATCATTTCGGTTAATTTTCGCTCAACATCGCCGACGTGACGGTGTGCCATATAGGACAGCTGGCCGGCGATCTCTAGACCATTACATCAGCGATTTCCGATGAAAATTAATCAGAAGGATTAAATTGGAATTTTTTATAACTAACCTGACAAAAATTGAAAAGTTTAGCAGCAACCACGCGGATTCTCCATTTTCGCTTAATCTGTTTTTTTATCTCTTCACGTGGTCGGTTCTTTAGATTAATTAAAGCGATCGAATCCGAGTCGTATAAGAAAGTCTCTGCTGCTGCTGTGCAGAACTTGTCTTCTTGTTGAATCTCTCACAGCTACCGACCATTCTACACTTCCTCCTACTCTTCACACCGTCCCTGACTATCATCAATGCAAAGCTATGCATCAAACCCTGTTTCAGCTTTCTGGTGATTCCTAAGACGTGGTCGTCGACAAGGGACGTATAAATCCAACTTATGAAATGAAAACCAACCGAACATTCCTTATTATTGAGGGGAGAAAATGATCCGAGAAGTTTTTACAACGCAATGTTGCGGAATCATAGGAATGATGCGAAATGAACTTTCATCAGATCCAGAGGAATGGAATGAATCAAGGGCATTTGGCAGTGCCCTTGGGGTTCTTCATGTCCCTGTAGCAAGGGCACTCCGATTTGTTCCTGTCCATCGCCGACGGCACGCACTGGCACTTCTGGCAGCAGATTCCGCAGTACTTGAGGCACCGGTCCTTCCACCCCGCGTACTCGCACCTCGCGCTGCACTTGGTGTCGCACCAACCTGTCGGACGAAACAAAAGAAAAAATGCATGGTTTGTAATCCGCTCCGACGTGTGCATCGAATCAATCATTGTATCTAGCACTCAATGCGTGCTCCCATTGTGCATTACCAGCACTAGGAAGTTCATGAATAAGAATGTTATGGACACATAAATATGTGTGTTCATGTCTTACTCGGAGCAGGTTGCGGGCTCAAATCGCTGGCCATGGCGTGGATTGAGGAGCTGAGAACAAGAGAAACAAGGAGGAGGGTTGCAAAGGCAAGCTTCATATTTCTTAGTCACCACAACAACCGGGAGAGCTAAACAGGAAAAAAGGGAAGAGAGAGAGAGAGAGAGAGAGAGAGAAGGCTGATGAAGAGATGATGGAGAGCAAAGGCTTTCTTAGGTGGTGATGCTATTGTGAAGAGCTCTACGAGAATTTTATAGTAGATCTTTCCAGATTTTTTTAAATTTTTTATTTTAGATAGAGAGTGGACTTAATAAATGGACCGACAAAAGCCCTGTGAAAAACGCTTTTCAAAATGGAGGGAGAAACCAAGGAAGAATCAAAGTGAATCGAGAAATGCAATTAAAAAATGCATTAAATACTTAATTAATACTACAGCTTTGAACAGACTGTAAGCAGGTTGTAAGTAGAGTGGAGGGAACGTGCAAATGCAAATGCAAATGCAAATGCAAATGCAAGCATGGTGTTCCTTGTTTAATAGACTATCCTGGATAATCAACTCAGTGCACTGTGCAGAAGTTTGAAAAGACAGTGGGATGTGGAGCTTAGAGGTCCGATGTACACTCATTCCCGCCATGGAGTTACGATGACTTTGAGGGGGGGTCGATGTTTTCGACATGCCGAAGATCATTAAGACGAAAATCGATGAAGAATTCTAGGTTCGACATGCGCATTCAAGGAGATCAAGAGACAAAAGGCAATTTCATTAATGGGGAGTATTCTTTGGATATACAAAAATTTCTGATTTCTTTCTGGAAAGCTAACATATGATAGTCTAAGTTGCTGTTCTCTGTTATGTGCCGGTTCTTGGCACCAAGCCTTTCAGCTTTCGTCGCCAACGGGCGATCATGCTCATTCTTCTTTGAATTTTTGTTGAGAAAAGCAGTATGTCGACCCGAGACTTCTTCGGCTTGAGCCCTCTCGGCATGTTTAGGCTTTTGTCGATGGCATACATCAGCCAGTTGCTCTTCAAGGAGCGTTTCTTCCTCATTGAGACCAGACATTTCATCTACTACTCTACTGTCTGCAAGGTAGCCTGGCTAGTTTTCACACATCGACTAGCTTCCTCAGTAGAATGGATGGAACCTGGATAAGTTACTATCACATGTTTTACCCAAAGCGAGTTCACGACCAACTGTAGGGGCGCCATCCGCTAAAATTTGTCCCTTTCTCTGAGACAGTCAGGGAGACGATCAATTCACTCAACTCCAGTGGCAAACCCGTCCAGGAAATCTTGGCACCTTTCTTTGAAGTTCAGGGGGCAAGACAGAGTTGATATTTTCTCCACACAATTCGCTCAATAGATGTTTGAGCCTATTAAAGATTGGCCTATTGTTCACAACACCTTGCCGATGTCGATCCCCCGGCACCGTCGCTAGCTGCTGCCCGCGACACCCCACTGTCTCCGACCTCACGGAGTTCTAGAGTGCAAGTCTCCGACGACCCATTCTCTCCTTCTCGGTTTGATCCCTGAGGAGACCGCTATCGAGAGGCGATCATCAAGCAATATCAGGGAAGTCCTCGATTCATTATGAAAATTTGATTTTATCTTTCTCTGGAGTCACGCACAAGGGACACACCTCACACCCACACGAGCACTTGACAACAAAAGAACAAATGAAGAAAAAAGAAAAACAAGAGAGAGAAGTCCAGCGTTGATTCAGTCCTCGGCCAGGCTTCCTCGCGGACGAGCCCTGACGACGAAGCCGCCCTTTCTTTCCCAGCATCAGATCCCAGTCGTGGCATTCGCCGCTCTGTTTTGCTCTGTTTTTCAGGATAATACTTGCACTACTTCAGCCATCGAGTCCAGTGGCCGCTCACGACTCACCACCGCAAGGCGCACCATTGAACCATCAATCGCCGGCCACCGAGTCCCAAGCCGATCCTACGAAATCCCGAGCCAATTGGGTTTAATTCAAATTAGGAAAGCAGATCCGCAAACTAGGTAAAGTTTCCTATCTTAAAGTGATTTGATATTTGAATTGCCTATTTTGATGTGTACATTTTCTAATATTATCTTTGAGCTATAGGTAATTAATTAGGATTTATTTCCTAATTTGCAACCATACCGATTTTTAATTTTGTCTATAAGGCATTAGATGGATTATTAATTGTTGTGGGTTTGGATTTGATGTGCTGATCTATAAGGCATTAGATCAATTGTCGAATTTGAAATACCAAAATATCAAGTTGATTTATCCGCTTTCCTATTTTGAGTTGATTTAATTGGGTGGATTTTATCTTTATTATATTTGTTTGTATGTTTAAAACTCGAAAAAAAATTCATATAGATTAGGTTGTATTTTAGGATAGATTGCATTCTTCAGATAGGATTCTAGAATCATTTAGACAAACATTTTTTATAATTCTCTTTACAAAAAAAAAACATTTTTTATAATTCTAGATAGCATCCTTAGTTTAGTTCAATTCCTAGAATAGAATAGGAATTTAGCGGACCTTCCTAGTTTAAATAGGATAGAATTTTTAAAAATATTTTAACTCTAGATTAGAATTGTTAAGATATTTTAAATAAATTCAAGAGATAGGATTGTTGAGTTTATTACCTATTATTCTACAGTGTTAGTAAATTGAGGTTATTTATGATATTGTACAAGGCTTAACCCTAAGCCTTTAAATACTTCCTTTTGATCTCAATGATAGTAGATTTTCTCTCTCTTACCAAGAACATGGTATTAGAGCAAGGTTGAGTTGAAACCCTAAACCCTAAACCCTAGACCAGCCACTCACCGTCGCCGTCCACCACCAGCCACCGTCAACCACCGAAGTCGACAAATCTTGCCGGAATCTCTAGATCCGAGCTTGCCTAGACTTAGCGAGCCCAAATCCAGTGTCGCCCAGCGTGGCCAAGGCTGGGTGAGCCTAGTTTTGGCGTCACCCCAGCCTCACAGCCTCGCTAGAGTGTCGAAAGCTAAGTTTGAGCTCACCTAGTGTCGCTTGAAGTTGCCTAGGTCGGCGAGCCTAGATCCGAGGTCACCCAACCTCGCCGGAGTGTCGAAAGCCCAAATCCGAGCTTGCCTAGCCTCGTCCTCTTCACCAGAGTGTCATCCAGCGTCGCTCAGTGTTCTCAGCTCCTCAAGGATTCGTGTGATCTTCAAAACATAAGTCTTGAGGGGTTAACATATTGATTAGGGCTAATGTGGGTTCTTCAAAGTGGGTTAGTGAGATTTTGTGGATTTCTAGAGGCTTGGACCCAAGAGATCTGAGTTAATAGTGTAAAGTTTGTCGCTGATGGAGGCGATTTTGTGGATTTCCCGAAGGTTTGTAGTATCTCTTGGGTATTTTGAACCAAAGTGAAGTTGATTAGGTGAAATTTTGGAGTTAATCATTTGGGACTTTTGTGGATTGATGTGATATTTTTCAATTGTGGTGTTTTATTCTTGATTTGTGGATATGTCTACTTATCCAGCAAGCTCTCCATATGATAGTTCGGAGATGATTCCCCCTATTGTTACTCCTAGTTGAGAATCTTTTTAGCACCTATCATAGTGGTACTTATGGTATGACAAGATTACACACTACCTCGGTCAAGTTGGATAGTACCAATTATCATACTTGGTCAATGGCTCTTTCTACTTTTATTTATGCTAATCGCCAGTCCAGATGGCTTGAAGAAGAACCACCTACAAATCCAGCTAATCTAGAAGAATGGAAGGTCATTAATGTTGCGTTGCGTACTCTTTTATGGGGAAGTATAGATGATTCTATCCGCCATCTTTTCATGGATTGTGCAACAGCCCATGAGGTGTGGACAAAGTGTGCTTTACTCTATTCCGGATAGAATAATATGAGTCAAGTGGGCGATATGCATGAGGCTTTATTTGAAGCTAAAATTGAAGATGCATGGTTAGTAGAATATTATGCTCATTTTTCATCTTTATATTAGCGTCTCAAATCTTATTTTCCACCGGCTACCATAGTTAGTCAGATGTAGCAATGAGAAGTGGACATGCTGGTAGTTCTCTTTCTCCAAGGTCTTGGTCTAGATCACAGTGCTCTTCGGCAACATATTACTTCTCTGGACTCTCTACCTTCTATAGAAGAAATGTATTCTCGAGTTGCTCATTACACTCCTAGTCCCAAAACTTCAGCTATATTAAGTAGTAATGCTATGGTGGCTCGTGGTGGTCAAGGAGCTCGTGGTCGTGATAATGGTCATGGAAATTGACACTTTGATAGTTCTAACCGTGGTTGTGGCCGCGGTGTTCAGGGTCGCCTCTCGTGGTGGTGGTAATAGTGGTTCTAGAGGAGCTTGTGGGGGTTGCCTTTGTACTCATTAGCAACTTCCTGGACATACTATTGATTATTGCTATAACCTCTATCTTGAGCTTCGAGGTCTACATGCTTTTGTTGATATTGAGCCTTAGTCTCCTTCACCTGGACCTCCTTCTGGACAAAGTATGGTGAATTTGACTCGTGCAGAATATGATGAGTTGATTAGAGCATGGCAGCTTGGTGTTCCTTCTGGTCCTGTTGCTACTTTGGCGTAACACAATAATTCTACTTGTCTCTTGTCCACTACAGCTACCCCTTGTCCTTGGGTTATTGATTCAGGTGTCACGAATCACATGAATGGTGATCCGCGTCTTCTTACCTCCACTTCGTCCGTTTCGTCTACTTCAGTCATCTTAGCAGATGGTTCTCAATCCAAAGTGGCCGGTACATGGTTTTTCATGTGTTATTCAGGATCAAAAGACTAGACATGGAATAGGTGGTGGGCGTGAGGCTGGTGGATCCTGGACCCTGAGATTATTGCTATTGTTGCTACCGTTTAGAAGAAGGTTGTGGATGACTCTTATCAATTACATTGTCACCTTGGTCACCCCTTAGCTGACGTGCTTCGACATTTTTCCTTTGTGTCTAGTTCTAATCTTCAGTTTGATAGTGAAATGTGTTGGTTGGGTAAGCACCATCGTGTGTCTTTTCCATCTTGTATTTTGAGTTGTGCATCCCAGCCATTCGAGTTAGTCTACTCCGATGTTTGGGGTCTTAGTCGAGAGTGTTCATTTGATTTCCATTATTTTGTCACTTTTATTAATGATTATACTCTTACAACTTGGCTATATTTAATCAAAGATCCTACTGAAGTGTTTCATTATTTCCACCATTTTTATAATGAAGTTCATACTTAGTATGGTTATCATGTTAAGTGCTTGCGCACAGACGATGCTTGTGAATATTTTTCTTCTTCTACCTTTGTTCCATTTCTCAAGTCTCATGGTATTTTACATTAGAGTTCTTGTGCTCACACTCCGCAACAAAATAGGGTTGATGAATGTAAGAACCTTCATTTGCTGGATGTTGCTCGTTGTTTAATTCTCCATACCCATATGCCTAAGTCATTTTGGAGCTATGTTCTTCTTACAACATGTCATCTTATTAATCGTCTTTCGTAATCTGTGTTGAAGGGAGCTATCCCTTATGCTCTTCTTCATCCCGATCATCCATTATCGTCTATTCGTCTTTGGGTGTATTTGTTTTGTGTTTTCTTTGTCTCATGGGTTGGACAAATTATCACCTCATGCCGAAAAATGTGTATTCATTGGTTATTCCTGTACTTAAAAGGGATATATTTGTTATAGTTCTACTCGTCGTCGGGAGCGTATTTCTATTGATGTGACTTTCTTTGAGGATCAGGTATACTTGGCAATGTTTCTCCTCAAGCGCCATCGATGATGGATCTTTTGCCACCTTCCGCACTTTATCAGTTGTTGTCACTGCCTCCGATTGTATCTCTCGCTACCTCTCAACCGGAGCCATCACTTGTCCCTTCTACTAATGCTCCACTCAATTTAGGATCACCTGCACCGACTCCTCTTTAAGTCTATACACATGGTCCTTGCCCTATTTGTGGTCATGCCTCTCCACTAGCGGATGTCCCACCACCACCTCCGGCCCCAGCTTCTGATCCTATTCCACCAACTCTTGTCGATTCTCCTATTGCTGATCGTACTCGATCACGGTATCCTCTTTCTCATTTTGTGTCTTATCATAACTGCTTTCTACCTTTGTGTCGTCCCTTGCATATGTGTCTATGCCAAATAGTGTATGGGAAGCTTTAGCCCATCTCAATTGGGCCCGTGCTATGGAGGAGGAGATGATTGCATTACATCATAATAAGACTTGAGAGCTTGTCACTTTACCTCCTGATAAACAATTTGTGGATTGTCATTGGGTCTTGTCGTCAAACACCATGTAGATGGTCAATTGAGCGCTTAAAGGCATGTTTTATTGTGAAAGGTTATACTCAAAGTTACGGTATCAATTTTTGACGAGACCTTTTCTCAAGTGGCCAAAATTCATTCTGTCCGTGTCGTTATTTCTTTGGCTGCCTAGTTTTAGTGGACTCTTCATTAGCTTGATGTTAAAAATGCATTCCTTCATAGTGATCTTCACGAGAAGGTCTATATGGAGCAACCACCCGGTTTTGTTGCTTAGGGGGAGAAGGTGTACCGATTATGAAAAGCTCTTTATGGACTTAAGCAATCTCTCCGTGCTTGGTTTGGCCACTTTAGTAATGCGGTTATTGCTTTTGGCATGCATCGATGAAGTATGGATCACTTCGTGTTTAGTATGTCCTCTTCAAAGGGGTGTGTTATTTTTGTTGTCTATGTTGATGATATTGTTGTTACTGGAAGTGATGTTGAAGGTATACAACGGCTCAAACAATTTTTATAGAAGGAGTTTAACACTAAAGACTTGGATTGTCTTCGATATTTTCCTGGCATAGAGGTTGCCTATGCCGATGGCAATATCGCTCTTTCTCAGCGAAAGTATACTCTTAATATTCTTAAGGAGGCGGGCTTGCATGACACTAGGCTTGGTGACACACCTATGAATCTTAGAGTAAGGCTTGAAAATGAACACAGAGAGCTTCTTTATGATCTAGAGAAGTATCGCCGGTTAGTAGGCAAGTTAAATTATCTCACTATTGCTCGTCCGGATATTTTGTTTGCTGTTAGTGTGGTGAGCCAATTCATGAGCTCTCCCCATACGACTCACTGGCAAACTATCCTACAGATTGTTCAGTATTTGAAGCGAGCTCTAGGTCAAGGGCTTATGTTCCATAATCGGGGTCATCTTCATATGGCCGGTTATTCTGACCCTAAGTCTCTGGAGGTGACAGGATATTTTGATGCAGATTGGGCCGATTGCCCTGTGGATCGCCAATTTACTTTGGGATACTATGTCTTCCTTGGTGATAATCTTGTGTCATGAAAAAGTAAGAAACAATCCATTGTTTCTCGATCTAGTGCAGAGGCTAAGTATTGTGCCATGGCTAATGTTACAGGTGAACTTCAATGGATTCATATGTTGTTGGCTGAGATTGGACTGCCTATGACCGAATCATCTACTCTCCATTGTAATAATAAATATACTATTCACATTGCTAGCAATCTAGTATTTCACGAGCAAAATGAAGCATATAAAGGTGGATTGTCATTTCGTTCGGGAAAAGGTGAATTGTGGTGATATACAGTTGGTGCACACGTGTTCTGAGGAGTAGCTAGCAGACATTTTTACAAAGCCTCTTCGACATGGACGAGTTTCATACATTTGCCACAAGTTAGGCCTTTTTTATATGTATGCTCCAACTTGAGGGAGAATGTTAGGTATATTACTTATTATTCTATAGTGTTAGCAAGTTGGGATTAATTATGTCATTGTACAAGGCTTAACCCTAAGCCTATAAATACTTCCTTTTGATCTTAATGATAGTAGATTTTCTCTCTTATCAAGAACAAGGATTTCTTGATAGGATAGTATCTTGGGATAGGTTCTAGAATGCTAAGATAGATATTTAAATTAAATTAGGAATAAGATCGTTTAATTCCTAGTTTAGAGTAGATAATATCATTTTAAGGTTATTTAATTTAATTAATTATTAATTTCGAAATTCAAGAATTTAAAAAAAAAAAATCATGTACGTGTCATGTAGTCTAGGTCTTGCCATGTCATTTAATGCATGTCATATAGTTAGGGACATTAATTAAAATGCATGTTAGATAGTTGCATTCATTTTTGCCCGTCATCTTAGTTAGGTCATGCATACTAGATTAGTTGCATTTCATTTAGGTTAGCCCTTTTTCCTTAAAAAGTGAAAATCAAAAAGAGAGATGAAATTGTGTGGCGCATGTTCCTTGCAATTTATTTCACTTGAATTGGGTGTTTATTTCATTGATTGTGCACACATGTGATAACCTTTGCCCTAGTGACTTAGGTTAAAATCAATTTAAGCTGTCTTACACATATTTTCATAAAATGAATGGCATCAAAAAGGCGTTAGAGTAATCTAACGTAATCAAGTCCCCGAATTTAGATTCTCTAGTTCGTATAAAGAAAGTATTTCCTCCCGATACTTTATTTATGTGTCTAATCAACCATCCGTAAATCGATTAGTAGTGATCCTAAGTTAGTCATTCTTAAGTAATATTAAACGAATCTAAATCGCGATTTAGTAGAGCTTGGGAGAGCTCGAGTTAGGTTAGTTAATTTAATTAACTTAGTAATCCATTAGCTTGAAAATGAATTTTTAGGTCGCGGCAAAGATGCATTTAGGTTATGTGATTGCCCACATTTTTCATGGGCGAAATTTGCTAAGTATGGAAAATCGTAAAAACAGGCTCGTAGAACTAAGTATAAGTTCTGTGATTGTCCGAAATGTAAGAATGTGAACTTTCTAACTACATATTCCTTGTACGTGAACTTTCTAAATGTGAAAAAAAAAAAGAATAAAAAAGAATAAAAGAAGGAATTGGCCATTTTTCGGGTAGACTCTAGAAACGATCTTGGATTCAATTTCAAGGTATACATGGTAAGTTCCAGGTTTAAAAAATTAGGAACTAGTCCCGACTTGGTAAGTTCCAGGTTCCAAGTGAACTTACCCTGGAATCGCTCATCCCTAAGTTCTTGTATTTGTTGACATAATTTAATGAATAAATATAGAAGCTTTTAAGGGGAAATTGTCAAATCAGTATTAAACGTATTGTATGATGTTAATTTAGTTTTAAAATTTTCAATTTCACCAATTTAATCCTAAACCTTTGCGAGAAATTCTAATGTAATTCTTCCAGCCAATTTTCGCTGGAAATCACCGACATGGACGCCCGGCAATAACTAGAGCGTCACGTCTTCTCATAAATCTTTTATGATTAAATTGGTTTAAATTAAAAAGTTTAGGAGGCACCATATATATTATCCATTTTCGCTTAATCTTTTTAATCTCTTCACATGGTCGGTTCTTTAAGCTTAATTAAAGCGATCGAATCCGAGCCGTATAGGAAAGTCACCCAGCTGCTGTGCAGAACTTTCCGTGCCCTCCTTTTTTTATTTTTTATTACAACTTCCCCATTTCCCTTGTTTATCATCAATGCAAAGCTATGCATCAAACCCTGTTTCAACTTTTTGGTGATCACTAATCATATGTAATTCGACTCCCTCTATATATATTTTAAAACGTGGTCATCGAAAATCCAACTTCGGATATGAAAACCAACCAAATATTTCTTATTATTAGGGAGAAAATGATCCGAGAAGCTTTTACAACGCAATGTTGCAGAATCAAAGGAATGATATGAAATGAACTTTCATCAGATCCAAAGGAACGGAATGAATCAAGGGCATTTGGCAGTGCCCTTGGAGTTCTTCATGTCGTTGTAGCAAGGGCACTCCGATTTGTTCCCGTACGTCCCCGACGGCACGCACCGGCACTTCTGGCAGCAGATTCCGCAGTACTTGAGGCACCTGTCCTTCACCCCCGCGTCCTTACACCTCCCGCCGCACATGGCGTCGCATGAACCTGTCAGACGAAACAAAAGGAAACGCATGATTCGGAATCCGCTCCGACATGTGCATCGAACCGATCATTGTATCTAGCACTCAACGCATGCTCCCATTGTACATTACTAGCACTAGGTAGTTCATTTTTTTTCTTCCTTTTACATGAATTCGGCTTATCCTAGGAGCCAGTCATTGAGAGCGGCACTCGGAGTCGAAAGTAATAAAATAACAACAACAACAACAAAAATCATGTCAAATTCATGAATAAGAATGTTATGGACACATAAATATGTGTGTTCATGTCTTACTCGGAGCGGGTTGCGGGCTCAGACCGCCGGCCATGGCATGGATTGAGCAGCTGAGAACAAGAGAAACAAGGAGGAGGGTTGCAAAGGCAAGCTTCATATTTCTTAGTCACCACAACAACCGAGAGAGAGAGAGAGAGAGAGAGAGAGAGAGAGAGAGAGAGAGAGAGAAGGCTGATGAAGAGATGATGGAGAGCAAAGGCTTTCTTAGGTGGTGATGCTATTGTGAAGAGCTCTACGAGGGTTCTTATAGCAGTTCTTACAAGAGTCTTTTTTGTTTAACTTTTAATTTTAGATAGAGAGTGGACTGTAATGTAATAACGGGATTGACTCACGAAAGGTGGATTTGGTTCAGCTTTGGAAGCATTGGGCTTTCAATATTTCCAAAGTCGAAAAATGGCCAAAAACTACTTATCAAATATTTCAGCATTTCTTCAAAGACTTTTGAAGGCTGAAACTCCTTGAGGATACTAAACCAAACCCACTCAAAGACTTGTGAAAGATGCTTTTAAAAAAAATGGAGAGTGAAACCAAGGAAGAATCCTAGTGAAACGAGAAATGCAATTAAAAAAAAGGATTAAATATTTAATTAATAGTACAGCTTCAAACAGACTGTAAGCAGGTTGTAAGTAGAGTGGAGGGAACGTGCAAATGCAAATGCAGATGCAAATGCAAATTCAAATGCAAATGTAGTGCATGCCCGCATGCATTCGGTTTACTGGTTTTATGGCCTTCTTTCCTCTCGTTCTTTATATTTTCTTGACCATGTTTTCGCGAGTCAAGGAAGCTCTCCATGCAGCTTCCCATGGAGGTCTGCCCCAAGCAATCAGCATGCATGGATTTCTTTTTTTCTTTTTTTTTTCCTGGTCAAATATATATTAATGCAAACTCGGATTTGAACTCTGCTAGACTCAACTTGATCATTACATTTTTTTTTTAAAGGGAGCAAAGCTCGAGCTCGAGTTTCGAAAGTACGACAAACATCACACATTAATAAAACCTTCCGACTTCGAAAGCATATTAAAGATTTATAAACATAATCGCACGTTTAGGCTCTCGAGCTACTTAAACTTCAAAAGAATGAAGCTCGATTTTTTTTTTTCGATGTCGTAAAGTGAAGATGAGAGAAGACAGATATTTAAATACGTTTACTAGTCTGAGCTTAATCAGTAATTCAAAATTAGGAGGAATCTTTTATTATTTAGTACAAATTATAAATTTCTTTTTATTTATAAAAAGTTATGGGAAAATTAGCTGGTCGTACTTGCTCCCAAAATAGTCCACGCGGTTTCCTCTGTTTTACCTAAGTTTTGCCCTCGAAACGAAGACCTGTTGTTGCCAGTTGTCCAAGACATTATTAAGAGTCGAGGTGGATTCCTGCGAAGATCCGTGCTGGAACTTTCCACTCAAATTTAAAAACTAACCCCACTTTGTCCAGAAGCAAACATGAATATTTCTTCTCGTGATACTTGCTCACATTGTCAACACCCAAAAAAAAAAAAATTTAGTTTATGGTAAATTTGTTACAAGTATACCAATTTGAGATTTTTCGCGATAATAACCCCATTAACAATTGCAAATAGGATTAAGAGGTTATAAATGGATTCACAATCCGGAACTGTTTGTGACAAATGCTTTTAGCAGGTTATAAAAAACTCACCTTGTGAAAAAACATTTCCGACCAAAATTTTTTTTTGTGAAAAAACATACACAATCAATGGCAGCACAACTGTTTATGCATTTTTCGAAAAAAAAAAATGTTTATGCATTTTTGTCTTTAATTTCCTCGTAAATTTACATTTCTAGCAACCTTTTAATTTCGAGTACCATTTAAATTCTTGCAACCTTTCGTTTTTAGTACCTGAACTTTAGATTCCTTTAATTTTCAACCTTTAATTTTCCCATCCAAAATCAATAAAGGATCCTTTAATAACCTTTGTCAATTTAATTTGATTTATCATATTTTAAAGGGAAAATTTCAAATAAGAGCTTAAAGTGCTATTATTTTCTCAAAAAGGACATGAAATGTACCTTGTTTTAATTAAGAGCCTAAAGTGGCAAAATAGTCTCTAATAAGAGCTTGACTTAAGGGCATTTTCGTCTTTTCATTTTTTTGATTAACAAAATAAAATTTAAAAAAAAAAAAAGAAAAAAAGAAAAAAAAAGGAAGGGCAGAAGGGCAAGGGGCTGCCGCCACCGCACATGTCGCTAGAAAGGGCCAACATGGGTCGCCGAGGCCTTGGCAACCCTCGTCGATCGGGGTGAGGGCCCAGCAATCCTTGCCTAGATCTAGGCGAGGGTTG
>BCNH02000009.1:8985548-9000529 GCA_001662345.2 Metrosideros polymorpha var. glaberrima
AGATAATGCTTTAACTAATAAAGAGATCAAAACTTCACTTTCTTTCTTATGTGGGACAAGAAAAATAACTTATGTGTTTGTTTTACAAACAAACACCAATAGGGCTTTGACCCACCCTTGAATCAAGTTCGAGGACTCGATCCAGCTTCAGTCTAAGCTCGAACAACGCCTTCAATGCCAGGTTGAGAGCTGTAGTGGCGGGGGTTGGAAATATAGAGAGACGGAGGTCGTTGGCGATGGTAGAGAGAGAAATTGAGGGGAGTCTAGGGTTTCGGTGGCCGTCGTCACGTAGGGAGGCCAGCGGCGAGGTTGGGCAGGAACTATAGCAGTGAGGTTGGTCGAGGAAGGTGGGGATGAGCAACGACGATGGCTGTGGCGGTGGGGCGGCGATGGGGGCTTAGCGGAGCGGAGAGAGATAGGGGATAGATGATGGGGCTTTTATTGGTGCGTGTTGGATCCCCGTGTGGCTTGAATCAATTGTAGATAAAATGAAAGCGGAAATAGCCATAGGACACGGCAAGAATGCTCTTTTTCACTTTCTATTTTTGGAAAGTTCCTCCAACCATATTTATGATTGGTGCGTTATATGCCGTTGACATCACAAACATACGAACATGTAAACTTAGTATAGACGATGTTCATGTTTATAACTAACAAATCATAAGCATGGTTGGAATTGATTGGAAGCGACAGAGGAAATCACAACTCTAATAGGTATAATATGATCCTAACGGCCCGACGAAGGTGGAGATGCACCAATCCAATTTCTTGTTTTGGTCGAAGCTCCAATCCAATTTCGAAAGCAAGTATAAATAGGGTGAGACTTATCGAACCAGGTAGAGTTAGAGAACTTTTACTGAATCCATTACATCAACTTTCTAATGTTAATCCTCGGTGTCCAAGGCTTTGAGATCAGACTTTTCGAAGTGGTTGAGCAACAACGTCGCGCTGCATTGCCCTTTCAATGGCGGTCCGAGGCCGGAATTGGCCGGTCACATGGCCACCTCGGGACCCTCCGAGATCTTGATCCTCTTCCTGCCCAGACCTCGCGTATGAAGACCCGATCAAGCTCCCTTTTAGGACAGAACCCGAGCGCCAATGTGGAAGGAAGTCGAGGTCATCTACACTCTACAAAACGTTCTCTCGTTTGTCTGATCTTTAGTTTAGCAAGTGTTACTGTTTCAGATTGAGTCGTGTTGTGGGTTCATTTCTAAAGAAATTATAACCAAGTGCGCGGTGATTTCCTTAGCTTGACGAAGCCAGTCGTGCACATACTGTATGGCTAATTCAAATGAGTGTATGGAGTGTCAAGTTCTTTTTGTTTCTCGAAAAATAAGTGATTTCGAAAATAGTTTTAAAAAATGATCGTTTATGTCACTTACAAAAATGAATAAAAAAAAATATTCTTATCTTCTACGCAAATGTTTAGATACAATTTTTTGTCGATAATGAAAATAGTTTTCATTGATTAATTATTTTAAATGATACACACGATCATTTTTAGGGTCATTTATTTTTCACGAAACAAATGGAGCCTTAGTCTCTTATGTTTTGCGACTCTTACACCTCTAACGAAAAAGATGTGGTTGTTGGCCCGACCACGCCAAATCTGTGAGTTCGAGCCTCGTTGGCCCTCACCTCAGGCCGATCATTGGCCATCGCCGAGGCCCAATGACTAGCTACAGGAAGAAAGAAAAAAAAAAGGAAAAGAAAAGAAAATAATTTTAAAAAATAAAAATATTCAAAAAATATTAAAATATTATTAAAAATTGTCTATAAAATGCCAATCGCGTCATATAGAACGGTCGATGTCCATTTCAGCAAAATCTATTTAAAATTGGCCGTATAAACTCAATTTGTAAAATTTAAAAATATTTATAATTTTATTAGTAAAATTAAAAAATTTATGATTGAATTGACAAAAAGATAATAAATTTAAGATCTTTTAGATAGTTCTCCCAATATTTTCAAATTCAAAAAAGAAGGTGGTTACATGTCATGCGAGTACTAAAATCGGTTGGTCATGTCACGTCAATCATTCAATGGTCACCTAAAATACTTTCTCAACAAGAAGGGTAGGATGGAAAAAAAAAAAACCGTCGAGTCTCCTATGTTATTAATATACGATTTCATCGTGTCATCCCTATTATTCCTGTTATATTCTGGTCGGATTGTTGATAAGGAAAGCGGAAGGAGGACGCGGCCGATTGCATTTTTTTTTGTCGTATGGATCGTGGCCAAGAAGACACCCCAATTTGGCATAACGTGAAGTAGTCGCTCTAAGAAGTTGCAATTGGATTTTTTTTTTTTTGGTAAAGCGGGTTCGTGCGCATCGACTGGTCTACCCCATGCGATCTTAAAAGTACATTCTCTCATATAAATACGATGCATTCATGATTTTACTCTCGAAATGCTTCTAACAAAACTTGCACAAAAAATTAAAAAGAGAGAAGTGAACTAAAATCCCCTTGATCTTCTAGACCAACACCCCGTTGGTGTTGCAAAAGGATTCGGCAACATAGGAAAAATCGTACTGTCAATCACAGAATTCCATGGACACTGTAAGACCAAGATTAAAGTGGAGTTATGGCGGGTCACTGTCCCAACAACTCCAACCTCACGAATTCAATTTTGACACATCCCACCAATTCGAGCATTGTTTTCTGAACAAGAAATTACAACCCTCTTAAACTCCTCCATCAACTCCCCTCAGGCGGCAGTTTGATTCCTTACTTCTTAAAGGTGGCGACACGTGCGTAAGGAAGCATAATTTCGTGATATGTGCACGGCATATAGTACACACAGTGACTTATAAAATACATATAAGATAGAACCAGACCAAAAAGGAAAAAAAAAAAAAAACTCCCCTCGGGCCCGTATCATCAGTACTTGAAGTTGGGTATTGTGGTCACCTTATGACGCTATGCAAAGCCCAATTTACGGAACGAGTTCGTTAGACGGCGCGATAAACTCTGATTGGACGTCGGAAGCCATATCCCAACGCCCGACACATGACGAGACTAAAACACATTTGTTTCCGGATCGATTCGTAAATTCATCTCGATTGAAGGAAATTAAGCGATTATAGTGCACAGATGCGGAATAGTATGAGCAAAGTGTAGACCAAGGAGGCACTCATATAACATATAATAATAATAATAATAATCAAATAATGTAGAATGTTGAGGCCAATCTTCATATCTTACACAGCAACATCAGATCAGCAACATATAAATCAAATGTAAAAACGGCAACGTCTCTAGAGAATCAATCCAAGCACGGCCCATCCCAGCGCCAACCCCGACACCAATGTCTTCACGCTCCTCCCATTTTCTGCTCCACTCTGCCATACCATTACAGTCCGAATTTCGAAAAATTAGTGTCGGGTGAAAAATGGGTATATCGAATTTTAGAGACATCGCATCATATATCAGAAATAGAAATGCGGGAGGAAAATATATTTTTCAGAGATATAATTGCATTTAAAAAAAAAGGTTGAGTATAGTTTGGACAAAGGCTGACTGCTGAGCTCAGTGTCATCATGCTTCTGGTGACAAAAAGACAAAGTTTCCGCGTCCGCACGAAGCACAAGAAGCCAGTTCACCTCTGTCCTTTAGATGCAACCATAATGGAAACCGACAAATCATGTTAATTTTTTTTAATTAATACCACGAAAGATTATAAACTAATTTTAAATTAATTTTTTATCACAAAAAATTTAATATGGCAAATTTACTTTCCATTAAATTATATTAATATCACGAAAAATCTCAAACTGATAAATGAATAGTAAAAACTTCAAACTAATATATCCTTCAACTGTTATGTATCATACAACTCAACAATTTGATAATAAATTTAATGAAAACTAACAAAGGATAAATTTATCATATTTGTAATAATTTGAGATAAATTTGTCACATGTGTATCAGTTTAATATTTTTCATGCTATTAATCTAAATTTTTTTATATATTGACTGTATTTGTGATGTGTATTATTAATATTTTGAAAATAAAATATATAATAAAAAAATATTCTTAATCAGTTTTTCGAAAATACTCATTACCGAGATTTTTTATTATCAAATTTCATGATCAAGTGATTTGAAGATATTTACTAATAATTAAGAAAATTTGGTAATTTTCTAATGTTTATCTTTGTTTTACATTTTCGAAATTTTAACTAATTTATATTAAACATGTATAATAATCGAAGGCACTCATTAACACTATCTAGACTCCGTAGAACACGCCTAGCAAATGACACTTGAAAAGATTTCTAGGAAATTTCCATTTCTACCCTCAATAATGCCTATTTAACTTTACCGTTCGTAAAATAATTTTCCGAAAAATGCCTCTTGCGAATTTGCACGCTAATGTATTGCTTAGATATGTTGGCCTTAGGTTTTCCAAACATTAATTTGTAAATGATTTATGATATCAATAAATAAAACAATTTTAATTACGAAATTATTTGCAGAATGCTAATATGTAATCGATATTTTGAAACTTGAATATTTCTTACATAAATATGCCTACAAAGAAGCTGTCAACGCAATATATCCCATAAAATAATTATCTAATGAACAAGATCTAATTAATTGCAACAAAACTTATAATATGCGTAAAATGATAAAAATATAAAGGAATAGGAAAATTTAGCAGGAAAAAAGGCCGCAAAATGTGAACAGTACGAGCGCTACACGAGAACAGCAAGATCGTTACCTCATCGGCCAATGATGGTCCGGGTACCGGGGAGGAGGACGCGTCGGCGCTCGGCCCTGGGGCTTCCGCCGGCGGCGCAGGCGGACTGAGCAATGACGGTGCTGGTGCAGGCGAGCCGTGCTTCTTAGACTTCTTCTTGCTCGGAGCCGGTGCGGGAGCCTCCACCGGAGCTGGAGGAGAGCTTTCTGGAGCAGTCGTCGGCGAAGACGCCAGCGGCGATTTAGCAGGAGAAGGCAATGGTGGGGAACTGACCGGCGCCGTAGCTGGAGGAGAGCTAGCTGGAGCTTCGACCGTCGGCGCAGAAGCTGGGGTGGCGACAGGAGCCGGCGCCGCCGCCTTCTTCGGAGAGGTAGCCGGCGCCGCTGCCTTCTTCGGAGAGGAAGCAGCCGGTGTCGGAGTTGAAGCGGGCGGCGAGGCCACGGGAGCGTGGGACGTGGCCTTCGCGGGCGATTTAGCCGGCGGGACGGAGACCGATGAAGCTGCAGGCGCGGGAGTCGCCGGAGACTTAGTCGGTGCGGATGCCGGAGATTGGCCACCGACGCCGGCGAGTACGATGCAGAGTAAAGCGAGTGTGATCACGCTTTTCTGATCCATTGCTTAGAGAGAGAGAAAGTGATGTAGGAAGTGAGAGTGCTGATTACAGAGCATAAATAGGCCCAATGCGGTGATTTGATGGGCTGATGAAATCTGAGCCGTTGGGAGGGCGGTGGGGCCCAAAGGCGTGTGGGGCCGTTCGTAGCCGTTAGATCAAAAAGAGGAAAGAAGGTTCCAATAAATTAGAGGGGCCCACAACGGGACTCAATCAAACAAATTTTGCGAGGGCAAAAATGGGGCGGGGCGGGGCGGGCGACACAGTCTGGCCGTGGCCCACTTGCCGTGGGAGGAGCATGTGATGTCGGGAGGCAAATTGACACAGAAAATTTTTATATGTACAATTAAAAAGGGTTAATATTAAGAAAAATTTCAAATTGGTATATCTATGATAAATTTATCAAAAACTAATTTTTTTATCAAAAAAAAATCTCAAACTGATACATCTGTAATAAATTTACTCTTAACCGATACACTTGTGACAAGTTTACCCTTTTGACCGTCAAATTGCCGAGTTTGATAACATGTGACAGTTAATGGGCTGTACTAATTTGGGATTTTACTCTCCGTTTATCACAGGTATGCCAGTTTGAAATTTTTCGTGATATTAATTTAATTTGAACGAAAAAAAATGGATGGTAAATTTATCACATGTGTACTGATTTATGATAAATTTATCATAGATGCACTAGTTTAGGATTTTCCGTGGTCAAAAAATTAGTTTTGGGGTAAATTTGTTACAGGTGTATTAGTTTGAGATTTTCCGTAATATTAACCCATTAAAAAATTACCAATAAATCTTTTTTTTATCAGACAATTAATAAATATTCTCATAAAATATCGATCACGAAAATTTCTAGCTCGGTTATCGCGACTACAATAGTACTTATGTGATTCGACAGGGCTCCTATGATTTTTCGTAGTGATTGTCATAGGACTGCTTGAGGTTTTTTCTGTAATTTATTCGAAGAAGAATTATCGTTGACGAAGTTACATGACACCGCTCGATTGATAATCAAGATGCCGCCTGATCGTTTTTGCCAAATGACTTTGCCTTCTCGACGACGGGCATGTTGCAATCTCGCTTGATGTATAAGAAAATGTAGGAGGTGATACTTTCTGACATGATGAAAGAACACATCTCTATAAGGCGTTTCCTTCTTTTCTAAAGGGAAAAAGCCACAAAAGAATCATAAATTGCATCCACTTTATATTTTTGTGACATCAAAAAATACAAATTATAACTGTGACATCAAACTCTAAAGTCATACTCGTGTAAAACTTATACTATATGTTAAGATTTTGTCAGATGATTTTTCAATAAAAAAAGAAGTTTTTATTTCACTTAAATTATATGGGCGTCACGTCAACACTTTTGCCTTCTATCATTCGCGTAGACGGATTTTTGAATAGTTTTCGTTGACGGAATTTTGACGGAAGGTAAATGTGTCATAAAAGTACAAATTTGATATTTTTTATGACAGTGGACGTACTTTGAGATTTTTTTTTTTCTAACTTTGTCTCTTTTGTAAACGCTGTTTGCTTCTTTTGATTACTTTGCAGCAATTGATGGTTATTCCTTGCTTTACTTGCTGTGCGTTTTCATTATCATTCACACATGCGCCTTTTCCTTTTCCACGGTCGATGCTTTGATTGTCTCACTTTAGATTTGCCCGAATGGAATGTTAAGCTTCATCCTCACGACAGGGCACGATAGATCTCGGTCCAACATGGTCGCCATTCGTTTGTAGTCGGTTTTCAAAACTCGATAGATGGCGACAGAAAGCGAAAGATACTATTCGATTTGCTCATTCGTCGAAACTGAGTTTGAGAGGTGACATTAGAGAACTAACGCGATACCGTGGATTGCTGGTACTAACACAACACGGTATGATGAGGTTGTTGGTGACGCTAGGCAGCATCTGACTAGATGGTGCTTGTTCTGCTGAATGACCTTGTGTTTCTTCCTCTCACCATCTACTTCAACGGGAAGGAAAAGGGATGATTTGTTGATTGACCTCCACGGGACCGATCTACTTTAGCTGGGGTAGACTCGATTTTCGTGTCGGCCTGCTTTTCATGTGATATCGGTTTTCTCTTTTTAATATCACAAAAAGTTTGAAATTATATTTACTTTGACACAAATATCCGAACTTTTATTTGCGTCATTAAAAATTCTAAAACTTGCTTATTGTGACACAATTATAAAAAATTCCAAACTTATACCAAATAAATGGTATTTTCGTGACACAAGAAAAGATGAGAGTATTTATATCACGGTGAATAAATTTAGGGTTTTTGGCGATAAATTTTTTTGAAGGTACTTGTGTCCTGTGGATATAATTTGAATTGTTTTCTTTTTTTGTGGTATTTTTTTTTCTTTTGGGTTATGCTAGTCTGATATATGCTGGCATTTTTTATTTGGTGCTTTTGGCGGAATAGGACATTGGATACAGCTGTGCCTTTTCGGTGGGGCCCCTTGGCCATAAACCGTCACGGTGATGATGATTTTGGAATTTAGCTTAGTCCGGAAGCAACTTTCGCTCCTCGTGTTAGCTCGGTAAATTTCACGAATCGATATGGCTTGAACCCTGCGGAGTCATGAACATGGATGATTTACCCGTCTCTTTTGACTCCCGTTTGCACCGAAAAAGTCCTATTTTCAGTCACTATTGTCGTGTGATAACTCGAAGAATGTGAAGGAATCGACAAAAGTGGAGTTGATAATGTTGAATGCAACTATCAAAATAATAGTCGAAGAAACTGCCAAGGGACTGGAGACAACGTAACCATCGATAATCATTTGTAACTTCTGTTTGTAACCTCCCTTTGTAACTTCTCTTTGCAACCTCTTTTTGTAACTTATTGTAACCACTAGGAAGTTATTTCTTTGTATTAATCGTTTGTAATCTCCTTTTGTAACTTCTCTAGGTAACACTCTTTGTAACTTCTCGTAACCACTAGGAAGTTTTTTTTTTTAACCGTTTGTAACCTCTATTTGTAACCTCCGTTAATAACCATTGATTGTAGGCTTTAAATAAGCACATTATACTTTTTAGAGATCCCCCGCACAAACCAACAAATTTATTATCATTATCTTTACTTTTCTGTATTGCACTTTACTTTCTTTAATTGTAGCTTTCAGAATTTTGTCGTCGATTAAATTTCGGTGTGTTTCCCTATCCTAGGGCTGTGTCGTTGATTAAATTTCGATATAGTTCTTTTATGTTCTCAAGTTATGTCGTCAATTAAATTTCGATATAGTTCTTTTATGTTCTCAAGTTGTGTCGTTGATTAAAGTTCGGCACATTTTGATTACACCTGGTTATTTCATCAAGTCTGTATTGATAAGTCCCGTTGTTGATTAAATTTTGGCAAGTCTTGTGTCTGTACAATCTTATCTTGTATAAAGTTGTTTCTCGTATTTGGTTTGGATACTTCCTGTCTGGAATTGGCGCCCAACCCGGTCTCTTTAATAAAAATTGAAGAACTACTTTTGGTGAAGCATATTTCATCGTGAGAGAAATTCTGGCGAAACAACTCCATCTCGCACTCGCGGTCGAAGTACAATCTATGAATCAAACCATACATGTGTACTACAACCTAAGAGGCTTGTGATTTTGCTTAGAAACGGTAGAAGCAACAATCTTCAATAGCTTTTCTCTCCACCCTCATAGGTGTTGATGTTTAGAGTCAAAGAGAAAATAAGGATAAAGTGTTTATGGTGACTTAACCTCAATTAGGATTGTTTGATATGTATTTATAGAAATGTTTAGTTACAGTTAGGGTACAAATAAAAATATAATTACAAGACTTGCTCAAGCTAGACATGAAAAAGGCCTACAATAGAGTGGAATGGAATTTCTTTGAAGCATACATGGCTAAGTTGGGATTCAATGCAAAATGGGTAGCATTAGTTATGTATTGTGTATTGTTGGCATCTTTGAGCATAAAGTTTAATGGGGAGCCATTGAGTTTTTTCCAATCTTCAAGAGGCTTGTGTCAAGGTGACTCTCTCTCTCTCTCTCTCTCTCTTCATATTAGTGGTTAACATCTTATGCTATCTGTTTAAGAAAGCTGTGGATGAAGGAAGTGTGAAATGTGTCCAACTAAACCGACATTGCCCCACCCTATCACACCTTCTATTTGCGGATGGTTCCATCTTGTTTTTGGATGGGTGAATTCAAGATTGTCAGAATGTGGCTTCAATTTTAAACTGGTATTGCTTTGCATTGGGACAAGCAATTAACTTGAATAAATTAGGTATTTTCTCCAGCAAAGACTACCCTAGAACCTAAGAAAGAACATGGCGTTGGAACTGGGGGTTCCAGAACTAGAGAAAACAGAGAAGTACTTGGGAATTCCATCAAATTGGGGCCAAACAAAAAAGCAAATGTTCGCGTGGATTTTCGCTAGAGTAAACATGAAACTCGAAGGATGGAAAGAAAAGATGATTTCCAAAGCAGGGAAGGAGACACTTACTAAAGCGGTGGTACAAGCGCTCCTGTAACATGCTATGTCGATCTTCAAATTACCTGTCTCTATTTGTCATGCCATCGAACAAAAAATTGTGAATTCTTGGAGGAAAATTGCCGATACAAAATCGGGACTTCATTGGAAAAAATGGAATGTGCAGAAAAAGAGGAAGGACCAAGGAGGAATGAGATTTAAAGACTTAATCTCCTTCAACAAGGCCATGCTAGGAAAACAAGCTTGGCGTGCTGCCCAAAACCCTTCTAGCCTTTGGGTTCAAGTAGTTAATGGACTCTGCTTCCCTAATAATAGATTATGGGATTCTGCAAAGGGAAGTCGACCATCTTGGGGATAGCAAAGTATTGTATGGGGAAGAGACGCAATTATCAAAGATGTTTGGTGGAGAGTGGGGAATGGTAAGAATATCAACATCAAAAAAGATAGATGGCTGAAAAGAGGAAATATTATGGGAGATGGAGTACAAGGTAAACCAAACAAAGTAGAAGAGTTCATCATTACGAAGGAGTCTAAGTGGGGCGCAAAGAAATTGTTACTTTGTTTGACCAACAAATTGCTGAAGAAATTTTAGCCATCCCCACGGGTCCATGGAGGAGCAAGATAAAGAAGTGTGGACTCGCACCAAAGTAGGAACCCTTATAGTTAAGAGTGCATATAACCATCATTGGAAAGAAGAGAACAAGTAGCAATTATAACAAGCTTCTTCTTCCTATCAACACCCTAAAGAAAGGAAAAGTATCAATAAAATCATAAACCTATTGCATTAGTACCAATTTGGTCTTAAACCTTTCAACTGACTAATTTATTCCCAAACCTTTTGTATTGTCTCAATTGAATCCATTCGGCCAATTTTGGTAGAAAATTGCTGATGAGAACGCCAATCGTCTTACATGATGTGGCCGGCATTGACATAGACATATATATATTGAAAAAATGAATTTTTAATTATTTTTTTCTTTTATTTTGACCGGTGAGGGCTAGCAAGCCCTCGTCCGGAGTTAGTGGGGCCGTGAAGGCCCTGGGCGAGGGCCTTTGCAACATTGCTCAGGGGCAGTTGCCCGTGAACGATGCCAAGATGGCCATGGGTGAGGCCATCATGGCCTTGCTGACCATGGGTGAGGTGCTCCTCACCCAGGGCCTTTGTGGCACGGCCGGCCAAGGGTGAGCCGGCACTTGTCCAAATTTGGCAAGGGTCGTGTTGGTCAAGGGAGAGGTGGTTATCGGTCGGGGCCTTCGTGGCCTTGTCAGTTGAGGGCAAGGCAGCCCTTACCCAGATCTTGCAAGGGTTGACCTCACAGGCCAAAATGAAAGAAAAAAAGAAAAAACAATTAAAATTAATTTTTTTTAAATGTCCAATTAGTGCCAATCACATTACGCAGAATGGCCAGTATCTACGTTAGTAATTTTCGGCCAAAATTAGCCGAATGAACTCAATTGGCACAAATGCAAAAGTTTAGGATTAAATTGGTTCAATAGAAAGGTTTATAAACTAATTGGTACAAATGCAATAGGTTTATGACTCTTTGGTACTTTCCACCTTATAGAACTATGGAACATGATATGGAACATATAGACTATTCCAAAAATTAAAACTTTCATCTGGAGTTTATGCCATAATGCTCTCCCTGGCACCGAGAATCTTTGGGAGAGAAAAATGTCACCTGAACCTAGATGTCCCATTTGCCGAAAATGTCCAAAAACGGTAGAGCACATATTCCTCTTGTGTGAGTGGACAATCCGTGAAATTTCTTAGTACATATATAATTTCACTATAGCATGCTATAAATAGTACATATATGTGTGTATGTATGTATAAAAGGATGCTAGCAATATAAGGAAAAGTATCAACAAAACATAGAGGTAGACATCTAAAATTTTTATGAAAAATTGCTCTGAAGAATATTACAGTGCATCAAATTAACGATTAATGTGTTGGTTTCGATAGTAAGTGAGTTTTCTCTTTTTGTGCTTTTGGGTTCTAAATCTTGTTGAAAGCACTTCAAAAGTAAAATCCTGATAACACCTGCTTGATTGGGGAGTACATCCTCAAGATTGCCCAGGTAGATAGAACAATCAAGGCGGGCGAAAGTTGGCCTAAACACCATCTGACCGGCTATTAAAAAAAAATGAAAGCGCATCAAGTTAAAGGCTATACTAGAGGTGGAAAAATGGGCTAGAATCTATATTTTAACTCGTATTTAATAGCGTGGGTCATAAATTAGTTGCCTTAAGTTTTTAAAACAAGCTTAAATTAATCATAAATGGGTTAACCCATTATTTTTAAATGGGTTACCTAACTATGAGTCATAAACAAATCATTTTTTATTTTTATTTTTTATTTATTTTACTTTCTTTCTTTTCCATTTTTTCTTCTATGAAATCCGGCGAGGGTCACTAGTCACAGGCGAGGTCTGGTCGACCCTCATCGACACTAAGCGAGGGCTTCACGATCCTCACCAGATCTGGGCGAGGGCTCAACCTTCAGCTTCTCCTAGTGGCTAGCGAGGGTTGTTGGCTGTCGCCTGTGGTCAGCGAGGGTTGGGCGGCCCTCGCCTATGACTGGCAAGGGTCGACTGGCAACCCTCGCCAATCTAAGAAGAAAAGAAAAGAGAAAGAAAAAAAACTCAATTTTTTTTAAATTGTAAAAATTGTTCATAGTGTTTTAGTAATATAATTATTTAAAAAATTTATAAGAAACAAGTTTTTCTAGTTTGGATTAAATATGGAAGTATTTTAGCAATATGGGTCGGGTTGGGTATGGGTCGAGAAATTTGCATTGCAACAAATGGATCATAAACGGGTTATATGGGTCAACTCGGGTTGAACCATTTATGATTCAACCCGACTCACCCATTTGATAAGTCTAGACTATATCGAAAAAAAGAAAGTGCATCAAGTTAAAGTAATTACAAACCTTAGTGTATTGGCTGTGGAAATTGAATTTCATGAACAAAATCAACAGATACAATTTATGAGAATCACCAACAAAATTTACCCCATTTAGCCGGACCATTCTCTTTAAGAGCTCGATACATCCGAACCGTTTGATCAGTGGCATCTGACATGGAGTTCGCGAGAGCCAATCAAGCCAAATCTATTTCTGAGTGGTTCGAACAGATTATTCCTTGTCGTAGGCATTAAGCATGGGTTCACGTTCCGCCATCATTTCCCTTCCCCATGTAATTTAAAAACAAAACCTCTTAAAGGTGAACAAACCTTTTTTCTAGCAAAAAGAAATCAGAAGTGCTAAAATTTGTGTACGACACTTTATTACTAAAATTTTTTTTTGAATAATTTAAGTGCCAACTTTTTTGAAATACAATCACTTACAAGCCAACTCCTATTTGTTTGGCCGAAAATCCGACGTGGCATTATTTTATTAATATCTGAAGTTGACGTGACTCGTTGGAGGTCCAATCTACAATAAAAAAAGCTAAAAATTAAAAAAAAATGCAAGTTAAAAATAAGCTAAAAAAGAAGAAGGTGGAAAACCAACCCTCACCACTGCTGAGCACCGGCTAGTGGCCAACAACCCTAGTCAACCACAGTCAAGGGCCCAGGTCTAGGCGGGGGTTGTTGGCCCTCGTAGGGCCACCATTGGTGGCCCTTGACTAGGCCTGGGTGAGGGCAGACAACCCTTGCCAGAACTGGGGAGGGCCACAACCCTCGCCTAGGTCTAGGCGAGGGCTTGCAAGCCCTCGCTTGCGATCGACGAGAGTCGCTGAGGCTTGGTGACCCCAGTCAGCCATCTCCCACCCTTGCCGGTGATGGTGGGGTAGCGGTCTTGTTGCTGCTTCTCCACCTTCTTTTTTTTTTTAATATAAANNNNGGGCCACCATTGGTGGCCCTTGACTAGGCCTGGGTGAGGGCAGACAACCCTTGCCAGAACTGGGGAGGGCCACAACCCTCGACTAGGTCTAGGCAAGGGCTTGCAAGCCCTCGCTTGCGATCGACGAGAGTCGCTGAGGCTTGGTGACCCCAGTCGGCCATCTCCCACCCTTGCCGGTGATGGTGGGGCAGCGGTCTTGTTGCTGCTTCTCCACCTTCTTTTTTTTTTTTAATATAAAAAATTAGCTTATTTTAAAATTAAATTAAGTTATTTTTAATTTTTTAGATTATTTTCAAATTTAGAAGTCCATGTGGACTAATTTTTTAAAAACATTTGTCACGTTAGACTAAACATTTAATTATAAATGCCACATAATCTATTTGGCCGAAATTTCTCCGATTTGGTATTAAAGTAATTGTTTTTTTCTCCAATTTGGCATTTAAGTGAGCTGGCGAAAAGTTTTGGCAATAAAGTGATCTCCGTACACAAGATTTGACACTTCTGGTGTTCTTTTACCCTTTCTTGTTGTATACACTTCTACAATCATTTCTATGATAACTTGCATCTATTGATTAGCAAAACTATATATATAAAAAAATCTGCTACTTTAAAGAGGAAGGCCAATGCGTGAAGCAAGGAACTAGGAGAGCTAAGATGAGCTAAAAGTTAAACCGAATGAAGTGAAGTGTTGTCACATATATGATTCCCTTTGAGAGAATGAGACGATATGAGTTATCATGGTCGGTTAAGAATCATCACGGAATTAGGAAAACAACAAGATTGAGAAATCGAACTGTCTAACCGAGCGATTCCAGCTAAAAGGGTCAGTTTGGTCGAAAGTTGTCAGTCTCATTTTTCCACTAATGAGCTTAAACCCAATCAACGCTTCATTAATGGGTTCTTATAGTGCATATGTATCACATAATAGAACCACAAAACATTGGCTTAGATGGGCATTACAATTGCCAAACTACAAGATTAAACTTGATAAATTCAGTATGCAAAATGTCAATTATGTGAAAACTGAACCGAGCGGATCAGGCTTTTCCCTAGGAAAATTGTCCAAAAAGTCATAAACGTATTTTACGTTGACCAATTCAGTCCTCAACCTTTCAATTTTGTCATAAACATTTCAATTGTGCCAATTTAATCTAAACATTTTGAAGATTTGCCAATTTAGTCCTAGAACTTCTAACGATTAGCCAATTTAATCATTTCGACAAATTTTGGTCGGAAACTGCTGACATAGCTATCTAATCAGCGCCAATCGTCATACGTGACATGGCCTGTCACGCCCCGAACCCTTGAGCACGCGACCATCCCTGTTTCTTGTCCAATGGTCAAT
>BCNH02000009.1:9000661-9016040 GCA_001662345.2 Metrosideros polymorpha var. glaberrima
GGCAGGTCATTGACTATTGCCGAGGCCTAGTGACCGGCTAGATGTAGAAGGAAAGAAAAAGAAAAAAAATTAGAACAATTAAATATATACAAATTATCCATATCAATACCGGTCGTGTCACGTAGGAAGGTCAGCGTTGGCTGGCGATGACTAAATAGCCACGTCAGCAATTTTCGACCAAAATTGACTGGAAGGATTAAATTAGCAAATCGTTAAAAGGTTTAAAACTAAATTGGTAAATCATCAAAATGTTTAGGACTAAATTGGCACAACTAAAATGTTTAGGACTAAATTGGCAAGTTGTCAAAAAGTTTTAGTCTAAATTGAAAAAATTAAAAAGTTTAAGATTAAATTGATTGCTCTACAATAGGTTTATGATTTTTTGGATAATTTTTCCACTTTTTCCCAATTGCCATTTTGGATTGTATACCCAAAATCGCCTAATCGGGCATGTTTTGGGCATGTTTTAGCCGAGAAAAATTGACCTAACGCCCGGCGCGTACTGCCGCGGGGGAAACAATTGTAACAGATTCTCTTTACTCGGAAATTTTACTGTGTATAGGAAAAAGAAAAAGGAAGAAACACCAATCTCAAAGCTTTACCTATTTAAAGTCACCTGAATCAGAATAACAACATGAAAGGCAAATTACTGTAATGCCACTTTGATTTTGATAAATTTACATACTTCGGCACCTCCATATTTTTTTAAAACAATCGTAACATTTCACGCGACAATGTGTTAGAATAAAAACAAAAGAACAACAAAAATAGTTATATGACAAAAATATTTCAAATCTCTTTTTCATTAGTAATAGGATAAAGAGGGGCGACACACGCTATGGACTCTCGGGAAAATTGTCAAAAAGTCCTAAACCTATTACACTTTTGCCAATTCAATCATAAACTATTTAAGTTTGTGTCAATTCAGATCTAAACGTTTTAAGTTCTCATTTAGAATTTTAGGATTGAATTGGCACAAACTTAAAATGTTTAGAACTAAATTGGTACAAACTTAAAAGGTTTAGCATTGAATTGATAGTTTCCATGGGTATCGGTCCGATTCCCGATTCCAATTTTTACTGAAATCGGTGAGTATCGGTTTAGTTCTTGGTTTCAAATTAGGAACCACCCACATGCTTAAAAGGTTTAGCATTGAATTGATAGTTTCCATGGGTATTGGTCCGATTCCCAATTCCAATTTTTACTGAAATCGGTGAGTATCAGTTCAGTTCTCGGTTTCAAGTTAGGAACCACCCACCTGCCCATCGAGACCGGACTGGTATATATATTAAAAATTTAGCTCACTTTTAGTGTAAGTGAAAGTCTTTCATGCCTTTTGCAAGTTACTCGCTTGGGCAACTCTGTAGTGATAGTGGATAAATGGTGGTTCTTTATTATTCAAACCTTGCAACATACTCTTTTCTTAGATGAGTTATACAATTCTCTTTGTTGCTTGTTAATAAATTATTATATAAAAAAAGTTACCATCTAAGTGTGGTGGTATAAGTTATTTGAGAAAATGATGGCATTTCAGGCCCTTATTTGAAATAAGGTCCATTTGATGCCCTTATTTGAGAAAATAAGGGCATTTTGGGCCATTTGTTTGAAAATTTCCCTAAGTTTTATAAACCACATTAGTCATTTCCGCAAGGAAAAATAATGTCAGGATGACATTACGCGTTGCACGTACCCCACGCCTCGAGTGGGACTCGCGCTTTCCGTTGTTGCACGCACGACTGAGTCAACCGTTCGACTCGGCATCTTCTGCTACGTGTCTACACGCCATTGGGCTAACTCACCCTAACGTGGTGATCTTGACCGCTCAAACGCCACCTTATCATCCGACGTGGCGTGCCAAGTGAGATTCCCACATGTTACCACGTTTCTTAAGCAATTTTCGAAAATTCACAAAGTATTCTACAGATCTCGAAAAATACTGAATCTTTGGAAAGCTTGTTTTTTTTTTTTTTTGCAATTTCTCGTGGTGTAAATATTATTGCATAAAAATTCTTGTACATAGAGATATAGGCCTTGAAAGTTTCGGCAATTTCAAGTTTGGATCCAATAATCTCACAAACCGTTCGGCCAAATCAACTCAAAATTTTTCAGAATCAGTTCAGCACGTATTAGCGACAACTATATGTGATAATTGTACAAAAAACAAAACCATTTTTGGAACATGCCGTTTTTTTTAATCTTTCAATCTATCAAACGTGGAGTGCACACTCAAAATACTTCAACATGGCATCTAGCGGATACGAACGAAGCACCGGAAACAATCATCGGTCTTGATACTAATGTCGGCATATGTGGAATTGTACCTCAAATCCCAAGAACCGAGATTGCTCCACGTATTGCTTGTGTCGTCCATGCCGGTCGGAAGATTAATCACACACTCGGACTGACAGCCGTATTGGTTGCAGTTCTCTCTAGAGGAATGTTCTATATATTCACTTTCAAGACCTGTGGGTTGGGCTTGGATCGAGCCCATTATGGGCGGCCCAAGTCCAAAAACCCAATAGAACCCACTGGATTAGGAACTATAAGGAGACGCCGCCGTCAACTCAGGCTCCCGTAGCTGCCGGCAAGGGAACAGCTGCCGCCATGCTGGGATTAATTCCTAGCCCCTACTCAACCATTCCTCTCCTTGACTAGAGCTACGAAGAAAATGCGAACTGTTTGCGGAAATCCAATCAAGTGCAAATCCGTCCAATCCTAATTATAGTCGATCACAATGTCAAATGGACTAGTTTGTCTTATTTAGGGAAAATTATCAAAAAAATCCTAAACATATTGCAATTGTGCCAATACAGTACTAAATTCTTTTTTTTTTTGGCCAATTGAGTCCTAAACCTTTTGCAATTGTGCCAATTCAATCTATTTGATCGGCCGATACTAACGTGGACAATTTTTAATAAAATTTTAATGTTTCTTCGAATTTTTTATTTTTTCTTTCCTCCCTCCTTCTACCTCAAGCTAGTTGCTGGACCTCGATGACTAGCCAGAGGGGAGGCCAACAAGGGCAAGGTCAATGAGGGTGAGGGCAAGGCTTGACCTCACCGTCCCTCGGCGAGGTCAATCTTGCCCTCACCATCACTAGGGGAGGTTGATCTCGCCCTCGCTAGTGGCTAGAGGGGGCGAGCTTCGCCCGACCTCACCTCTGGCCAGTCGCCGACCAGCGACTTGCTGGAGGTAGAATGAGGGAGGAAAGAAAAAAAGAGAAAATTAAAAAATAAAAATACTAAAAAAATATCAAAATATTATTAAAAATTGTTCATGTTAGCGCCAACCGGCCAAACCAACTAAATTGGCAGAATTGCAAAAAATTTAGGATTCAATTGGCAAAACAAGTTTAGAACTGAATTGGCACAATTGCAACAGGTTTATAACTTTTTTTTTTTTTTTTATAATTATCCCGTCTTGTCTATGGTAAGTCGAGTTGAATGTCTCGTGTCAATCATCTTTTGAATGCTCATATTGTGGATAAGAATGATTGGAAATGAGATAGTGCCTTTCATATGTTTGCTAATGCTACAGAAGCGGGTCTGAAATCTTCATCCACGACGCTTCTTCTTCAAATCATATCATAAGTTCACTGGTTGAAATTTTGAAACCCATTATCGAGTCCTGAACCACACTCGATCCGTATTGAATATCTGTCACTGACGATAGTTCCAAGTGCGTTTCCAACGGATATCAAAGTTCATATCAAATTCGACTTTTGCTTTGAATTTGTTTGGCGGGATAATATGTCGACAAGAGGTGCTCATGTTACTCTTGGTTGTTCATAGTCATATGTTTTAGATGGTGTTCGTCTTGGAAGAGAAAATACTTACGTGTTCACGTTTGTTGAAGTATGAGCTATTCGACTTCCATGAAAGGACGTCGATGCAACTTGTTGAAGTCGAGTTTCTTTGTCGACTTTGAATTCTCTTGTTAGGATTCTAGTCGATGGTGTGTGATTTTTTAGTGTTTGTCATATGAGTCTTTCATAAGACGTTAACCATGAATCGAATTGAGATTACTGAATTGTAACCAACAGTTCGCGTCTCCTTATCTTTCCGTTCTATTCTCCGATTCTCTTTCCTTTCTTGTTATACCCTATTTTGTCAAACTTTCTACGATTCAAAAGCAACATATGTCCTACTATTATGTGGAATTAGAGGGGAAAAGTGCCAAAAAAGTCATAAAACTATTGTATTGGTACCGATTTAGTTCTAAATTTTTTAATTGAACCAATTTAATCCTAAACCTTTTGACGATTTGCCAATGCAGTCTATTCGGCCAATTTTAAACAGAAATTGCCGACATGGATATTGATCTTTTTACGTTGCATGATCAACGCTGACGTTGGCAATTGTTACAATTTTTTAATATGTTTTCTTTTCTTTGTTTTCTTTTTTACAACTCTAGCCGGCTCGTCAACCATAGGCAACGGTGTCGAGGCCTTGCCCAGATTCATGCAAGGCTCGACACCTGGCCTGTTGGCCATGAGGGCCACCGCGCCCTTACTGGCCATAGGCGAGGGGCTTGTGGCCCTTCCCTAGACCAGAAGAGGGCATCATAGCCCTTGCTGGCCCATAGTTGGGAAAAAAAAGGAAGGAAAGAAAAGAAGAAAAAGACAAAAAAGGAAAAAATCCAGAAATTTTTTTAAAAATAAAAATTGTCAACTCTAGTGCTAGTCATGTCATGTAGGACGGTAGACGTTCATGTTAGCGGTTTCTGATTGAAATTGGCCGAATGGATTATATTGGCAAATCGTCAAAGGATTTAGAACTAAACTTGTCCATTTGAAAAGTTTAGGTACCAATGCAATAGGTTTATGACTTTTTTTGTATTTTTCCTAATATTAGAGCAACATTAACCTTACTGGCTCC
The DNA here is from genome assembly GCA_001662345.2 of Metrosideros polymorpha var. glaberrima. Lineage (NCBI taxonomy): Eukaryota > Viridiplantae > Streptophyta > Magnoliopsida > Myrtales > Myrtaceae > Metrosideros > Metrosideros polymorpha. The sequence continues at coordinate 9,005,539 of BCNH02000009.1, forward strand.
ATTTATTTTGCAAAAAATAAATGATTTGAAAAATATTTTCATAAAAACGATCGTTGGTATTGCTTACAAAAATAAATTGACAAAAAATATTTTCATCCTCCACAAATTTTTTTAAAAATGAGTTGTTGTCGATAATGAAAATATTTTTTATTGACTAATTATTTCGAATGATACAAACGATCTTTTTTAAGAAAATATTTTTTAAATTATTCATTTTTCACTAAAAAAAAAATGGAATGGTTGAACCGAATCAAACTGGAGCATGACAGAACGATACTTCTTTAGCTATTGAATCCTACATATTTCGACGAATCAAATCAGTTCTTCGGCCCAAACAGTTGACCTTGGAAATAAAAAAGTAGCGTAACCCGGTGAGATCTGAGAAGGGTAGGAGAGAGCATGAGCTTCTATTTCGCAGTCGGGTCGGTTCAAAGCCCAACCCGGTTTAAATGTATACAGTATGGTATCTTTAGAGGGGACTATCCCGTGTCCTCGGATCGTAGCAAAGGAAATTAGATGAATCAAATTAATCACATTTAATAATAAAATCAGGTCTATCCTAATTAGCAAGGCTCGAGCTCGACCTTGCCGGATCAAGTGAGGTGGCTGGCGAGGCTCGAGCTTGTCGACCACGAGCGAGTTCGTCCCTTGCCTAGGGCCGGTCGCCGGATGTCACTGTGGTCGGCGACCGGCAAAGGAAGAAGGAAAAGAAAATGTAAAAAGAAAAATTATAAAAGTTCATAAATAAAAAGAAAAAAAGAAGAAGAGGAATATGAAGTAGTGTAGAGAAGAAAGAGGAGGGAAAATGATTTCCTCCTATTAAAAAGAAGATCATTATCCTCACTTTTGAATGTGTCTTTTCAATTGATGAAAAACGTTTTCCCTAATTAGTTTATATTTCGTGAACCTAACGCCGGAAAATCCAAAAAACATTTTCCTAAAAGTTAGGTTTCACGAAATGAACGGAGCCTTAATAATAAAATCAGGTCTAACCTAACTAGCGACTCTAATGTTCGAGGCGCTTGGTTACGTGGGTGGAAAAACTACCAACCCACAACACCCTTTTGGGAGAGCAAACTCCTTTCGTTAAGCTCTTTTCAATCATTATGAAATCTTTTTACGTGAGTATGCATGCTTTTACTTTGTGTTAAAACAAACCGCGTCTCATTTCACTGTTCGGTAGCACGTGTCTAACGGTTAAACAATACAATCATTCGTAGAGAACGGGACTCAACAATGTATGTACGGGTCGTAATTTTGAAAAATAAGCATGAGATGTAGGATGATTCGATGCGTCGTGTGATGATAATTTTCAGGTGCAATGAATGACAGTAAAACGACCTTGAGTGAGTGACGGTATATGTGCATGATACTAATACAATGTGACTAAACAGCCAGTGAATTGGTCGGCTTTGACCGTCGAAAAGTTTGCGCCATTCTATTGTTGTGCCCGTCTATCCGGCTCGGCAGCGGAGGTTCCTCCCTTTGCTTACCGGCAATGAAACTCTTGTCGATGAAGCATTATCAGTAAAATGAAATAAGTTTTACTCCAAATTGAAAGGAATTTACGTGGTTTACTCGACTAAAAGAAGGTCAACACCATTAGAAAATGAAATGAGTTACCATTGATGAATGCTTTCGCGACAGAACAATATCTTTTATTGCGGAACAGTTGAGTTCACCACATGCTGAAAGCCTTTTAACCTGGCATACTCAAATTTTCAACCATGTCGATCATTGGGTCAATCGCGGATTTCGCGAAGCGGGCAAATGGACGAACGAGTTAAAAGAAAGACGACCCTAATTACTTCTCATTTGAATTGCCTAGAGATATCTTGTAACTTGTAATGTAATAATTAACTCTATAAAAAGCAAAAGAAAATAGAGAAGAAAGCCAATGCAAATCCAAGATTCACGTGCTCGAAAAGCTATCAGCTTCGCACGCCGAGAAGGAGCTAAAAGCTAGAACATGCATCTTGAATCTTGTGATTGACAGATGTTTATGTGCAAACTATGCTGTTAACTCACCTTTTCAATCTTAACCCTCGGACAAGACTTTCAAAACTGGATCCGACTTTTTCTCTCGAGGCAACTCCGCCAATTAATTAAACCAGTTCCCACCCACTTAAAATGGATTATCAAAATTAAACTTTTCTCGTGTAGCCGCATTGTCTTGAGACCAGCCCAAAAGCTGTATTTTATAGGCCTAATGTAGGGACTTGTAATCACTTTTTCACTCTCAAGATCAATCTCTTTTTAGGCTTTGATTTTGAAGATTCTTTATTAGATCCTCCAAAGAAAAACAAAATCGCCCCAAGTACATCTTAGTTGGTGACCGCTTTCGTCTATTTAGCGAGTGAAGTTTTCATAACAGCTGGCATTGGTCTCAGGAAATTTCACATGGTATTAAAGTAAGAGGTTTTGAGTTTAAATCTTTCCCAACTTCTTTTCCTCTCCACATATATTTCCACACTTCCGTCTTACGCCAAATTCTAGCTTACGTGTAGTGTTGGAATGTTAAAATGTTAAAATCCATCTCCATCTGACAGTTTAAGAGTTTAGAACAATTGGCAGAGGTCCCGCAAAATCTAAGAGCAATGTATCAAGACAATCCCATCAGTTGGATCGCTCTATGAAAGAAGAACAGAGTTAACGTATCTGCTGTACAATCACACTAACTACAACAATCAGTCCAGTGGTACTTTTGATGACTCCATGGTATATTCAAAATCCTTCTCAGGAGAGAGTGATTACTTAATGGGCTAATTTGAACAGAAAGGGCCAATACTTGGGTTGATTTTGAGGGGACCACAACTTGGTGTGCCTTGACCTTGAAGGAGTGAAAGGGAGGGGTGTGGTGGTGGCATCATGACATTGAGGAGTCTTCCCTTTCGGTTGAAGGCTATGCCACCATCTGTTTTTAGGTTGCTCAAGTTAAAGCTGTACTTTGTAGCTTTTCTCTTGGGCTGACTCTTTTTCATGTGAGGCTAATTTATTTACTGCTAATGTGACAAGATTATATTAAATGGCTTTCTTGTTTATGTAGCAGTTCATGATTAGCTCCTGTTCAAGGTTGAATTTATGGTATCCTTCCATAGGGTTCTTCAACATGCTCCCCAACATAGTTAATTGAGAGGTTCGCTAATGCTCATCTTTCTCCATTATTTTGCAGTGAATACATTGTGCGATCGATGTAGTTGCGTTTGATAATTTGGCATGATTGGTCTACATATTGGAGTCTCTAATTCATTTCTGACGTCATGATAATATATTACCGATTAAAATATAAATGTTTAAAAAGGCATGTCGATGTGTCGATTTTTCAAGTTTATTCATGTTGATCCTTCTATTAAATATGCAAATGGTAATGCTACCACATTAGCGTCGTGTCTACATTAATCGGGGAAGCTAGTCATTTTTTATTTTTATTTTTTGTCGAAGCAAGCTAGTGATGACATTGATTTCTTTTGCTGATTAGATTAAGTTTTTAGAAAATTAAAGTACCTCTAACCGCAGAGAGAGAGAGAGAGAGAGAGAGAGAGAGAGAGAGAGGTGGTGGTAAGGCCGCTACCACTTCGCTCTCCCTTCAGCATCCCCACGCGCCGTCCCTTGTTCTTCTCTTTCATTGTTTCTTTTTCGAAATTTCCTCCTTTTTTTTTTTTGAATTCTTCAAGAATATGTATTTTTTTAATACCATAAAATATCCTAAACTATGTCCACTGTGATACATTTATCTCAAATTTTTTTGTGCACATTCACTTCAAACTTTTTTGTGATACCAAAAATCTTAAACTTATACCCATGTGAAAAATTTACCCAAAACTTGTAAGCATGTGAGACATTTATCTTGAAATTTGAGGTAAATATGTCACATGGGTACACATTTAGAGTTTTCGGTGTCACTATGTCACACTGTTACATGTTTAGATAAATGTGTTAGTGTTATATAGGTACACTTTTAGAGTTTTTTTTTATTGAGGTAAATACGTTATGGTGAGCATAGTTTAGGGTTATTTTGTTGCTTTTTTCCGATATTTTGTTTTAGAAGTTTTCAAAAGCCACGCAGTACAATACGTTTGCCTTCGTCGGCAATCTAGCTGCCACGTTTACTTTTTTTATATAACAGAAGGATTAATTTCAACAACAACAAAAAAGGCATATATTCAAGGGCCCAATCGGCAAAAAATAAAACAAAAAACAAAAATAAAAAAGTGATTCCACAATTTCAAAAAGCACATAAACCATGTTACCACGGTGCCTTAATCCACTTGTATTGGCTACACGTGCGACGAACAATTAGATTGGTGTGGTTTTTTCGGCTAATCTGGTGCCCCCTCAGTGGAAGTTTATGTGCATCAATGTTAAATTTTTGTGGGTATTCCCTAGAGATGATCTTCATATCATTGCGTCTTCTGTTCAGATTCAGCAGATTTCTACTTCACCTATATATGCCACAATTTCTCAGTCCACCGCCTTTGAGCACCATTGATATGGAGGCAAAACACCGAACCAGTGTCGCCGCCGCACTCGACAAGACCTCCAAATCAGCCGCGGACGACGACCCGCCATGCAAGAACCCGTCCTGCTTCTTCTGCGCCATGAACGAGCCTGACCCGTCTCTCAGACGAGCCAGAATCGCCGCTTGCTTCGAACAAATCCCCCTCGATGACGACCCTCGAACCGTCCTCGTCCTCAGCGGCCTCTGGAACGTGGCGATGGCTCAGCCCGACAACCAGGAGTTCCCGTCCCTCGGCCTATTTGACTGCTCGGCCAGATTGATCCTCCGAGGCGTCCACGATAAGGAGTGGCTCCGGAGAGATCAGAACGTGTACATTCCGTATTATGCCGCTCACGTTGTCGGTTCATACGTCATGAACAAGGCTCGGTTCGCGGAGAAGGCTGTGAAGTCTGGGGTTGTCCCGGGCCTCATGGAGCTCATGAGAGGGAAGATGAGTTGGGTTGAGCGGAGAGTTGCCGTCCGAGCGCTCGGGCACTTAGCCAGCCACGACGAGGCATTTGAAGCTGTGCTTGAGTTCGAGCAAGAAATCGTGGGACTCGCCATGGAGACGGCCTCCAATTGCCTAGAGGTGGTCTACGACGAGTTCATCAGCGTCGAGGGCGGGGAGAGAGAGAGATACCACGTCGACCTGGTGACGAGGGGGATCGGAGGGAAGGAAACAGAGGACGCGAGGGCCGAGGAGTGGGCGAGCCAGCTTCAGGGTTGGTCTCTGTATCTACTCAATTGCTTTGCAAGCAAGAACAGAGGTCTTGACTTGATGTGCAAGAGAGAGTTCCTGAGAGAATTGTGCGGGATGTGGGGTGGATTGGCCGATCGACCCTCATCATCACCTGGTGCGATTGGTCTCATCAGGACTCTATGCCAATCCAAAATCGGAAGGTCAAACATGGCGAGGTCAAGACAAGTCATCGAGTGCCTCAGCAATATCTCCAGGTCATCTGATGATTGCCAGTACATGGCCATCGACAGTCTCTTGCTGCTTCTTACAGACCCAGATACGAGGCATCGAGTCCTGGACATGGCGGTGGCAGCCCTCGCCGATTTGGCAGAGCTCGACGGCGGCCGAGGAGAGAGGATGAGGGTCGGAGAGAGAATCACGCGAGCGGTGCTGCAAGACTACCACAAGTTCAAGTATGGGGATTTGAAGCTGAAGAGCGAGAGATCACAGAGGGCACTGGAGGAGACATGGGACTTGAAGGTGGAGAGGAGGAGGAGAGAGAAGCTGATGTCGGAGGAGGAGGCTAGAGAGAGAAAGGTCATGGTGGGATCGTTGAAGAGGGAAGGGAATGAGAGCTTCTGGTGTGGGGAGATCAAGAAAGCTGCACTGGTTTACACCAAGGCATTGGACTTGTGCCTGTTGAAGATGAGGAAACAGAGGATTGTGATTCACAGCAATAGGGCTCAGTGTCACTTGCTGATGAGGGACCCGGAGAATGCAATTAGCGATGCCACGAGGGCGCTGTGCTTATCCGGCGCAGCGAGGCCGCACGGGAAGAGCCTGTGGAGGCGGTCGCAGGCGTACGATATGAGGGGGTTGGGGCGAGAGAGCTTGATGGACTGCTTGATGTTCATCCACGTGCGGATGACCGGCGAGCGCTCCGACGCCCCGGCTAAGAATAAGATCCCCTACTACGCGACGCGGATGCTCAATAAACAGATGAACGCCACGTGGCTATTCGCTCCCGTGGCGAACAAGAAGAAGAGGAAGGGGAGGACGAAGAAGAAGAAGACGAAATGTAGGAGCGAGCATCAAGGGAGAAAGTTCGGCGTCAAATTGAATCGAGCCGATGACATTCTGACGACCAACGAAGATGAACCCGGTAAGTTTCGCGTCTCTCCACGGAAATTATCAATTTATTTTCTCAGACCAAGAATTGCACAAATCAAATCAATTACAGTTCAAGAATCCGTGAGATTCACAGTCCCATTTAAAAAAAATAAAATAAAATCAATCGATGTGTCGATCATGTGAAGATAGATGGTGATGCTAAATATTTGGATGGTGGCAGGGTGGAGCAGAAGAAAGCTAGAAGGGGGAGTGAGGACAAAGCATCGGCACCAGCAAAAGACAGGGACTCATGTGAAAGATTTGGAGGTTTTTACGTAGAAATGAAGATGATGGTCTTGCAATTTGAGGTTAAAGCGAGTGAGCCTCATTGCTCCTTTGGTAAACCGAGTCACGAGACACGAACCCGAATATATAACAAGTTTTCTCTTGTACAACCGCGTGAAGATGGCTATTCGATTTCGTTCTTCGTTGACGTGATGATTTAGATGGCTAACCTCGAGGCCACGTGTCAAAAATAGGGAATTGGTTCTGACGGGTTGGTTCCATGTGGAACTCGAACGGAATCTGGAACTGCTCACTCTTAACTAAAGTGGTTCCACTCACCTACATCCGGTAAATTACTTGTAAAGATAACTCGAGTTGGTTCTCTTTTAATTTTTTTTCCTAGTACTTCAAGTATCTCTTTAATTAGCCTTGTTTTCATAGTTTTTTCGTCTGACATTGTGTTGAATTATGCCGAAAATTAGAAGAATGCATAGTTATGCCATGCCAACGGCCATGGTCCTTTCAAATGCTTAACTTATGAAGGATATATGGAAAATAAAATTCCAAATTACGACATTCTGTAATATTATAAAATGTTCGGAGTAAATTTAATCACATCAATGTTGTTATTTCGTTTAACATGTCCTCATACTTTTTCTAATGATTATTACCTTCTTCTTCTTCTTTTCTTATTTCATGTGTTAATCTTATGAATTTGAATTTGTTTTAGCATATTTGGTGGCAAAAGAGTGATTTGACTAAAACAAATCAACAAAAACAATAATTTTACCCTTGAAAAATCACACAATAAGCACGTGCAAACAGAAAAATAGGTCGGGGGTCGACCGATCTAACAAAATGAAGGTTCGGGAGGATTTTATGTAAGGGGTGAAAAGTTTAAGGACAAGGATTTATCATATTAAAAATTCAGGAGTTACATATCTTTTTTTTTTTTAAAAAGAAAAAATAAACCGGAACAAGGATACCCAATTCAAACCACATGTCCACTTTCTAATGTGGGTGGCGAAATCGAGGTCATCTCCCATTAGTTCCCTCACGGCAGCCACAATTTGCTCGTTCTTACAGCCTAAAGTGCTTTGTTCTCCGCTTTGATGGGCTCAAAGATTGCAGCAACATCTGTTTTATAAGCTACTTACTGCCCATTCTTTGGCTTTCAGCAAGACAAATGCCTTCTCTCATTGGATTTCACATTGAGGGAACATGTCATTGATCATTTACTTTATTAACCGACTATACTTGTAAACCCTGCATTGTTTGGGGGTTATCGTGAGATTTTGCGGAACCACTACTAGCTGTTCTGACAGTTTGAACTATTAGATGAAAGGGTTGTTTCATATTTGAATATTGTAACACTTCATCTCGCATGTAGGTTGGACTTTAGCTTAAGTCTAAACGTGGAAACATGTAATTGGGGAATTATATAAGGACCTAAATAGATTTGAACTCAAGACTCTGCTCTGATGTCATATGAAATTTTGTGTTGAAATATGCCACATCGCTTGACAATAGGGTATATGCTCTTATATATATGTGGCATCCCTTCACCTAATAGCTTAAACTTTAGGATTGAATTTTCTAATATGATATTAGAGCTAAGTTTTGCCCCTTTTGCGTTTGTCTGCCCCATCAGTCAAATTCAATATGTCGCTCATAATCCGGCTTGCACGTGAGAGGATCCTCCCTCTACCTATTGGGTTAATCTTTTGAGTTGAACTTTCTAACAATGACTCTTGTTATATTGCAAAATGTTGTACAAATGAGAAAGCACGTTGTGACCACCAAACTAATCAATCTTTGGCAATGGAAAACTCTTAAATCGATTGCCTCCTACTTAATTGCTTCTGCTGGTAGATCTTTTCAATAGCAGATTGAGCTAACGTTTAAGAAACGGAAGAGCAACAAGGACTAAATATTAATCACTCTCAAAGAGGAGATTCATTGACTTCTGAACCCAAACTTTATCTTATCTTCATGCTGAGGCTAATGACTCCGACCATTTCAAGCTTAAACAAATCACATGGGGTTGTGGGCAAGTCGGTCCAAAGACGAACCGACTATTCCTTTGTCCCTCTTTTCCTCAAATCAGGACAAATCAAATCTAAAAAGTTGGATGAAATGTCACTGCGGATCAAACGATATTGTTATTTAATTGCAAGTTAGATTGTGATTAATGGGCTGTCATACCTAACCCAACACACTAATCACAAGGTGACGTGACCAACATTGCCAAAAGAAATCCTACCTAATAAAGTTTTTCCTAGGGTAGGAGGATCGAATTGCGTAGAACATTGCCAAGTTCGTCTTCTAGTCTAGAAGAATACTCGATGCTCGATTTCGGTCGATGATCGACTTTCCTGCTCGAGCTCAACTTGACCAGAAAAAATCGAGATAATTGAACTCAACTCGACTCCAATCAACTTATAAGTGAACTCGAGCTCGAGCTGAATATTAATGAGTTTGAGCTCAACTCGGAAAGATTATCAAGCACCTCGACCTCAAAATTAGGCAAGTCGAAGCCGAGCTCTCATCGAGCCGAGTTCGAGTTACTTGCAAGCAGGAACGTAAGGTTTTTCATGCCAAAGGGTGTTAATATTGAAACCATTTTCAAAGGGAGATTAGACAATTGGTGTTCTTTGTCTGCTATTCTTAGATTTACTAATTTTGGTTCGCTAATCATTCGTCATATTAAAGTCTTTCCAAGTGTGAACACGACATTGGACAAATCCAAAGATGTGGGATATGCTGAATTAAAAGTTGAAGGGTAACTATTACAGTCCATCATGCCAACTCCAAAAGAGTGACTTTTACCATAGTCCTCGAACAAATGAGTATTGTTCTTTCAATTCCTCAACTTTAGTCACCTTATATAATGTTGAAGCATTCAATTTTCGGTAAATCTTCTTCTGTAGAGAATTTAACTGTATCCTTTCTAAACAAAGTAGAAATTTATCAAACCATAGCTCGTTCACCGCAAGACAAAACATCCAACTACATTCTTTCTCACTTGTAATGTTTAGAAAAAGAGGCAATCAAACAATAAAATGAACATTACAACAAAATCGGATACTGGATTTACATAGTTCGATCGATGTGACTCTGCGGGAGAGCAGCATAGAAATTTCATCATAAATCAAACGATACGAACAAAATCATCACTCTAATATTCTCAGTGTTTTTCAACTCATAATTACACTCAATAACTCTCTCAATAGTTAACCCTCATAGTTTTTCACGAAACAATCTCACAAACGAATTTACAAAACTTACCACAAAATTATTGGCTTTAACAATTGTAATTTCTTTAGGATGTAATCCCGATGCACAATCGGTTGTTACGGTCAAAAGCTCCTATGCTTTTAATTGGGCAAAAACCAACACCCACCTTTTATATATAATACTCGGATTCAAAATAAGAAACTCCTTTTGTTGACTCAAATTATGAAACCTACTCAATCTAGAAATCCAACTCCAGACGTAGAAAGTATTTTGACTATTTCTTGCTTGTTCGAGCGTCAAACCACAAGTGCTATTTGGATTTGAAATTTCTACTTCGATTGAATTTCCTTCAGGAACTCAAACTTTATACATATTCTTAACATGTAAAACCAGAGTTTTCCTTAAATTAGAGCACGTTTTGATTGAATTGGGGACATCCCAAGAGCCTAGATTTGGTTATATTGTCAGTATTGAAGCGTACTACGAACTTAAGGCAACTACACTAAGAGTGCGTTTGATAACCTGCCAGAATTTTTAATTTTCTGTCAGAAGTGATTCTGGAAGAGAAATGCGTTTGGTAAAAAATGACTTTTAGAACAGTTTTCTACTTCTAAATGAGATTTGTGTTTGGTAAAGAATTGATTCTGGCATAGAGAATCAATTCTTACCAAAAGTGATTCTTTTATTTTTTTT
>BCNH02000009.1:9016083-9074426 GCA_001662345.2 Metrosideros polymorpha var. glaberrima
CTGGGCTGAGGGTCGCCGAGCCCTTGCCTGCCGCTAGGCGAGGCTCGCCAGGCCCTCGCCCGAGGCCGGCCAGGGTCACTAGCCCTCGCCGAGGCCCCGGCGACGGGGCCGGCGGCGGCAAGGGCCTCCGCCCAGGCCCCGATTTTTCTCTTTTTAAAATTTTTAAGTAATAAAAAAAGTGAAAATAAAAAAAAGTTTGGAGGTACATGCGTTTTTTTTACTTCAAGTGAGATAAATGCGTCACACAATCATAAGTTTGAGATTTTTTTTTAATGATTTTTTCCCTTTTTATTTTCACTTCTCATTTTCCTTTTTACACTCGTTGGACGCGCAGACGTCGGCCGCCGAACGCGAGACACCGGATGTCGGCCACCAATCCCTGAGTGTCGTTTGGTAAACTTACCAAAATTAGAATGAGAATGAGGATGCGTTTGGTAAATATAAATTTTGATTCTCTGCCGGAATTGATTCTTGAAAGAATGAATTCTTGCCAGAATCAAAAATTCTGGCAAGAATGATAAACATGCAGGCCCTAATTCCTTCTTTGGTGCCATATAAAAAGTTTACCAATTCTTCTCTTACATTTGATTTATCTCCAGGACATGATTTAACATTCAAATACTCTCACAATACAAACTGAAAAAAGAAAAAGAAAATGAACGCTAATTGTTTGTTCGTGACACAATAGCAATATTGGAGACCGTGCAGTACGGCTTTCCCGTTACAGCTCTGGTTGGGTAAGAGGGTGTCGCAATCTTGTAAGATTTTTGACATGGCAGAATTTTCCCAGTCAGCAGCAGATTATAAATTTTTTTATACGAAAAAGGGTCAAAAAGCCGAATATAAAAATTTAAGAGAAGCCACACTTTTTGAAAGCTTCTTCACCCAATTTTGAAATGTTGCAATTTTGAAACATGTATTACCCAATCACAGCGTCTCCTGGTACAAACACGGCACAGCACAGCTACACGGTACAAACACGACGCAACACAGCTACGGTCATACAAACACACTTACAAGGTTCGTACAAATATTTTGCTTGCTCATAAATACGAGTTGCTCTATTAGTAATCGCTAGCGCATTGAAGAAATAATTAAGATTTTCCATGTTAGTTCCTTTATTTTCATGCTAGAGAGTAGCCAACAAGTAAAATATCGACAAGTCTATTTCGAGATAGTGTGGAAAAGAATAGCAAGGAATTAGCTCAGAAATATGGGACAAGGCAGCCGCCCCTCCACCACCTATGGAGGTTCGGAAGCTCTCTGACTCGCCCAGATTTAGGCAGCGATGGCACTTGCCATCGCTTGTGGTCTCAGAGAGGGTCGCCAACCCTCGCCAGTGCAAAGCTGCCTTGTCTCTTCTTGTTATTTCAAACTCTCTACCTAAAAGATTTCCTTATGATTCTGCTCATGTGGGGCAGTGCACTCCCTGTGGCAATTTTTGCCACGTCAGCTAAATCGATGGAAATTATTCACAACACGGATGTTTAAAGTTAAAAAGGTTTTGATTGGAAAATAAAGAGTTTTGGAACTAAGTGAGATCAACAAATAGAAAGAGGAGTCCTTAATAGGAATCAAATTAGAGGACCCAATTGCACACGAGTGAAAATTTTAACTCTCCAATATTTCACAATCTATAAAAGCACGGAGAAACCAATTAGCAATTGAAATTTTCATCCTACAATCCCGACGACTTATGAAAACTCCCGTACGCTGAGTGAAACAGTAGGAGTTGAGATGAATTTATGAGCACTCCTGACAAGCTGAGATAACTTACATTTGTTACATGGTTCAATCTAAGAGAATAAACATACACTTTCAAGGATCTTGCTATAAAATATGGCAGTCAAATAACATTGAATAGCATTACAACACTGCATTGGCAGAACATGAGAGAGAGAGAGAGAGAGAGAGAAGGGTGCTTAGTTCTCATAAGAGCTCAGAGCAGCAACGACTGATCCGGTGGTTGCAAAGGTCGAAGCTACATCTGGATAACCTTTCCAAGATGTAGTCACCTTCAGAGATGGACATAACCAAGTTTTGACAGAATCCATGAAAGAATTTGGATTGAAATTCAGAATGGCGTCCCAGTCCACCTGTACACCCTCTGGTATGCTCCCAGTGAACTCCATATTGGCCGCGAGAAGAATCCCCAACATGACCACAAACCCAACAGCAGCTGTCCCTCTCGACAGCGGCATGAAGTTATACCTGCAAAACCACTTGCATTTAGACATTGAAAGTGAATTATACCATATCAAGCAAAGAGTTGTTAAGTCAGATTGCTGTACCAGTAATAGGTCATTCTTAAAATGGCATCCCTGACTTTCTCAAGTGCATCGAAATCTGTAGAGCCATATGTTTCACTGCAGTACAGATTGCATACGTTCTGCAAATGCATGACCGAAAGTCAGTTGAAGTAGAAAAATTATAAAAGAGGAAGTTTCATAAATCAAGAGAAGATTTACAAGGAGAGACTATGCCACGAACGTAGATGACTTGGGGGAATCAATTAAATGGAAAAGTAGATTGCAGAATCAATTTTCGGCAGCCTACAAGTCATCGTTCAATCACAAGCACCAATACTGGCGGACAGAAACAGTGGAGGTATCGTAAGATGTATATCACCTCCAGTACAAACACTGCAGGTCTTCCAAAGACAAACTCAGCACCTAAGATAGAAGGCATAGGAATGATGATCTAGCAATTTATTTTATTGGAAGCCCAAAAGAATTTTCATGATAGAATCTAGTTAGGAAGCACAATAAGAGCATCTAAAGTTCCATTGACGACGAATGATTACAGGAACTCATGTACAGGTGACCCAACAAAAGATGGAAGTTGCAGAGAGTGCATAGATTAAGGGGGCATCCATTATCAATTATTGTAACATGCATCACATACATACTTGCCTACAGGGCCAACTTTGCTTCAATAGAAATTTGAGATGCGTGTGAGAAAGCTCAACAAAGGTATGCCAACCAGCAATGAGACAAAATCTTATGAGATCACCTCCCAAAAAAAAAAAAACCACAAAAAAGAAAGACATACTTCCCAAGCCATTTGCATCTCTATGTCAAATTCATCCCATCTTCCAGGTGTGCAAGGTGTTCTGATTGCGAAATCATATCCCCGTTCAGCTCTGAAAGCAAACAAGAGGACAAAGATGAAAAATATATATATATATTCAGAAAGACAAGAAAAGAGAAGTTAAAGTTTCCATCTCAGTTGTTTCCCAGGTAAAACAACATACATTTTCACCAGGGTGATCCTTGTTCCTTCAAGCTGTTTCCTGAAATACATGTGAGATCTATGTGATGAATTTAGATGTCTAGAGAACCATGGAAGGTTATTCAAATAGGTAAAGACTTAGATTCTACCCCTCAAACGCTGTGCTGTTACACCAAGTAGCCAGCCAGAAGTCCTCCCCCACAACTCCATGAAGATCAGAACAGGACTTTGCACGCATAATCTGCACGTTGCATCATCGGGTGTTAGCAAATAGTTAGGAAGGTGTACGAAAATGTTGTTAACTATCACATTAGCTATTTCTGGTCATGACAAGGAGCAGTTTTTCACAAGTGATAGACCCAGAGGAAGTCCACAGAAACTCTTAAAACTATTCCTTACCCAGTTAGGAGATGTGTGATGTAATCACCAACCCCATGTTGGTTTGCCAGTATAGAATTCTCAACCACCGTACATCTGGTATACCTAATGAGAACTCTGTGAACTCCAAAGCGTCTATACTGATCTTGGAAAATAGAAAGAGAGATACTACGAAAATATTGATGGACTGGTATATTGGGAAGAGATGGAAATTGATGACTTATGGGGAGAAGATAGAGAACAATCTATATCATTCTTGCATTTGTGGGCTAAAAACAGATTCATGACAACATGGAAAAGCATTTATCACTTTTTGCATGTTACTGCATCGGTAACCTGCTATAGTGGTTCTTATCCCAATCTATCTGACAAGTGCCCTCTACTAAGAACTCTTGAAGAAGTATCTATAAAATATCAAAAATAAAAAGCTCTCTCAGAATGACAATTATGATCTTAACAAAAGGTACAAAAGCTTTCTCATCACGCTTCAGAGATTGCACAAAAGGTACAAGATACAAGTGATCTTGACAATAAATTGTTTGATCAACTAGATCACTGACACAGCTTAGGGCTTGATAGGTACGATCCGTAAAGGTAAGAAAGTTTTTCTTCTTTTCACTCCTCCATCTGTTTTTATGGTTTATATGAAGGAAAATCTTCATTCATTGCTCATATAACATCCAAGAGAAAATTTGATCCCAAGTTCCCACAAAGGATGAGATTGTTCCATTAAGTAATTGATAGCCAACGTTTCTATTCAGTTGAGTTTCTATAAAGTGCGTCTTCTATGAATTGAACGTAAATTGAACGTAATGAGAAATGGGAATAGATTTCCTTATCTATTGGAGAAGCGAGAAATATATTAGTTGGTTCAAGACAGTAGGCTTTGCTATGCATTTTAGACTCGACATGTAAATTTCTGCATCAATGGCAGCAAAAATGCATGCCAGGCACTTTAGCCACCGGGCAAACAGTGGGTCAAAAGGGTTGGGGGTTGGACTAGACCCGGATCGAATCCCAAGCAATGCAACCCCAGACCAGTAGGGTTGCCCACCTTACCAAGAAAGAAAAGTATGCCAGGCATCCTTTGCATGCACAAAATGCATTACAGAAAAAACATCAAGGACGGTAAAAAAACTCACATCTTCCAATTTCCCATCCTTGGATAGGTCAATAAGGCCATCTGATTTGCTGTGCACATAAGACCGTTCCTTTATCACTGCCTTTGCAACATTCAGTGTTCTGCAGCATCACTACATGTAAGCCTACCTCCGAATATGAAGTTAAATGAACTAAGTGGGCTTCTACCTCTCATAATTGGGGAAATAGCGAACAACTTTGGCTTGTCCAAGAAGCATTGGTGTATGTGACCCAAATCCAGCATTGAACTCTTCACTGCATTGCAGAAAGATAAAACTAATGTGAAAAAACAAGCATCAAGACAATGTGCAAATAAAATGGAACCAAAGCCCTAAAATGGAAGAGTTATCAAAGTAAAGATGTAATACCTCAACTTGTTAATCCACACAACAGGGTCACAAGGTTCAGATATCTGACGCCATTTGACAGCCAAAGAGTAAATATCTTGCCACGATAACTTAGAACGACCAGATAATCTTTCTTCACTGGTACCATATGAAGTTGATGTTTCTATTGCTAAGGAACTGCTAGTGCTGCAACAATCACCACCTCTATTCTGACTGGGCAGACTACTCCTCTCTTTTCTTCCTGCTCTCTTAGTAGATTTAACTGTTGCACCTTTCAATTCAGCACGTAAAGCTCGCCAAGCCTTTAAAACTTTCTGTGCAATTTCTATTGCAGCTAATCCTGCCATACGATGCTAGTGCACCAATGAAATTGAGAATTAGGGATTTTGCATACTTATGATATGTTAACAGCCAGATAATAATCAAGCATCAACTATGCATAAATCAACTGAACAAAATTGAACTTCTTCAGCTAACATATTAATATTCCACAGAAACATATCAGACACCTATTTTTATTAACTAGATGGAACACACTTCAATGATTATGGCTATCACACAGGGATCATTCTTTCTTGCGACTATGCGCTTTAAGAACACAACTACATGCCCAAAGAAAATTAACAAATGACAGATTATTCTAGTGTCCAATGGGCAAATTCCAAGGCATATTATAGTGCTGCATTCCGCAACAAGTTCAAATCAGCATAGCTAAAAAGTTCCCGGCCCAAGAAAATAGCCACTGATAATCAGCACTGAAGAGAATCTTGTGTCCGAATTACATAAAAATACATAACTATGTAATCACCTGCCGCCTGTTGGGTAAAAAGCCAGGGCAATCATATTGAATTTTCTTTCCAATTGAATCAGCTGCCAGTAGAAGAACAGTCTTCTGCTTTGTAACTGTGAAATCCTGCCTCCTGAGCTTTCCCTTTTTCAGAGAATCACGAAGTCTAGGTTGCCTATAAACCTTCTCGCATACATTCTTCGGGTGCAATCTCTTGCACCAGTACTCCTGAGATCCGCAGAAGTCAATCATAAAGAGAATACAATTGTACATGTATACAAGACAGCACGACATAAACAATCAGCTTTGTCTAAGTGAAAGACCCGTGATGAGTAGTTTAATGTAATAGACACTAGATTGCAATATCCTTTTGCCTACAGATTATCCAAAATGCTCACTCAAGCACTAATCAACATTTCCTCACTCCTCTTGAGACAAAAAATAGAACCCAGCATAGAAGTTTCAAATATACCATCGAATAATTCAAGAATTTAATATATCTTCTAGATAACACTTATTGCCCATTTATTCTTTCGAATCTTTATTTACACAGTTTAATGCCTTGTAAGCTAGTTCATAATATTGAAACAGATAGAAACCAAGAATACAGGAAAAGGAACATACACAAAGATATATAACAGATTTTACATTTACAATAAGTCAACCAGACGAAGTTATCCAATCAAATATTACCTTGAAGAGTGGATCAATATCTCCATCGATGTCAAACCAGCAAAACTCACTGTTAGCTTTAGAAGCGGTGTACAGAGCAATTTCCTTCTGCAAAACATAAAAGTACACAAGTACACAAATTTTATGTATCCACAAAAGTTTATAATGTTCTATTCCATTATGTGCAACTTAATGATTTCTTTTTCTTGTTGGAAAAAGATAGACAAGCGGACTACTCAGGACAAATTCCTTGTTACCATGATGAGAACACCATGAAGAACATACAAGCCCCATTGACAAGCAAGACAATATTTGTTTTTTTTTTTTTTGGTAAGGGCCAAGACAATATTTGTTTGTACTGACATAAACCAAAAAACATGTATAACACTAAATCGCAGCAAAATACTAGCACATAATTTCAACCTCAAAAACTAAAGTTATATGGTGGAGGGAGACTAAAGTTTAGGAAAGGCCTTGACAGACCCTGGATGCACACAACTTTAACACGCCCTCTCCCATGCGGTTTGATATAAAACTACATGATATTCAAGACCAAGGAATAACATAAACAAGAATCCACCTCCAAAATGAATTAATTATGGGCAAGTGAACAACTGAAGACTCAAATACCATGTTAAGGTTGTTTGAGAGAGAGAGAGAGAGAGAGAGAGCGCACTAGAAACACCTTTTCATTTGATGATGGCAACGAAAATTAAGAAGCATTTCAGCTTATAACTCTCTCAAATGATATACGCTCTAATGACAGAGGCACAAACTATGCGAAAGCTTGAGCTACAAGAGCAGTTGAATGAAAGTAATTCTTTTAAATAACACTGCCTACTCAAGTCCCAAACAGCAGAAAGATTTGCCACCAAAAAGAAAGCCCCTTGATAAACTGCTAGATCATGATTAAGAAACTAAAGTCTCAACAAACCAAACTTGTACAGCAAGGCCTTCTCTAGACATGCAGAAAAAATGTAATGAAATAGGTGAGTTTTTTTTCTCAGCATCGGAATGGGTATGTACATTCATGTGAACTTGTTGGGAAAAAAAAAAAAAAACCAAAGTTGCAGGGGAGCATTTCTTACGGCTGAAATGCGTAGTTCCACATGGGTAACCAATGTATGCCTTTCACAAGATAATCATGCTTGTGTCTAGCACTACCAGAGGGGGAAATTCAATGTAACAGGGATGTACATATCTGCATCATCTGATACCTGATAGAAGGCCAGACACTGAAGCACAAATTTTTCCATAGAATCCAGTTCCAAGTCTAGCGCAGCATCATAATCCTTGACCTGTGTCATTGAATGTCATACCAAGTTAAAGCATTAAATGTCAATAACATGGCCCCAAAAAACCGACATAGAACTGAAAAATGCCCAAATACCGCATCTCCATATTCTCCAATTGCATGATAGCAGGAACCTCTTAAGTATAAGCACTCAATATTGGAGAACTCAATGATCAACCCTGCAGATAACTCTTTAATGGCCTTCCTGCAAGAATAATTGGCCAATCAACCAGACGAGAAGTGTTGGTAATGAAAGGTATATATTGAGATCAAAAGACCAAATGAAATAGGAGAAACTAACAAGAAACCAGGAGAAATGATCAAGTTTTATAAAGATGATCTGGATAGTGATTCACTATATTCTAAATTTTTGGACTTAAACTCATTAGCAATTTCTCGGTCAGGGACAATAAACAGAAGAATATAACTGCATATAAGGGCTTCTTGTAGAGTTGAGGACATCCAACTTTTTTTCGAATAAATAGATATTCATAAACAATCCTTCAATGTCCAGCTACTGTGATCCCTCTTTGAACTCAAACTCCAGTGTACAAAAATCATTCACCCCAGTTTTCAGCAAAGCAAGAATGGAGAGAACTATCTTTAACCAGTGGTGGATGCAAACCATCAAAAAACATAAAAAAATAAAATAAAATAAACATGTGTACACACTTTCACATCTGCACATACATGTGCAGACGACCACAATCCTGCTAAACTGAGAAGCTTAGATAATTTGCTTAGCCAAAACAAAAAAAAAAAGAGAGACAAATAAGCAATTGGGTAATGTTTTGTAAGTCTAAGAAAGCCTTTCCTCTCAAATGTAATTCAAGCATTACATTTTTTTTTTGCTTGGTGCGTAGTTAGCGTTTTACAGTGACTAAAGAATCTGAATATCGAAGAACCTAGAGGAAGACAAGGCAAAAGATAAAGAAAAAAGCAAACTTTGGCAAAATAATAATCTAGAGAATCATCAGATGATATATCATTTGGAATTGGTCCTTTTCATTTACTCTTCATGGATAATTGGGATCTTTTATTTTTTTAGCAACTTCTAGAAGATAGAATTTTTCATGTGTTGTCAAAACTTCCATCGTGGTTTCAGATAATATATATCATGCACAAAATTTATTAATTATCGTTTAACATATAACATTTTAGAAATAAATACACAGAAAGCAACCAGTATCAATCATGATTTAACTTAAATAACAATGGGTCAAAGGCAAACCACTCCTGTCATCGCAAGTAGTACTTCTCACCATGTGTGTCATCTGTGAACATGGAAGCCTAACTCTACCAAAAGTGTGAGAGAGGAAGTAAAAAAAAAAAAGAATTCTCCATTTGATTGTTTATCAATCTTAAAACTCAGGTTACTCCTCATACTCAAAGCCAACTACAAGATGAACATGATTGAAGATAGATACTGGAAAAAATGACTCATTTATGCGGAAGCATACCTGTGCTCCCCCATACCATGCAAAAGTAGACCTCGCAGGTGATAGGCTTTGGCATACCTGCGAAGTGCATTTTGGTTGAACATGTTTGTTATTGAAAAGGCAGAAATGCATTGATATAAAAATCAGAGCTGGGAAACAAGGAGCAAAACATATAACCAAAACAAATTGGAACAAGACTACCCACTTGTTATCAATTTGCATAACTTGCTCGAGGCACTCCGTTGCCTTTGTGGGCTTTGCTAACTCATGATAGAACTACAAGAACATCAGGTAATAGATTGCAGTATTAATTTCAAAATGCTAGAAAATAAAACAGGCAACAGATAACGTGTACTATGCATCTAAGATTAGTAGTCTCTCAAACTTCCAAGGCCTGACAAAAGTAATGGTAACCCTGAACTATGCACATGATGCTTGGATAAAGTTCCCTTCCCAAATTCTAGTTAGATCATATTTAAATATCCCAAGCCATTCTCTTATTGATGGCATAGGTCCTCACCAATCACAATACAATCATTACATTAGAAAAGAATCTATGCCATGGCGTGAGCATTTTGTCGACTTGTGTATATTTATATTCTGTGGCATTTAGCAACTGCATCTCCTCAGTATTTAAGTATGGTAACAAGAGAGTCAAGGTTGCTGAGTTCTATTTCTGACAACTTCATAAGCATAACCATCTTTGTATTATAACCAATGCATCTTTGAATTATAAACCCTACAAAATGAAGCAACATCATATGGAAACATAAGGAATTGTTCAATAGTTTCTATATCTTCTCCAATGCCCAAAAGGAACTCTAGAGCTTCGCTAGATAGAGGCAAGGTGGACAGTAGAAGCCACCCATACAAGGAGCAAGAAACCTGATCGAAAATTAACAGCACACTACACAGGAAAGACAAGATGAGGTTTTCAAGTCAAAACCTAATTAATGTCTTGGAAAGGCTTTAGTTGGGAATTGGTCACACTTTATCAGCTATCCACATAAGTTAGTGCTATTTTGCTTTTTCTGCAGATAAGCTGCTTACATCTGAAAAAGAAGCTCCTCACAGACACAGTTCTTCTTTGAGTGTTGACCATCATCATCATTTTCTCCATGGTTAAGACCTTAATAATTGACATCTATAGCTGATTTCACCAGTCTTACATTTGCATTTACACAATCGTGCACGATCTCAGGCACAACATCAACCACAGATAGAAGCTATTTTGCTTCCAATTCAGCTGGTAATTCAATCCTAAATGCTATCTCTCCCCACGAAAATGTAACAGTCATATTGAATCAGTGTACTGAACTGTACACCATGTTTAAGCATCACCTCATGACAAGATCAATCCTTCTGAAAGTTCCTTTTTGTTCCCACTATTTGAGTAGATAAAGAAGATCCATCATTCTCAAAGTTATGAATTAAACTAATGTGTTAAATAATAAGCTTAACAAAGCAACATATACAACACTTTCTGTGTATAGACTCCTAAGTGCAAATTAAGAGAAGAAATAAGTTCACATTAGCCATTAACATATGTTCTAGTTTGCTCACAAAATTAGCTTTTAGCCAGGAATCAGTCTCATTGAGACTAAACTGCGATCACATTTTGCCAAGAAAAAAATGTTTGCCGTGGCAACAAAAAATATCAGCATGTCTGAAGGTTTACAAAGTTGGTCATGGTGGAACCTGTGTCAGATGAGCCCATGCTTCAAGGAAGTTTTGATCGAGCTGGAGAGCTTTCAAATGTGCTTCTTCAGCACTTTGATATTCACCAGCTGAAGACAATGCCAAACCCTACGCAACAATATGTCAAATATCTCAACAATGTAACCTTTGCAACTCTGACAGAATTTAACAAACCCAGAATCTAATAATATGGATTTTTCAAAATAGGACAAACCAAATATGTATATGCAGATTTGTTATCCTTATCAAGCTTAACACAGGCAGATAAGTCCGCAACTGCAGCTTCAAAATCCTTGAACTTGAAATTGACGATTCCTGGGTAAATAAGATACTCATAATTACATGTCAACAGAAAAACTAAACTGCATCAATCACCTCGACATCACTATCAGGATCATAATTTCCAATTTAAAAGGTGTCAGCAAAGAAGTCATATAGTTTGACAAAGTAGCCTGAACAATGCATCTTTGTTTAGGATTAAAGATAGCACAGCAACATTATATCTGGTGTAATTGTCGCAGTAAACTTTCTATGCCATTGATCATTCTGCATCATTGTGTGAAATTCTCTACAGCTGCATAACCATTCAAAACACATATTGGCTCATAGTCATCACAAGAGTTGCAGAAGCCAAGCATTCAGGGGACAAGTGCTTTCTTAAAAGAGTCCCATGAATGACCAATATGAGGATCCTAGCATTACAATTCACTGATTTTAAGAACACTACCTCTTTCATGTAGAACATCAGCTGAGTTCCGCTCAAATTCCAAGGCTTTTGTCAAATCCGCAATAGCCTGTGATAAACAAGAAATAAACATGCAGCAAGTAAGATATGTGCAATGTAGCAAATACAAGCACCAACATTTTAGCAATAGCCTTTCTTCTTTTCTTTTTTAGCTAAGAACTTCTACTGTATAAATCAATACTCTGCTATTCATGCTGAGCAGCTTTCTACCCTCATTAAGGAGACTTTTCTGGCCATCTTGTTTAGAAGTAACTGACATATGTACTCATTAATATCTGTAGGCGAGTATAAGTTAGCTATTTATCAACATGAATATATAGAGAATGGAGATTGATATCAAGGACAATTCTTTACTTTGGTTTAGAAGATAATAATACTTTAAAAGGAGGGGGGACAATGAAGAGGACAAATCTCACCTTATCCGATTCCCCTAAAGCTGCTCTTGCTTGCCCTCTTCGCTTCCATGCCTCACCAGCTGATGGGTTTGCCTCAATGGCCTAGCAAAAGAAAATTAGGGAAAGTAATTTAAACAAATATATTCAGCAACTAAATAAGGGAAAAGTACCTTTGAAAAATCAGCTATGGCTGCATCAAGTTCACGTTGGAACGCATATGCTGTCCCTCTTCCAATCAAAGCCTCGGGATAATTAGGATCCTCCCTCAATATCTGTGTATAGTCTCATCATAAGAAAGTAGAGACAGAAAATAATTAGCTGTTCCAAGATTAACTTATGCTATCATCCCCTCCCAATATTGTCAAATCCAGTAAAGACATAGCAAAAGAATAAAAGGACATAAAGAAGAATGACAAGTTTCCAATTTGTTATATTGATTTCCGAAGACGCACATAAAAAAATCAAGCCACTTGCAAGAACAATTACCTGATCAAAGATGGATACAGCCTGGGCATATTTTCCCTCATTGACCTATGCAAGAATTCTTATGACGTTAAGAAGTTCAGTGCAGGAAGAAGATGAAGGAGCAGTATAAAGAAGCAATATATTGAGCTTACCTGTGCTATCCCCCTGGACAAACGAAAATCTACACTTATTGATCGGTTCTTGGAAAGTTTAGTGACACAGGCCTTTTTATTTCTCCTGGGGTCCTCAGTTACTTCATTATGAGTGACTCCATCACTCATTTCACTTTGAGCAATAACCTTATTGCTCAATTTGCTAGAGGTTTCCGCCATATCACTTGGCTTGGTACAAATTATAGATGATTCACTGCCAGTTAAGGATGTCTCACATGATTTGGACTCAGATTTTGAATCATCAAGAACATGAAGGTTTCCATTTATTTTGCACTCGAGCTTCTCTTTCCGTTTGGCTTCACTACTAAAACAACTTGGTAAGTCCAAACTCCGATTGGGCTTATAAGGAACATCCGATGTACCATTCGATCTGCTGGAATTTTTTAATGCATCTCTCAAACTCTTCTGATTCCGACTAATTTCATTTGATTCTCCATTGACTCGAGGTACAGAATCCAGTACAGACACAGTTGAGGTGGAGTCAGCATGGTTCTCAGACGCATTAGTTTTATCTCGTTTTGCATTAGTCAAAAGCTCTTCCAACTCTAGCAACTGCTTCAGATCTGCAGACTGATTTAGAGCATGTTCATACCCTTTCTCCCAAGCCAAAACAGCATCTGCTGTCCTTCCCAGAGCAGATAATGCCCGACCTAGAAGAAATACAAGACTAGCCTCAATGTACCAACATATGCAAGATGCATGCTACACAGATTCCTGATGCAAATGGTCGCTTTGAACAAAGAATAATTCTAATATCTAAAATAAGAAAAATAAGAATCATTGAAATATCACCAATTAACATAAATTCGATTGGAAGAATTGCAAAATTCCTTGTTTATGCTACTAATAGAGTCACGGTTTTCAAGATTGCATGTACTCATACTAGCAATTTAGGTTTTTTTTTTGGTCAGAACGTAAATTGCTAGTATGAGTATATGCAATCTTGAAAACCGTGACTCTATTAGTAGCATAAACAAGGAATCCGCAATTCTTCCATCCCAATTAAGAACAGATTGAGACGTTCCCAACCTCAACGTGGTCTTGGCTAAATCTTTAACACTCATAACAATAGTCTATACGAAACGAATTTCAACCACTTCTAACAATAATTGGAGCTTCAAGTTAGAAGTTTAAGCAGCCACAGGAAGAAGGGTAACACTAGCCCCACATATGCATTGAAATGCATTTATACTCATAATCATACATGCAAACTTTGGGTACTATAACATGGAAAAGAAAAGGTCAACCAAATCATCCAGGAACTATTTAGATTTTTAGTCAATACGTGCATGATGAAACAATCTCAAGGGCCCGTCAAAATAGAAAAACCAACAGGATAGCAAAATGAGGAAGGAAACTAACAAAAAATAAAAAAAGGGCTGAAAATTATTTAAAAGGCAGGAGAGGAACGCCATTGATGAGCATAACTACCAGGCTGCTTTATATGATTATCAAAATAACAGCCTCTAGACATGCATGCTACAATAGTCAGATTAAAGCTAACATAGACACCTCATACAATCACATTTGACCCCTTCAAATTGAGCATTGAAATGAGAATCCTTCTGCATCGCCCCCTCCCCCAATCCACCCCCAACCCAAAGTCAGCTCTAAAACAAGCATCCATCGATATTCTAGAATGGAATTACAGTGCAAAGACCAAAAAGAGAACTTGGAATGAACAGCAGAAAACCAAGGTTCATCTAGGAGAGAGAGAGCTAGAACCTCTAAACTTTTAAAGAGATGCTTTTACCTGAAGGACACAAGCTATAAATCGATAAATGCTAATTGGTGGGCAAAGCTCAACCTCTCAGCTACTCTGCTGCCTATTTTGTTCTACCCTCCGCATTCACTACCAAAACCCCAGATGAGAACATCCAATATTCCAATTACATCCTCCATCTTCAAAATCAACGCAAATACCGTTCATTAAACTAATATTGGCAATAAAAAGTAGAACGAAAAAACCATCATTTTGTCGCTCTAAGTAAATCGGTCAACCCACAGAAACGGAAAAAAAAAACGCAATTCGAGAGAACCAACCGATGACAAACCTTTCAGAATATAAGCCTGAAGAAGCGCAGGGTCCAGCTGAAGCGCGCGGTCGCAGTCCTTGACCACATGCTTGTGCAGCTCCAATTGACTGTAGCAGAAAGCTCGATTGCTGGAACCAGATTGGAAAACCCGGCAGATACCACAGAGTTAGCGGAAACCAAACAGAAAGACGGAAGAATCAAACGAAACCGACCAATCGCATTTCCAAATCTCCAATCCTCGGGATCTGCACAAAACCTAGAAGCAGGACGGAAAAAAGAAGAAGAAGAAGAAGAAGGCGATTACCAGATGTCTTGGATTGTGCACGACTGAGCCAGAAGCGAGTTGAGGACTCGGATTGCCTTGGACCAATCGCGAGAGGTGCAGAGCTTGGCGAGCTCGACTCGCTCGGACACCGCCGCGGCCATTCCTCCGCCGCCGACGCCGCGAGAGCGGCAGAGTGGAAGTCGAGCGGATCGAGAGGAGAGGAGAGGGAGCGGCTGCGCGTGGCTTGCTCCTTCCTTCGTCCCAACGTCTCCAGTGATGAAGACGAAGAAGGAGAAGGTAGAGAGTGGTGAATAGATTTAGAACGCCTGGAGTGTGATAAACTGGCACTTGGACATCATGGCGAAGACCTGGAAATGGGAACAGAACAAAAATAAAAAATGAATTTCATTTCCGACTTCTTCTTTTTTTTTTCTTTTTTTAAATAAGGGCGAACGGACACGGACAGAGAGATTACTACCGTGCCGCTCACGTGAACCGTGACCGCTCGTCGCGGGGAAAGAATTTTCTTTTTAGCTTCTTGTTTGAACGCATGATCTTATACCCACTTCGGCCGCGTTTGGTAACATTTCTGTTCTCCGAAACGATTTCCGTTCAAAACTAGTTTTTTTCTATTTATATTCCCTAGACGAGTTTCTAAGCCAAAATATAATTTTGGAATAAAAATGCATTTGGTACGATCCTAAAAATTTCTATTCCATTTTTTTTATTTAATGATTTTGACCACCGGCGACTGCGACTGGTGATTAGCGGAGGTAACCAGTGGCGATGACCAGGGATTGGCAACCGATGGCGGTGAAGGCGGTTGAGGCAATGACTGGTTACCCATATGGGTCACTAGTGGGTTGTGGACTCGTGAGCGTAAAGACGAGTATTAGATTACGATGAACTCGTTTTTCTAAAATAACCTTTTTTTTTATTTTTGTTCCTGAGAACAAAAAAATAGATTATTTTTTACTTCTTGTTTTCATTCCAAATCTATTCACTAGCCATTGATCTATTCCAGGGAATAGAAAAATTAACTGACATACATAAACAGATTTCTGTTCTTTTTCTGTTTCAAGGTATAAAAGAACAGAAGAACAAAGGACTAAAAATGTTACCAAACGCGTGCCATTCCTCACCCAAAAAATAAAAAAAATAATAACAATAAAAATAAAAAAATCCTAGGACAACGCCGCCAGACCAATTTGTAATGGATTAGGGACAAACAATTAAGAAGGGGTTTGATTCGATTGTCCCGGGAGACGTCGAGACTTTTTCGAGTTTAAGCGTGAATCAACGTGCGTGCGTGGATGAAACTGTATTTTATAGACGAAGGGCATCTCTACATAGGTTTTTACTTTTTGTGCTTTCGTTAGTTTTACGTCTTGCAACACTCACTTCTGCTTTTCTTGGATTCCAAGGCTCTGACGCACCACCGGTTTGAACTCGATGTGAATTGGTAAGGAGTTGGATCCTCTACAAAAGGGTCTATCCAGACCTTGCTTAATAGGTTGTCTCCCTCTACACTGTGGTACCTCGAATTGACATCCTTGTATTACGTCGACTACTGACCATTTACATGGTTTTATCCAAACTCTTGAATGATCAAAACTTCCTATAGTTTGGTCACAATATATATAAGGTCCATTAAAGCTTATTGACTTGTCCATGTCCTCTAGAACGTTCGTTCGTCTTCTATTGATCCGTCATGTTTCTTTTACGGTCACGCGTCCTTTGGTTTGTTCACCATTCTTGAGATCCTTCCCGGCACCAACATAGTCCACTTTTAATGACTTATTCGCCATTTGCACGCTCCGACCAGTCATCGTCACACTCCACGTCCATTAGCTTGTTCTCCTTCTGCAGAGCAATGAGGTTCTTCACTGACAGGAACATCCTGTTGTTAACATTATCTGTATATGATAGCATGTACGTAGCACCTCGAATCTTGAAAATCGGGGGCCTTTAGTTAGCAGCGCCTCGGTTCTAGAATCTTCTCCATAATCCTAAGTTTGGATAGTCTACTACATGCAAAAGATCACAAACTTAAATACCATACTAAAGTTGCAACTAATCGGTTCATCACACTTAGGTCCAAGGGCACCCTAAAGGCTTAGGCAGTGATGAGAAAGTCAGCAATCTAAGTGCACGTTTCAAGGAAACTATCGATCCGAGAGTTCGGTTACCCGTGGGACGAATTAGCATCCCACAATGCCCTTTCATTCATTAATTTCCTAAGCATGCACCAAAATTTTTGTTTTAAAATCTTGAAATGTTGCCAAACACTTACTCAATGTCATTACCAATTAATGAGGCTGTTTTCTTGTGTGTAGTGGCTGGACTCTGTTTTTGTGTGAAGGTGAGTAAGTAATAAATATCAATTGAAATTGAAAGTTCAATCATGACTTGCGAAAATAAAATCACATGATAAAAAGATTACATGCTGTAAAACATGACGAATGTGATACAATTTGCAAGATTATGAAGTGACATGACATTGCAATAATCACATTCAGCATAATTTGATCAATTAGATGCAAGACATAACGATGAAGCGACGCGACATGGCAACAATTACATGCAACATGACATGACAATTTAGATGCAAGACATAACGATGAAGTGACACAACATGGCAACAATTACATGCAAAATGACATGACAATTTATATGCAAGACATAACATAGCAATAATCACATGCGATATGGCATGACAAATTAAATGTAAGGCATGACAATAGAACGTCATTGTAATAATCACATGTGACATGGCATGACAAATTAGATGCGTGATGTGACAACGAGATCACATGGCATTATAATAATCACATATAACATGACATAGAAAATCATATGTAAGACATAAAAAGATGTGATGTGCACACTATACTATGCGAGCACTTATTCTTTGATTTGCGATTTTACTCAGACGCACCATTTCCTTATCATTATATGATCCCAATATCATTTTAGTATCAAAAACATGAAATGAATAATCACATACATGGGCCTTAGTTCATGGGCTTGAATCATGATACCTATTGACTTTTAGAGCGCACATGTCAACACTTCTGCTTTAGAAATCAATTTATGGCTAGAAGTTAATTTTTCTATATTTGCTCCATAACTTGATTTTTCTACTTCTGCTCAAGAAGTAGATTTCTGGAGGATAAACACATTTGATAAAATAGGAGAAAATTCCTGCTTTCGAAAGAGAAATAATAATATTTTAATATTTTACAATGAATTTTGTATTTAATTTTATTTTTATTTTTATTTCCTTCCTTCTTACATCCTACACAGCGAGAAGTGTGGTCAGCGAGGGCTTCACGGCTCTCGTGCATGCTTGGGTGAGGCTGGATGAGGGCCGCGACCATCGCCAACAACTAGCGAGGGCTTTGCGGCCCTCACCCTCACCAGTCACACTTCGAAGCAAGAAGAAAAAAATTTAAATTTCAAAAATTTCAAAAATATTAAAATATTATTATTTTGGTCGGCTAACACACCACGTCACGTCACGTCGGCCGGTCAAATAGACTGAATTGGCACAAATGTAAATTTTTTTTGACTCAATTGACAAAGAAAAAGTGCTCCAAAAGTAAAGAAGTAAAAAATATTTACTTTTTATTTTAGGCCAAAAACTACTTCCGGAGTAGAAAATCACTTCTAGAGTAGAAAAAAAGTTATTTTATTAAATGCATTTCTACTCCAAAAATGAAAAAATGCTCCAAAAGTAGAACACTGAAGTTTTTTAACAAACGGATTTCTGCTCAAAAAACGCTTACGGAGTAGAAATTCTATTTCTGGCAACTTGCCATGCGCGCCCTTAACTTCTAGCGGCATTATCTTAGCATATTTTAGACTCGAATCCAATCGCTATGGTACATGACCTATGGGTTGGCTTTCAAATAAATGGATGTTCTAATGGAGCTCTTCACCATGTCCCCAACCTTATATTCCGTCCAAATTGCATAGTTTAATACTAGTAATAGCAAAATCATGCATTCTATCGTCTTCATTCACAGCAAGCATCATAACGGTCTAATTTCATATCTAAACAATCACTATGACGGCCTACTAACATGCATAATTGCAAGCGACATTTCGGCGGCACAACGACATATCATACAATTTGAGATTTTATTTCGGCATTAAGACCGCCTAACAACATGCATTTTTATTCAAAACGGTTGGCATAAGGACGTATTCTAAATTCTATAATTCTAAACAGATATTACCTGTCCTAGCATGGGTTTGAAATTAAGGGAGTCGAGACCTATCTCGAAAGTGCGAGAGTTTTGGCACCTACACCGACAAAAAAAAAAACACGAAAAAACAAGATAAATGTGAGAATCGAACTTGATTTGAGAGAATTACAAGAGTAAACATCTCTAAAAATGGGGATGGGAGGGGTATTTATATGCGTGATCAGCCTTCTCAAGAAAAAGCGC
The DNA here is from genome assembly GCA_001662345.2 of Metrosideros polymorpha var. glaberrima. Classification (NCBI taxonomy): domain Eukaryota; kingdom Viridiplantae; phylum Streptophyta; class Magnoliopsida; order Myrtales; family Myrtaceae; genus Metrosideros; species Metrosideros polymorpha. Next base: position 9,035,603 of record BCNH02000009.1, read on the forward strand.
GAACACCTTGAGTTGAGGCTCGCTCTTTCTGAGCTTGTATCACCTCCGTCCGATGTCTGACGTTCGATTCGCATGATTTTTGCTTCATTGGAATGCTTGTGTCGAGAGCTTTCCAACTAGTCCAATATTATTAGGTGAAATCATGAAATCACGCAAGATTTCAACCGATATCGAGATTTAATCCCTGGGTCTGTGAACCAAGCGTCGTTTTAGTGACTTATCATTTTAAAAAATCATAATTAACCATAGCCTAAGGGTCTGGAAAGCTTCATTTGATTTCGAAATCTCTAAGTATCGTCTTGGGCTTTGAGACCTTTTTCAGGTATCGGCAGATTTGAACGAAATTTGAGCTGTGATTATTTCATCTTCCAACATCCAATCGACTCGATTTTTGTTGGTGTGGAATAGTTATAATCCAAGTTTTAGGATGCGCAATCAAAATCAAGAAATCACAAACTTCCTAATACAGCGATGAACGGGTGACCAGTTCTAAAGAGTCAAAGATTGACCATCAAATTTGGGTGACAAACTAGGTGTCAAGACTTTTTTTGACGTAGAACACATTTTTTATGTTTCGATTCATGTATGTGGCGGTCAATTTTTTATAAACTCTAATATCTTAATCTTTGAGGAAAAATTTGAGGTGTCAACAGTAGAGATCATGCCGTTGGAGACACGATATCGGCAGATATTTAATCAAGATCGAGGATCGCGAAGATTGTAAGTTTTACTTGTTTTCTAGGCCTAATACCAAAAAGATAAATAAAATAAAAACACTCCAATTTTAACTTTTATCCCAATTTTACCTTTTGTCTCATAAAAAACCTCCAACTTTAGATCAAGTCCTAATTCTACCATAAACTTTTCTTTATCTCATAAAAAACCTCCAACTTTTGGTCCCGTCCCATTTCTATCATAAACTTTTTTTGTCTCGTAAAAAACCCTTAACTTTAGGTCCCGTACTAATTCTATCATAAACTTTTTTGTCTCATCAAAAAAAAATTTCAGCTTTAGGTCTAATTTTAATTTTACTCTAATTTTTTTGTCTCATAAAAGATCATCAATTTTTCTTTAGTTCCAAATCTGTCTCCATTAACCCAGCTTTAGTGATTTTGTGCTCAATCTTCAATCTCTTGTACTTGGGTATGTTTAATCTCTCGCAGTTAGAGAGCTCGCGCTCCAGACACTCGAATAGCTCATGCTTGAGAGTATTCCATCTCTCGGTTGTCAATGGAAAATTTTGAATGGAAGGTTAATAGGGGCAGATTTGTGATTCAAGTAAAAGTTTGTTGTTTTTTATGAGACTGTAAAATTTTTAGATTAAAATTGGGACTGGACAGTAAAATTGGGACAAGACCTAAAGTTTGGGGTTTACATAGGGCAAAAAAAAGTTTAGGGTAAAATTGGGACAAAACTTAAAGCTGAGAATTTTTCATGGGACAAAAAAAAGTTAATGGTAGAATTAAAATTGGACCTAAAACTGTAGGTTTTTTATCAGACAAAAGGTAGAATTCGGACATAATTTAAAGTTGGAGATTTTTTAGGGTATTAGGCCTTATTTTCTGTTATAAACTGCGCGTTACATGTGAATAAATTCACCACACACTTTCGACATTCTCGATCTCCGGAGACAGCTGGAACCATTCACCCATCAGCAGATGAAACGGGTGTTGAGATAAACCAGTGCGCTGATCACCTAGCTAAGCAAGGAAGGAGCCAACCAGATTTTGCAAGGAAGATCCTGCCTCATTTGATAGACCCACTACTGATGTTTGAGGATAGCTGTTCTTCTTTTTAATTTATTGAAGTTCTGTTGCAAGAAGGAAAATTGAAACCCAAACGAAGAGGACAAAGTAGGTTTAGGTATGCAATAGGCCGCAATATTGTGGCGAATATGCCTCAGCAGCACCGAAACGACCATCTCCGGCGAGCTTAGCTGCGGTAGGTGGCCATCGGACAACATGACCTCGACGATCGACTCGCCCCCCAGATGCCGATGCAGGTACTCGGACACTCCCATTGGCGTGGCCAAGTCCTTCATGCTTTGAATTATGTGGCAGGGCACGGTAACCAGGCCAAGGTAAGGTCTCTTGTTGATTTGGAAAATGGTCCGGGCGATGCACAAAGCTATGTCGGGCCTCATGTTGAACAGGGTCCGGCTGAACTCCTGGATGTACGCCATGTCCATGTCGCCGCTGATGGCCAACGGTGCGAAGCCGAAGCACCACGCCTTGTAGTTCTCTCGCATTGCCTCGAAGAGTTGGTCAAGGTCCTCTTGCTCAAAGCCGCCATAGTACTCCGGATCATTCAAGTACCTACAGATAAACACATCCATTTGATCAATTTACATATGTTTACTTCCATGTATATATATATTAGAAATTTTTTCCTCTTTTCAATTTGAGAATGGACATTTCTTTAGAGGATAATATTCGCCTCCACCCTTACTTGGAAGAAGCTTTCTCCAACCAATTGTCTGACTGGTAAGCTACAAATATGGACATCAACCATATTTACATGTGTATAATATTCATAACGTGTAATAAACTAATTAGACGTATGATTGGACGAAATTTTCTCCAAAATATAACCCTTTGTTAAACGCTTTTGATATAAACTAACCATTTTAATTGTCAACATGCATTATAAGAAGGGTTAATATCACGAAAAACCCTAAATTGGTACGCCTGTGACAAATTTACCAAAAATTATTTTTTTAATTACGAAAAACCCTAAACTGGTACATTTGTGATAGATTTACCCCAAACTGATACATCTATGACAAATTTACTCTCCGTCAGTTTCTGTCAAATTTTACTGTCAAATTACTGAGTTTGACAATGCATAACAGTTAATGAAATGTACTAGTTTTGCATTTTATCCTCCGTTTGTCTCAGGTTTGCTAGTTTGAGATTTTTTGTGGTATTAATCCAATTTAATTGAAACTAACATAGGGTAAATTTTTCACAGGTGTACCAGTTTATGATAAATTTGTCACAAATATACTAGCTTGAGATTTTTCATTGTAAAAAAATTAGTTTGAGGTAAATTTATCACATGTGTACAAGTTTGGGGGTTTTTTGTGATTAAAAAAATAGTTTGAAGTAAATTTGTCACAAACGTATCAGTTTGGGGTTTTTCATGGTATTAACTCTTATAAGAATGGACAAAAAAAAAATTGTCAACATGCAGTAAGATGAAACTAAAGAAGCACGCATTATAAGAATTGACATAGATGGTTGATTTTGTCTCTCAAATTCCCATAATGACCCTTGTAAGCCAAATGTTTGCTATGCTTTAACTTTAAAAATAAATTCCGTACGTAATTGAGTTTAGCTGGTTATTTTCACTAGGTAGCAATTTCCCCAACCTTTTCTCAACAACTTTAAAATTCAAACGATTCTAAAATTTTTTCTGTGCTTCAACTTTGATTTCTAAGCCACAAAAGTAAACCTCGAGACCATACCTTTCAATTCAATGTAAATTTATGATAACTTGCAATATATAAACAAAAGCTGTCATATAATAAATCAATAAAGTACAACTTCTAAACTTCTCTCTTATCTAATTTCTTTTTTCCTAAATCTCGAATTTAAATTAAAAAAAATTATTTTGTTGCTCATTTTCTATTAAACGAATTTGCTTCAAATGATATGAGCTATATTTTAAAGAGTCGATTTCAAAAACAAAACTAAATGAAATACAAACATGCATATTTCAAATAAGATGCAATTTTTATTCTTTTGTTGTGCTGTTTAAATTCAGATTGTTCACATGATGAAATAAGTGGTCGTTGAAAATATTTTGATCTGACTTTAACTTGACTTGATAAAAAAAAATGCATTTATTTACGTGACAAACAAAAAGATATACTTCAAATTCTCATTGTACTTCATCTAATTCGATATATCTATCTTGTGGCATATATTTCAAATTAAATGGATAAGTCATATATTTAAAGACATGGAAAATGAGACTGAATCCACCTGGATGGTACACGTTTACTCTAAGCACGTTCATTTTGTTACAATCAGTAACTATGCTATTTTTTCCATTAGCATGTGCAATGCACATGACTTTTAAGGTTAAAAATATCTTGTCATCTCAATTTTAGGGAAATATCGATTTTACACTTAATTGGTCTAAACAATGATAAAGAAATATAGAAAGCGGAGAAAACTACATTGCCTAATATACTAATAAATGATAATATAAGTACCAATAATAAGATGAAACAATAAAAAAATTTATTTTGAGAAAAAGAATAAACACAAAATAAATAAAAAGGTAAAATGCCTCAATTACAAAAATGTCAAATGATTAAAAAAGGGTTAACACACAAAAAACCTAAATTGATAAACCTGTGACAAATTTACCACAAACTAATTTTCTGACCACCAAAAATTCCAAACTGATACACATGTGATAAATTTACTCTAAACTAATTTTTTTACTTCGAAAAACCTAAAACTGATACACCTATGATAAATTTACCCTCCGTTAGTTTTCGTTAAATTGGGTTAATATCATGAAAAATCCCAAACTGGCACACCTATGACAAATAGAGGGTTAAATCCTAAATTGGTACACCTCATCAACTGTCATGTGTCATCCAACTCAGCAATTTGACGGAAACTAACAGAAGGTAAATTTGAAATTTTTCGTTGTATTAACCCTAAAAAAAATTGGTTACTCATTATGTATATTTAAGGGGTTAATTAATTTGAAAATGATTGATCAATAACAACCGAAAATATTATAAAAGGAAATGATGCTCGTAACTCATAAAAGGAAATGATGAACCGAAATTCAATGTAATATTTCAAAATACTTTTTATTAATCATTTCCCTTAATTAATAATTTAAAGATACATAAAGAGTTCCCAACATTTTGTGATATGACCTTTTTGCGAAAGATTCCATTTTCCATTTTACTTAATCGGGTTTGTTTCTCTTTAAACATCTTATTAGATCTAGTAATATTTATCAAACTCTAACAATTTTTACTTTTTCACATTATTATTGATACTAATATTGTAGTTAATTTATTTGTCTCCATTTTCTTTGCTTTTTTTTTTTTGTTTTCATTTTTAGTCCTTAAAAGTCATGTCCATTGCATATGCGAATAAAAAAAAATGCGAGTCAACAAAATGAAAGTTGGGGAAAATTGTCAAATCCGTTATAAATGTATTGTGCGGATGTCAATTTAGTCATAAACTTTTCAATTTTGCCAATTTAGTTCTAAACATTTGCACAAAATTCCAATGTTGCACTTTCGACCAATTTTCTCTGGAAATTGCTGACGTGACAGTCTGATTGAAATTTTGTGCAAATGTTTAGGACTCAATTAATAAAATTAGAAAGTTTAGATAGAATTGACATCCAAACAATGGGTTTATAGCTGATTGGGTAATTTTTTCATGAAAGTTCAAAAGTACTGCAACATTTGGCAAATGTGTATTACCTCCAAAGATTGGAAGAATGTACGTTAATTCCCTTAAAGGATACTTCATCTGTATTCTTTTCAAATTTACATTTATAGGATAAGTCGAAAGAAACTAATGTTTGGAAGGACTATAGAAGTATATTTCAAGATTTCCTATTTTGTCGATAGAATACATTAAAAAAATATATTAAAGATGCATCATCTTTTTCTACTTTTTTTTAAAATTTTTTTTAGGAGATATAGAATTTTGAGTATGACAAATCCATAAACCCATCGTAATTGGACATATATAGACCATGCAGCAATTACAAAGGTCGAGTGAAGTGCCATGTGAAGTGCATCTGAATAAATATTCTCTCAATTTCGGTTTTAACTATATATAATGAAACCCAAAAAACTTAAAGGGATATGTGCATTAGAAGTCCTAAAACTTATTATGAAAGTGTAATTAAGTCCTAAAACTTATAACGAAAGTGCAATTGAGTCCTAAAACTTTCAAAAAATATAATCAAGTCCTAAAAGTTGTCAAATTGATCTAATCAAGTCATTTAATTGATTGCAGTTTTTGAAAATTTTAGAACTTGATTGCTCTTTCATAACAAGTTTTATGACTTAAATGCCATTTTCTGATAAATTTTAGGATTTGATTGCACTTTTCTGACAAGTTTTAGGACTTGATTGTACTTTTTGAAAGTTTTAGGACTCAATTGCATTTTTTTGATAAGTTTTAGGACTTCAAGTACACTTATCCCATACTTAAACAATATAGAACGGAATGTAGAAAAAAGCATGTGAAAGTTAAAAGAAAGATGACTTAATGTGGTTATACTGACGAAAGCTAAAAAGATCGATTTTAGGAGCCCTTTAAATCTCTCTCTTCATAGGGAGCATAGATAAGTCTGATCAAGTCTTACCACTCCGACAACATGGGAGGCTAACAAACAAAAAGCATAGATTTTGGAAAATTTCTCATCTCTCTCTTGAATCTAAGCTTCGCATATTCAGATACGTATGACCAATGGAATGAAAAGTGCATACATTCTAACCTATGATGGTGAAAAGATGCAGCGAGGTCAACTCAAGGAAATTAATATGCATTTTTATCGGGGAAAATTTCCAATTAGTCCTAAACCTATTGCACGAATATCAATTTAGTTCTAAACTTTCCAATTTTATCAATTTACTCCTAAACTTTTGCACTATATTTTGATATAGACCTTTTGGCCGATTTTTGGCCGAAAATCGCTGACATGTTGGTGTGCCACGTAGGACGGCTAGTGATAACTGGACCGCCACGTCAGTAATTTCCGATAAATTTAATCTGAATGACTAGATTGGAATTTCACAGAGATATAGGACTGAATTGACAATATTAAAAAGTTTATGACTGAATTAACATTCATACAATAGAGGTAAGACTGTTGATAATTTTCCCCCATGTTACTGCACAAATTAAATATGACCATATATTAAGCTTCTTTAGCCTTCCCTCTATCCCTCTCTCAGAGGGAGGGGGTTGGGAGGAAGTAAACATATCTTCAAACCTATCTAACGATAACATCATAAGAGACTAAACTCTCAGAAAATAAGGGACAAAAGTGAAAGATGAACACACAGCCAAGCGCGTCAAAAGGGAAAGTCTTGATGGGCCGAGACAGAACTCCTTTCCACTCTCATCACCTTCCAACACCCGCAAAGGAATACTAGAGCAAACTTGTTTCTAGAACATGCACAGATAAGTTTCGGGGCGTACCTCGGCGAGGTGGAAAGCATGATGATCTTGGAGAAGAGGTCAGGGCGGGCAATGGCGGTGAGGGCACCGACCATGGCCGAGAGAGAGTGGCCGATGAAGATGCACGGTCGTGTAAGAGTTTTTCTAATTATTGGTTATATTAATTAATATTGTAATTTAATTGGTCTAATAAAGTTAGATATAAATATTCTTTATTAGTCTAATATGGGATCGGCTAGTGTGGGCCGAATTGAGCCCAGCTCGTAATGAGAGGGTTTGGTTCTAAAACTCTATAAAAGTGCCGAAGTCTCTCCTCTAACTCTAACGCGCACATAATTCCTCACGTCAAGAACACCGTGAGAAAGGCAGTTTCATTGAGCTAGTGATCAAGGGGGTAGTAGAGGAGAAGGACTTAGGTGGGATCATTGACATTCCACATCAAGAGCGATGAATTTCAATTCAGGTGTGTAAATCTTTTTTCTTATAACGTATATGTACTAGATTCTTGATATGGAGATCTTGGATGTCGTTTTTCGACTTAACATGTGGTATCAGAGCCTCTATAGAACAAGAACTCGAACCTACGAATTTGGCCTCTTTTCGAAATTTTTATTATATATTTGGATTCCCCTCGATGAGACGATGATAACCGTGGGCGGTGCATCCTCATCGGACGCTACACGCGCCCCCACGCGCGGCTAGCGCTCTCGGCCAGCGTCGAGCACACGCGACCACGCGCAGGGGCGGCTAGCGCGTGCATCGCACGCGTGATGACGCCAGCGCTGACATCAGCTCTAGACCCGCAACTCGATCCGATGACCCGTTGACCCTGATCCAATCTGGTTGACCGTTGACTCGATTTGACCTAACCCGCTGACTATCCGATCGAACCGGCCGAATTGAGTTTACCGTCGGACCAGAGAGCCGGTCGAACCGGGCCTATCAGACCGAAATTAGGCCGGATTGGAATCACGGGGCGTGCAACGCACGTGGGCACGTGGGCATCACGCGCCACGCCTTGAGGAGGCGCGTGAGAGCGCGTGGAAACTCCGATTGGAGCGTGGTTGGCAGCGTTGGACTCGTAATGGAATTCTTTACAAAGTGGTATGTGTATTTTGCATGTTTGAGGTTTTTATGAATGAGAAAATACGTAAATAATGCTGAATATGGTCTATTTTTACGGTATTTTTGCATATTTTCCTGTATTTCTCTATGATTTTGGAAGTGCAGGTACAAACTCACATGTATATGATCACATACAGAATATGTAGAGTGTGATTCATTGATAGCACGTATATGATTTAACATGTATCGATGCATTGAACAATGTAATTAACATGGCATGTGATTTTAGTGATTAATAGCCCCTATTTTCAAGTCTAAAATTGCATGTATATGGTAAATGTGAGATATAAAGTTTATATCTCTGGTATGAGCGAGTTTTAAGGATTCAAAGGGTTGTGACTGCCAAAGTGGCACGCTTGATTGGGTTTGAGAAATATCGGTCTCATATTGTGGTGGGATGTCTCCTAATCTAATGCGTGATCATACTTCCAAAGGAGGTGATTGTGTATTGGTTCATGGAGGGTTTCATGTGCATCATGCATGAGAAGTGACTAATCCTAGTGATTCATACATTCAAAAATGATGAATTCAAGAAGATTGGAATATATTCTCATGGCCGCTATCATGTAGGGAGTATACAACTGGATGTCATGTTTTCTGTCCAAAAGTGATTATATGATGATGTACGTAACTCTCAAGATGAATACTCACATTATGCCAATTGTATACATTGTTTGTTTGTTTTAATCACATTTTTTGTGAACGGCAACTCCATTATGATTAAGACTCTTACTGGTTCAAACTATAAGAAGTGGAAAGATGACTTTTTGTTTGGAATGGAGCTGGTAGATGTCCATATTGCTCTTAATGAGGACAAGTCAACAGACCTTACTGCTGAAAGTACAGATGTTCAAAAAGTGCATTTTGCAGCTTGGGCAAAGAGCAATCGAATTTACCTATTAATTATGAAACAATCCATTCCAGATCACTTGAAAAGTGGTTTGCCAGACAACTGCACTGCTAGAGAGATGATGACTGCTTTGGATGCAAGGTACCGTGTCTCATCTCAAGCTGAGAAGAGTACATATATCCAGGTACTTTTTAACATGAAGTATGATGGTTCTGCTGGAGTTAGGGATTATATCCTGAGAATGGTAGACTTGTAGACAAAATTGTAAGCACTTGATCGTATTATTTTTTATGATCTCATTGTGCATCAAGCCATAAACACCATTCCATCTGATTTCGGGATTATCAAAACTAATTTTAATTCCCAAGATCAGACTAGGTCAATTAATAACTTAATAGCAAGGGTGGTGACAGAGGAAAAGAAATTAAAAAAAGACAAAGTGCCTATTGGTTTATAAGCTTTTAGTTCTGGTGTTAAGAAAGGTAAGAAGCCTATTAATCGTGCTCATAAAGGAACTCATCAAGCTGCTGATCCTTCTGACAATTTGGGTCCTAAAAATGCTTCCTTCAAGAAGGATGGTGAATACTTCTGCTACTTCTGTAGAAAGAAGGGTCACATAAAGAAAAACTGAGACAAGTATAAAAATTGGTTATCTAAGCGTAAGCCTGCAGGTAATGATTCTTTGGCATTTGTTTGTGAATCCAACCTATCAGAAGCCTCATCCAGTTCTTGGTGGCTAGATAGCGGTGCAACTAACCATGTTGCGTTTACCATATAGGGATTCATAAATAGGAGGAAGCCAAATAAGGATAAATCAAAGCTTATAGTGGAAAACAACAATAAAGCTGATGTCGAGTTCATGGGAAATGTTATTTTAATTCTAGATTTTGGTTTTAATTTAATGTTAAGAAACACTCTTTATGTACCTTCCTTTAGATGGAACTTAGTTTCCATATCAAGTTTGAACATATGTGGCTACTCTTTTGAAATTAGCAATAAAATTATTTCTATGTTTTTTAATTCAAATAAATTTGGTTGCTGCAATATGTTCAATGGATTGTACAAATTGTGTTTTACTCCCAATGATATATATATTGCTTATACAGTTGAAAAAGTTGTTTCCAAAAGACTTCTACCTAAGAAACATTCTTATGCATTGTGGCATAAATGTCTTCGTCACATCTCTAAAGAAAGAGTGGAAAGGCTGATAAATGATGACATCCTACCTACTTTTAAAAGTGACCTAGAGACATGCATAGACTGCTGTAGAGGTAAGATAACCAAAATAAAGAAGAAAACTGTAGTTCGTAGTTTTGACTTGTTAGATATCATTTATACCGATATAAGTGGACCCTATAAAGCGACAATGTGTAGAAATTTTTATTTTATCACATTTATTGATGACTATTCCCGATATGGTTATCTATACTTGATTAAGGAAAAGTCTGAGTCTCTTAACAAGTTAAAAAATTATTGGACTAAAGTTGAAAAACAATTGGGAAAAGTCATTAAAATTGTCAGATCTAATCGTGGTGGTGAGTATTATGGCAAACATGGTGATATTAGACAGCTTAAAGGGCTGTTTGTCAAATACTTAAAGGATTTTGGGATAGTGGCACAATTTACTATGCCTAGAAGTCCTGAACAAAACGGTGTGGCTGAAAGGCAAAATCGCACTCTTATGGACATGATAAGGAGTATGATTAATATGACTAATTTACCTGATTTTTTATGGGGTGATGCTTTGAAAACTGCGCTTTACATTCTAAATCGTGTTCCTTCTAAAGCTGTTCCTTGGACTCCTTTTAAGTTATGGACTAGATGTAAACCTAGCTTAAATCATCTTAAGGTTTGAGGATGTCCTGCAGAAGTGAAGTTATATAATCCAATGCTAAGCAAGTTGGACTTTAAAACTACTCGTTGTTATTTCGTATCTTATTCTGATCATTCAAAGGGGTATCGCTTTTATAATCCTAATGAAGGCACAAGAATTGTGAAATCACAGACAGCGAAATTTCTAGAATTTGATGTGGCCGAAAAGGATGGCTGCTCACAGACTATTAAGGATAACAGTATGGTGGAAACAACTACATCTTTTTCTCTACCTATACAAACGATTGTGGAGCATGCCATGCCACAGATTGAGCCTGTTGAGATCCATGATCCTGTCGTTAATGCAGCTCCTAATGAAGTTATTTAAAATCCTCAAGTGCAGGATGAGGTTGAAATAGTTCCACTAAGGAGATCCGTAAGGCAGAGAAGATCGGCTATACCACCAAACTATTTAGTCTATCTAGGTGAGCATGACTATGATATCGGCTGTGTAATTGATCCAGTAACATATACAAATGCTGTTTCTTGTCCTCAATTAGAATTGTAATTGGATGCGATGAAAAACGAGATGCAGTTTATGAAACATAATGATGTTTGGAAGCTTGTTGAATTGCCTAAAGGTCACAAGCCTATCGATTACAAATAGGTGTACAAGACTAAAAGGGATTCCAAAGGAAAAATTAAAAAGTTTAAAGCTAGATTAGTAGCTAAAAGTTTCACTTAGAGAGAGGGAATAGACTATGAAGCAACATTTTTGCCAGTCTCTTCTAAAGACTCTTTCAGAGTAATCATGGCATTTGTAGCTCACTTTGATATGGAGTTACACCAGATGGATGTTAAAATTGCTTTTCTAAATTGTGACCTTAATGAAGAAATCTATATGGTGCAACTTGAAGGCTTTGCAGCAGATAATTCATGTAATCTTGTGTGTAGACTTAAAAGGTCTATTTATGACCTTAAGCAAGCTTCTAGACAATGGTATTTAAAGTTTCATAGTGTTGTCACTTCTTTTGGTTTTGTTGAAAACAAAGTAGATAAGTGCATATACACCAAGGTCAGTGGGAGGAATTTTATTTTTCTAGTGCTTTACGTAGACGATATTTTACTTTAGAGTAGTGATCTTGGGTTACTACATGAGACCAAGTAGATGTTGTCTATGAATTTTGATATGAAGGACTTTGGTGAGGCATCTTTTGTCCTTGGCATTAAGATTCACAGGGATCGTTCTCACCGTATATTGGGTTTATTTCAAAGGGTTTATGTTGATCATATTTTGGAAAGATTCAGTATGCAGGATTGCAAGCCTGGAATTGCTCCTATAATTAAGGGTGATAAACTGGGTCTGTTACAGTGTCCTTGTATAGAGATTGAAAAAGCCCAAATGAAGAATGTACCTTATACTAGTGCACTTGGAAGTATTATGTATGTTCAAGTTTGCATTATGTCAGACATTGCTTTTACAACAGGACTTCTAGGCAGATATCAGTCAAATCTAGGACACGATCACTAGGTTGCTGCTAAGAAGGTTTTGAGGTACTTAAAAAGGACAAAAAAATTATATGCTGATTTACAGACATATTTCGGATTTGCAGCTAGTAGGGTATTCGGATGCAGACTTTGCTGGCTATCAGGATGAATTGAAATCGATAATAGGATACATCTTCATGTTAGCAGGCGGTGTAGTATCATGGAAAAGTCAGAAACAGATATCTATGTCATCTTCCATCATGCAAGCGGAGTTTATAGCATGTTTTTCAGCTGCTACTTAGGCGATTTAGCTCCGGAACCTCATTAGGGAGTTGATCATTTTTTATTTTGTGGATAGGCCTATACGGTTATATTGTGACAATAACTCTGCGGTGTTGTTTATTAATAACAACAGAGGTCTCAAGGGGTCTAAACATCTAGCAGTCAAGTATTTGACTATCAAGGAATCAATTCAGAATGGTGACGTTACAATCGAGTATATTTCCATAGATGATATGGTTGCTGATCCACTAACTAAAGGCCTTCACCCTTGTGTTTTTGAAAGGCATGTCATAAGGATGGGCTTAGGAGCATCTTGGGATACGGTGTTTTAGTGGGAGCTATTTTTATTTAATAAAATTTACATTTGTAGTTTGTTACGTTTAGTAACGTTTAGATATGTATCAACTCTTTTGCATTCAATAAAGTAATTTTGAATGTTTCATTATTATGTTGATTGCATATAATTATTGAAAATCTCAATGTATTGTGTAAACCTTGAGTGCAGGCTAAGGGGCATTTAGTTATTAACCTTAAATATATGTCTTGTTACACATAAAGTAAATATAGCTATAAAGTTAAGACATTTATGGGTTTTTTGGAACCATAAGAATATTCTCTGGTGACACGTCAGGTTTTGTGACACTTAAAAAAAGATAATGTTGACTGACAAAGGAAATGATACATAAAGTATTACTCTTTGTGAGGTGTTATCCTTTTGCCACACTATCATATTGAATATATATCAGTAAAATTAAAAGCATTTGTGATCATGAAAGGCTCTGTGTGTATTCATACAGTTACCGCTATGATTTGATATTTGAGACTTTATGGGATTGGATTAACTATTAAGAATTATCTCTAGACCAATATAAAGATGCGCATATACGGTACAATTTCTAATTACGGGTTATATAAATTAATATTGTAATTTAATTAGTCTAATAAATTTAGATATAAATATTCTTAATTAGTCTAATATGGGACTGGCTAGTGTGGGTCGAATTGAGCCCGGCCCGTAATGAGAGGGTTTGGCTCTAAAACTCTATAAAAGTGCTTAAGTCTCTCCTCTAACCCTAACGAGCACATAATTCCTCACGCCAGTGATCAAGGGGGCAATAGAGGAGAAGGACTTAGGTGGGATTATCGATATTCCGTATCAAGAGCGATGGATTCCAAATCAGGTGTGTAAATCCTTTTTCTCATAACGTATGTGTTCTGGATTCTTGATATGAAGATCTTGGGTGTCGTTTTTCGACTTAACAGGTCGGACTATCCCCAGCTCCTCCAGGATCGCGAGTAGGTTGTATGCGAAGCCCTCGAGGGACGAGTACCGCTTGAAGTCGAAGTAGTCTGGGTTGGTGGTCCCCGACCCCATGTTGTCATACAGCACGACTCGATATGAGCCGACCAGGTGGGGCACGAGGTGCTTCCACACGGACTGGTCCATCCCGAACCCGTGCGTGAGGACTATGGTCTCATGCGCGGACCCTAGGACCCGAACGTTGTGCGCATCTTGCACGATCCCCATGGGATTGATTCGCTTCTTCTTCGGTCGTTCCCTGCTAGAAGTAGTTTCGGATGACGAAAGAGAGACCCGCGTGACAATATGACTAACGATTTTCTTTTTCTCGGTTTTTGTGTTTAAGATGGTTTCTGAATTGCCGATTTTATGGTGCTCGCTAGAATATAGACATGTCTCTGTCTCGAGGACGTAAATTAGATAAAAAAAAATTTTCTAGAACCCCGCATAGAAAAAGGCAATATCTACCGTAAGGGTTGACTATTCACAATAGTAGGTTGTCGTTTCTTTTTCTATTGACTCGGTAATCGGTGACATAGAAATTATGTAAATGCACAAATAATAATAAGAGATAAGAATTATGCGGAAGAGAGAGTATTGTGTAAATTTTGTGTATTTCTTTGTTTAAGATAATAAAGCATGAGCCTATTTATAGACTTTATTAGATCATAATTTTAGTTGACAAGATAATCGTGACATCAATTATAATCAATCATGTTCGACAAAATAAAATTTTAATCAATCATGGATATGCACAATTAAGAGAAATATACTCACTATCCTGAGAGAATGAAAAATAAAGGGAAATACCCAAATCGTCTCTAACATTTCCCTCAACCTTAAGCGACTTAGCAGAAGTAGACTGGAGTATGAGAAAACATCTCAAAAACGCCTGGGTTGGATCGTTGATGCGGTTCGATGTGCTGAAGAGAGAACGGACTGACGTTGGTGTGTCCGTTGTTGCTGTGCAAACTACACAGTAGGAGGCTGTTAAAGAGTTCGTAGCAGAAATTCAATATCTTTACCTGGGGAGATAGTCGAGAGGGAGTCCAAATCCAAGCCCATCAATATATACAGTTGGACCCACTTTTACTCAAAAGCTTAAGCTAATGAGTTATCGATTAATTATAATATATTAACTGCTTTACACCATACCAATTCTCAAATGTGAAATTTCTTTAACACAACTCACTCACACGTGCATCCTAACAATCTCCCTTTCATGTGTGAGCTTAGTGTTAGATCCGCTCCCCCTTAATGCAAGTATCATTCTGCTTCAAGATATCTCATATTAAAACTCCATCAAGATCCAACTTCATAACCATAAAGTCTACCGTTGGGCATGCATTGCCATACCACAACGCCCACCGCCCAGAAATAGCATAGGGTCACCAACTTGGCTTTGATACCAATTGTTAAGGAGTGCGTAGCAAAGGTCCGATACCTTCACCTAAGGAGATCGCCAAAAGGGAGCTCAAGTCCAAGCCCATTAATATATCCAATTGAAGCCACCTTTACTAAAAGACTTAAGCTAATACCAATTGGGATATATTAACTGCTATACACCACACCAATTCTTCAATGTAGGATTTTTTTAACACAACTCACTCAGACGTGTATCTTAACAGAGGCTATCGTCGTGCATCAACCTATCATTATGATAGGAGGTTGTCGTGGTTGCTATGCAAGCTAACATCACTAACGTCACCATCAGACGAGACGATCAATGTTTTGGATTCATGTCGAGAGAGAGATATTAGTTGTAATTGCAAAAGAGATGACATGAGATGCAAGGTATGCTCTGGGTGTGCACCCTGTATGTGCACCTAAGTGTGCACTTGGTACACCAAGTGCACACTTAGGTGCAACGTGCTTGATGCACTCAAAATTTCCTCAAAATTGCCTCTTTTTGACATCATGTGAGAGTTCGTGAGATCATTTTTCAAAAGCTTAAGCTATTAGATGAAAGCGTGGTTTAATATTTAAATATGCTAACATTCTTCCTCGCTTATAAGCTGGACTTTGGCCTAGTACTAAGCGTGGTAATACCTAATAAAAGAGGCAGATAAGAGATCTAGAAAGATTTGAACTAGGGCATCATGCTTTGGGAATAATGCGTAGGAGAGAAGCATTGTGTAAATTCTTTATATTTCTCTATGTCATAGTGAAAGTACATGAGTCTAGTTGTAGATTTTATTATAAGACTATCTAAGGTAACGACATAATCATAATATCATTTATAATCAATTAGGTACATGCACAATCAAGAGAGATAAATGCACAATCAAGAGATATGTGTAAAATAAAAGGAAAAATCCTAATTATCTCTAACAATAAGAATAATTGATCTAAAAATCGTAATACAATGAATTAAGAGTGGTTTGGAAACCTATCCCTTGATCATGAACATCCCTAACATTTCTCATTTTTATGTGAAGTTTCTTGGCAGATTCCTCGGTAACTATTTTATTGGAGGGATTGTTTCCAAGCATATTCGATCACATAATAACTTGCATACGTCAAATCTGATAATAGAATTGAATCTATTTGAAAGGGAGCTTTCAAGGTGGTAGGCTTCATCCCTCGGTTTCCTTTCGACAGTGATGAACTTCATTTGGTTTTCTTACGTGTATATTGCACTTATACGTCAGTTTCAGAAGGGTTGATGTCGATTGTCATTACCATTTCATTAAGGTACCCGCGGCGGGAGTTGTATTTAGGTCGATTGGAGAGAGATTAATCAAGAAAAGTGAGATGAAAAATCACTTTAGAATTTTTTTAAAAAAATGCACATGAAATTTTGCAAGATAAAGTTCAACGCACATTTAACGATGGAGGGGCGACGGCCACCACCGATCCCAACTCCACTTGGATCCGTCAATGAATGCGTGCACCGATTCTTAGTAATAATTAATGAGACTTAAGAGAGCCCCTTTGGTTTAATTGCGAATAAACTAATATTATCGGTGCGATGTTGTGGAATGTTGTAACTTATATTTTTGGGTTAATACCACAAAAAACCCCAAACTAATACATCTGTGATAAGTTTATCAAAACTAATTTTTTTAACTACAAAAAAAATCCCAAATTGATACACCTGCGATAAGTTTACCCTCTATTAGTCTCCGTTAAATTTTACCGTCAAATTACTGAGATTGATTACACATGGTAGTTGACTGATGTATCAGTTTGATGTTTTTACCATCCATTTATCGCGGGTGTATCAGCTTAGAGTTTTTTCGTGGTATTAACCAAATTTAACGGAAGATAAATTCGTCACAGGTGTATCAGTTTGAGGTTTTTGATAATAAAAATTTTATTTTGGATTAATTTGTCATAGGTTTATCAATTTAGGATTTTAGATCGTCAAAAAATGAGTTTGAGGTAAATTTGTCACAGGTGTACCAGTTTAAAGCTTTTTATAGTATTAACCCTATATTTTTTTTGTAACAGATGTTTTATAATTGTCGAATGTTAGAAGTGACAGAGGTTCCTTCCTTGAGGAGTCTGCAAGTTGTCGGGGTTTTGGAGGTGTTGCAACTGAAAGTGCCTTACAAACACCTCATAAAAATGGCAGCACTCCTTTTCATAGTTAAAACGATAAAATTGTTCAAAAAGTCATAAATCTACTGTAATTTAGCCAATTCAGTTATACACTTTTTAATTTTGCCAATTAAGTCTTAAACCTTTTCATGTTTTGTCAATAGAATCCATTTAGACAATTTTCCCTAGTTAAAACTGTTGCAAAGAAGCTGTACTAAACAGCACCTAAGAATAATTTGAAGAGCTTGACAGATGTGGAGTCAAACCATTTTAATACTTGATTCAGCTCTATTCTAGTATTCCAAGGACCAAATCTGAAAGATTAAGTAGTTAGATGCATGAACTCGTTACATCCGAACTATAAAATCAGGTGAAATTCACTGTATTTAATAAGAGTCTACATGGATTGGCCGCGAATGCATCATTTGCATAAAAATTTGTCAAGCATGGGTTGAACTTGGTCCACCACGACCAGACTTTTGATTTTTTTTGGACAGTTGCAGAAACATGACTTAAAGCTTGGATGTTGGTCTCAAGGTTCTATCATGATCAATTGAGGACCGAAGGTTGTAAAAAAGCTCCAGTCAAGTCTCAAGCTTGCCATTGGTGGAATTTGGGGGTCAGAAATCCGGCGTCACTCCGGTGTGGAACTTTTAAGTCATTTGCCACGTGTGGTTTCCGACGCCTGAATCCCACAGACAATGAGTATGAGATTTGATGGGACTTTTTCAAAATTTGAGCCTTCAACTGACCAATATATAACCTCAATTCCTTCGGCGACTGACGGCCAAAACCCTAAGTCCTATTCCTCACTACTTCCACAAAGACGTCGATGTGGCGTTGCTAAATCCTTTAACTGTGATTTATGGTACTAGTCCTCATCAGTTTGGAGCGAAAGCATGAATCATGTGATGTAGTTCGATTCACTTTATCCAGCAATTAAATGTTCAGGGACAAGAATGCTAGCTGCAAGTTAGCTTATCAATCACCCGTGAACTCTTCTCATTTTCTTTTTCCACTTGTGAGGGACGATTGATGCTCGGCAATAGTTATGTGAAGCAGCTGGAAGGTTGGTGACCAAGCGAACGAGTGTTCAAGTTTCAAGACAGCTGCGGGGAGAAGTCACTGGACATTCGGTTCGGGATCAGAATCAACCGCCCTAAATCGGATTCATTCAGAGTCCAGAGAAAGTTCATTAATAGATTGAGAGATAAGTAATTCGACTTATTCACATCCAGATCATGAATGTTTGGGATATCTATATGATCTGATCGATTGCATAAATCCTGCGGTAGCGGAGGAAGCGGGAAAAGTATATTGAAACGACATCTCTTTTGAAGAACGATATGAGAAATTCGAAAGAACTCGTACATAATAAATGCAGATTCATTCAGAGTCAAGTCCACAAAAGCGACATCAAACTTCCAACCAAGTTCGTTTCCCCTATCCTAATTGAGGTGAATTCCGGGAGGTCCACTTTAATGGGCTGATCGGGCCTGGGCCTGAATTGACTCCGAAACCGGTGGATCAATTGGGCTGGAATCCCTACTTGTGCTTGATCTTCGTCAAAGCACTCCATCATTGGATTAAGAGAAGATCATGTTTATTTCAGGGTTAACCATGCTTTGCATTTAACAATTTCGAAAGTAACCCTTAATGTGGATTTAGATTGTTTCAACGCCCTTGAGGGTTTAATCCTTTGTTAGTGTCTATAAATTGCCCATCGTAAAGCATTGTAGTTAGACATAATCTCGTGCTTTGGGCTGATTATTGTACAAAATGCAATTAGTGTACGCAAAAACTAGTGTAAGCACAGCCATATGTCAAGGTTGCATGTAATTATTGTCATGTCATTCTATTATCGGTTGGCAACGTCACATTACATATGATTTTTGACATCATTCACCATCATGTTTTGAATATGATTTGTCATGCCATATTGCATGTGATTGTTGCCCTGTCAAATCGATTTCTCATTATATTCTCAATTACAAATTTATTATGTCATTGCCATATCATGTCATTTTCTCAAGATGCTTGAACTTCGAATTTGCCATGTCATGTTGTTTTCTTACTATGTCCGCAAGGTGAATTTTCAATGTCATTGCCATGTTATGTCATTTCTCATTATGTTTGGATTTCGAATTTGCCATGTCATGTCATTTTTCCATTATGTATGCATTTCAAACTCTCCATGTCAGGTCATTTTCCATTCATGTTTTGAATTTTGAATATGCCATAACAATACCCTATCATGTGATTTGCTCATTGTATTTGTCATCTTGTTGCTATATTGTTGCCATGTCATGTCAATTTCTCATGATGGTTGGATTTTGAATTAGACATGTCATTACCATGTCATTTTCTCAAATCATGATTGAATTTTGCCTTAACATTTGCATACATACTAACTCCATTAACCCACAAATGGAATCATGCCACTACACACGAGAATATGACCTTGTTAATCAATAACGACGTCAAATAAGTAATTATGATGACATCTTGAATTTCAAAACAAAGAATTACGTATGCTTAAGAAACTAATTGATGAATGATTTGGGACTTAACCAAAAATAAGGCTGCAATTTGAAAGGGCATTGTGGGATGCTGCTTCGTCTCATGTGTAATAGAATCCCTAGACCTAAAATTTCTTGCCTTGTAGGCCAATTCACTTCACACTTACACTAAAGTAGCTGACTTTCCCATCACTGCCTTAGCCTTAAGGTAACTAAACTAGGTTTTCTAGAGCTGATTGGTGGTGACTCTAATACGATATTTAAGTTTATAATCGGTTCGCATCCCGTAGGTTACAGGAAAATTCGGGAATATTCAAGGAACCAAGACACTACTACTAGCTAGCAAACTCGATTAGCAAAATGTGAGGCACTACTAGCTTACAACCCCCGATTCGAAATATTTGAGTTGCTACAAACTGGAATATCTTGGATCGTTCATATGCTAGAATCCGTCAAATTCATACATAGGAATCATTTTCTCATTCGACGATTAGGTTCAGATCATCTCACTTATTGCATGTATAATTGTATTGATGGCTAAGATGATTATGTTTAGTTGTTGCAGAAAAAATACAACAGAACCATAATAGCTATTACATTGTCTGCTTTAGGTTTTGTAATTGCTATTACTTTCTTGGTTTGACATTATAATAGCAAAAGAATATAGGCAAAACCTGCAAGTTCCTTTATTCGCTAATATTAACTATTTCATAATTATGTTACTCACTAGATTATGAATAATCTACAATTATATACGTAGCATATATGATATTTATTGTGTTATGCCTAATGTTATAAGTTATGAAATTTTCTACAGTAATAGATAAGATTCAACTAAATAATTGGGGATCATACTTATTGTATAATTAACATTAATTTAAGATGCGAACTACTTGTAACTAAATAAAAAGACAACGAAACTGTATTATGCCTCGAGATACGTCATAGGATATATATATATATATCTACACATGAAAAAAGTATTGCAATTTAAATATATCCAATCTTCGTTGTTGAATGAGTAACATGGATTAAAAGGAACAACTGTTGATTTAGAACTAAATTGCATAAAAATTAGGGACCGATCCTAGCCCCTAAACAAAAATATTTAAATCATTTTCATATATTTTAATTTAATTTTCAGCATACATAACATTCATGTGCATTTAAATTGGACCGGTGGTAGAATTGGACTTGAAATAGTCATGGGGACTAGGCCAACACTCTGCGTTTGGTCGTCGGGATAAAATGCAGGATATGATATGTTATATCCTATCATGTGTTTGGTAAGTGTTCAGGATAGGATAAATGGGGATATAGAGAGGATATAGGGAGGATAAAATTATCCTAGGGGGGAGGTAGGATGAAGTGGGATAGGATTTTACTTATTTTTCTCTCCCCCCAACCTCCTTGCCACCACTCTCTGCCATCGCTCTCCGTCGCCACTTGTCGTCGTCACCCACCCCCGCCGCCGCTGCCCACCCTCACCGCCGGCCGCCGGTCGCCACCGCCGGTCGCCCGTTGCCTCCGCCGGTCGGCCGGCTTTAACTAGAATTCTCTCATCCCAACCTTCTTGCCGCTGCCCTCCATCGTCACCCATTCCCACTGCCACTGTCTACCGCCCGTCGCCATCATTGACCACTGTTGGCCACCACTGCCGGCGGCTGATGGTGGCGCCATCGACTAACCACTTCTAACTAAAATTCTCTCCCCCTAACCTTCTCACCGCCGCCATCAAAGCCTCATAGGCAACTATTTTGAGGAATAAAAAATTTAAAAAGTAGCCTTAACTTGTTCATCCCCAAGATGTCTAGTTGTATATCCAACTTTAAATTCGCCGTTCACCAAACAGTAGATAGGATATGACAAAATCCCAAGATTTCTTATCCTATTCTATCCAGTCCTATCCTGACAAAAAATTCGGACGACCAAACGCAGCCTTAGTGAAAATTAAGCCAGCATAAGGGATGGTAGTGTTGAAATTATAAAGGCCTTAAGGCCTAATTTGAACTTGATATAGCCCATTTAAAAGTTTAATCAGGAAAAAATGTCTTCTAATTAAAGTCCATTAATTAGAAAAGGCTCTAATATAAGCCTGCAATAGGCAAACTTGGCATTATAATAGCAAAAGAATATAGACAATATATTCAAATTCCTTCATTCTCTAATATTAACCATTTCATAATTATGTTACTCACTAGATTATGAATAATCTACAATTATATACATAGCATAGATGATATTTGATTATTGTGTTGTGCCTAATGTTATAAATTATGAAATTTTCTGCAGTAATACATAAGATTCAACTAAATAGATGGGGATCATACTTATTGTATAATTACCATTAATTTAAGATGTGCATTACCTATATCTAAATAAAATGACACAATGAAACTGTACTATGCCTCGAGATATGTCATAGGATATTTGTGTGTGTATATATACATACGAGAAAAGTACACCAATTTAAATATATCCAATCTTCGCTATTGAATGGGTAACATGGATTAAAAGGTACGACCAATGTAGCAACCCCGTTGGGCAACACAGTAAAAGTCCACATTCATTATAAAACGTTAATTGAATCATAACTATTCTTGATTCAATTAACCCGTAAGTATAAGAATCTATGGTTGCGGAATCACCGAAATGCTAAAGGTCTAGAAATTTATTATCGGCACAAAAATCGTGGACTATTGAAGTTAGCAGGTTTAAACATGTGGGCTTGTGTACTTACCAAAAAAAAAAAAACATGTGGGCTTGTGGATATTGACTGATTAGTCTCGTACCACTAAGCTGCCACCACTTGTTGTATTTTAATTTTTTAAGGATAACTACATTGTTTGTAAGTTTTTTACTATACTTCCTAGATTATTTTAGTAATAGTTATCATTAGTACTAACAATATATAGCTAGATCGCTTATGTAAGTAGCCTTCATCCATAATCGATATTAGAGAGAAAAAAGAAAGAGCAGAACACCATGGAATAATAATCGTTATTGAAATATAAAGCTTGTAACGATTATTACAATTCTGTCCATGGCACCATGCCGCACCTCTCCTCCAACCACCACCGCACCATCTCCTCCCATCACCTATAGCGCTAGTATTGCCGCCTCCCCGATGCATCTCTCTCTCTCTCTCTCAAGGCCCGCTAGTTGGTGGCACAATCGAACCCCATATCAACGGTCAAAGGCCTCCGATTTGAGATCACCGCCTTAGTTTAAGCCTACTGTTGATCTAACGTTGAAGCTTGACAACCTATGAAATCCGAGGTCGTCTTAGGAAGACACATGAGAGACAGAGACAGAGAGAGAGGGGGAGGGAGGGTTGAGGGTTGTCGGATTGTGCGACATGAACAATAGATGTGATGGTGATTTGGGCAGCGGGTGGTGGCTTTGATGGATGGAGACAAGTCGCTACGATGGATATGTATGGATAGAGAGAGAATGGGTTAGGGTTTTGTTAGGTTCTGTGATAATTTCTCATACGATGTGAGGACACTTTTGATAAAGTCAAGAGTGTTTTCTATGGTGTGGCTTGATGTAATCGTAGACCTAACGTCCTTAATACCAATGTATTTTCTCCTCCATTAATCATGACAAGTGTTCATATTATAATGATCTTTCTCACTGATAATCAATTTCCATTTTAAACACCCAATCTATCTTTCTCTCTACCTCTCCACCCTCACTATGGTGCCTTTGACAACTACTATGCTTTACGTCAATGCCACAGGTGAAATTATCATCCTCGTCTCTAGCCTGCACAACGGCCTCCCAATAGTGTCGCCTCCACGATTGTTGCCTCTCTCTCTCTCTCTCCGCGTTTGTGCTCTGAGAGCGAAACTCCACCACACACGACACCCACTCAAAGAGAAAGCTAAGGACCTCAACGTCAAGGGGCTACAAAGATGGCTCGTTAAAGTCTCAATTGGTGGTGGTGGCTGAAAAAGCGACCGTGCCACTGGGCAATGATGTAGTTGCGTTGGCGGACGGGTGTGTTTTGAGTGATGTTGTTGGAATCAGAGATAGATCAAAGTGTATAGGATAGATGTCGATGGATAAATGTAAATGTATGATAGAGTACGATCACCACCAAGGCATAAAGGACGCACCACCAATCAATGATAAAGATCGGGATAGACGAAATTCATCACCAAGGCTAAAAGGACCAATCACCTGCCTATGTTAAAGGACTTCGGAATAGGAGAAGCTCACTACTAAGACCTAAAGAAAAACCATTAGCCGAGAATAAATGGTTTCTTGACTTACCACCAAGGAAGAATCCACCTTCCGAGAATAAAGAATTGGGATAGATATTCGCTCACACAGAGAAAAACTCATATAATCTCAATATTTAAGTCTTGTCTATTTTACAATAGAGAATATATTAAGTGGGTTGTAACCACCACATCACTAGTCCACGTGACATATGTGAGCCTAATTAGCTCCACTCAAAAGTCGACACATGTCCTCTGACTTGGAATAAAAAAAAATACAATCGAAGCTATCTTTTTCTCTCTCCAAGTGGCAGGTTGCGAAAAAGACTGAGCACAAGCAAATAATAAACAACATTTATCATAGAAGCAAACAATAAATGACATGTATTGCCTGCTCTCTCTCTCTCTCCTCTTTCACATTTAAAAGATGAGGTACTTTCAACATCTCTCTTCTGCAAAAGGCTTTCAACCTTTGGACCTTTCTCTATCCCTCACTCACCTCAAGCCCTCCCCTCCTCCTCCTTCTTTGCCTTCGTCCTCATCACCGTCATCGCCTTTTTGGCTTTGGCTCCAGAAATCGCCAACTAGCCTCTTGAACTCTTCTTCGTCTTCTACTCCTAATTCTGTCCCAATTTTGGGCTCGAGTACATCGCCAATGATTATGAAGTGGAAGAGGCCTGCGAAGCTGGATATATCGATGGCGGCACTGAGCTTTGGGATTCCGGCAATGCTAGCAATGGCCGCAAGGGATATTGTGGCGAAAGAGAGAGAGAGGAGCATGAGTACTCTATTTATTGCAAGAGAGGGAGGAGGGAAGCTATGGAGGAATGACCTTCTGCTTTAGTCACTATCCATGGACATAGCAAGTAGGTAAATTTTTCTTTTTTCAGTTTGGGCTAGCGTTCACAAGGGATGGTTTGTGAATAGTGTGCGTTCGCGTTGGATCCCAATAATTGTACCTTAACAATTTAGCTCTAGATAAATTTGAACCTACCGATTTTGAAATAAAGCCTAGTGACTATAATGTGATATTGTTTCCTGGGATATTATTTTGTTCCTTAACTTTAGTTGGAGAGTTTAGGGGTTTGATGAAAATCTCAAGATGGTTTATTATGGTACTATTGTAGAATGGTTTAGGATGCGACGTGCTTCGTATTTTTTTTTATCACAAGAAAGAATTTGGTTGGAAGTTTAGGTTACTGACTTAGATTGTCAAAGCTAGAATCGAAGAAATAGTAATGAACTTGAGAAAAGATCTGTTTTGAAAGGAGTTTTAGTCAGTTCGGTTCATTAAGGCCCTCTTCAACATGCAATAGGACTGTAACCTGATTCTGCTACTTTTAGTATGCAACCGTTGTTTGGTATATTTGATGGGCATGGAGGTGCAATGGCCACTGAGTTTGCCACAAAAAACTTGAATAAGAATATCATAGATGAAGTGGTGAGAAGAGTCCATAATGAAATAGAGATAGTTGTGAAGCAAGGTTATCTGAAGATCGGTTTAGATTATTTGAATTAGGAATCACGAGGCGGCTCATGCTGTGTAACTGCGTTGATTAGAAGGGTCAATCACTACGTGTCTAATGCTGGAGATTGTTGAGTTGGCACTGCAGAGGCTCTCACATCTAATCATAGGCCTTGTAGGGAAGATGAAGAGGAACACATTGAGGCTCTCACAACATTCTATTCATTCTTTACATGTAAAAAGATACTGAGTCGCATATTTATATGAAATTAAGTTCTTTTACCTTAGCCACTTCCATTCTAGAACCGCTTGAGCTACCGAACTCTGCTTGTGAGATTTCTATCCATTTCATGAAAGCTAAGTTAAGGATCAAGTTGCTGTGTCAGCATAAATATAATGTTTTATCCTTATGTATAAGGAGTGGGTCTATCTACTAATTTCACTTGAAAAAATATTATTTTCCATTGTCATGGTTGTGAAAGTCATTCAACATACATGATTTATGTGCTAATGTTGTGGTGTGTGTCTTTGTTCATTCATTCATTCATTATGATCATACAGTGGCTTCCCTTTTTGTTTTGGTGTTTGTGACAGATGAGTTGCAGCATATGGAACTTTTCTTCACGCCAGTTGCAAAAAGTTAGTTTTTCAGTGCGAGATTTGGATATCAAGACAACGGATGGTTTTTATGATTCATATCGTGATTCAACGTCATGCTAAATTGAGGTGCCATTGGCAAAGATACTTGCTCCCCCCACCCTGTGACATCCGCAATCCAACCTAGCTTGAGACGTGGAATTTAAAGGGCCCCGATTTTGCCCTTATAGGCCCATCTTAGGCCCATTTTCATAATCAAGCCTGAGCCCATATGCATAGTGTTAAGAGTGAAATTACCAAATTGCCCATTCTAGAAACCCTATCCTAAGAGAGATATTTGTGGAGTAGAAGACAAAATAAGATTAGAGTTTTTTTGTTGCCATTAATGCTAAGAAGCAAACTTGGTGAAGAAGTTCTCCTCTCTCTTTCTTCTTTGATTTTTGTCTTGCTTTATTGAAGAAGCTTTGGAGTCCAAAGGCTTAATTGAATAAATTTTGGTGTTGCATTAATTAAAAGTGTTGATAGAAGACAAAATAGTATTAGAAGATATTTATTGTCATTAATGTTAGAAGACAAATTTAGAAGATATTTTGTAGTTATTAATGCAACTTGGGAAAGGAGTTTGCATCTTGGACAAGAAACCTTCTCTTTCTCTCTCTCTCTTTCTCTTTAGACTTGCATAAGAAGTTTTAGAAAAACTTGAGGAAGAAGTTTTCAAGAGATTATAAATAGCTTATTCCTTAGTTCATTTCTTTCCATCATTCTATCTTTCTATCTATCTATCTATCTATCTCTCTCTCTCTCTCTCTCATTTTTCTCTCTTCCTCTCCCTTGCCGCCGTGCCATCATCGCCGCATTAAAGCTCGGACGCCAGCGAATCACGAGGAAGCAAAGGATCTAGCGTCGTGGACAAAACCTACGGCGAGTAGTCTCGCCATTTTTCTTCTTCTCAACCTTTTATGTTGCGATTAGAGGTGGAGCGTGTTTGGAACATTGAACGTAGAATCGACTGTTAGTCGTACGAAACGGGTGAACGTTGGTGAAAGCTTGAAAGGAAGTGATTGTAACGACGTGATCGTTGGTCATTGAGATGGTGGAAAAGTATGATTTTATGTCGGGTTGGAATTCCCGTCGATAGTCGAATGTGTGGATGTTCGAGAAGTTTTAGTATATTGAAAGTCGTAACTTGCAGACTCTTTAATTGTGATATAACTGTTTGAGTAGAATAGTCATGGCTTGAATTACTTGTTGAATTTATCTCACTGTTGTTGTTTAACCATTTTTCAGGCCTATAGTGATGGACGTTTGTTTCATTCGTTTTAGTGTTCTCGTGAACTAAAAAGTGGAAGTAGGTAAAAGGAGCTAAGTTAACCCCGACCCCTTTCTTTTTGGTGTAATCGGAAAAGGCCCAAGTAACAAGTGTGTAATTAGACTAACTTCTGATATGGGTCGATGATGCACATAAATAAGATGTGCTTTTGTGTATGTGTTTTCCATGCGATCCCGTTATTGTTATTGGATGGGTGTTATAGTATTCGCTTCCGCATGCATTTAATCCAAAGAAAAAAAAAATAGGTCAGCGACGCCTCCTGAAACGTCGCAATTAAATGACCGATGTGAGGAAGTCGCGCGCTCGAGCCTTAAGGAAGTAGGGTCGAGGCGTGACACACCCCACCCCACCCCTTGCTTCTTTCTCTCTCTCTCTCAAATGTTTCTCATGTATTTTGAGTGAAATCAAGACATAATGTAGCATGTCTTATGTATATGGAGTTAAATGAAAGTAGAATTGTCCTTCCCTTCATTTCATTTTTACTTACAGGTGGTTTAACAAAAGAAGTGCCTTCAAACTAAAAGATTGATAAATGAGTTATGGATTTTAGCTTAACCCAATACTTTAACAATCAGCATTTTCGGATGCAATAAGCACGGAACAACGTAAAAAGAAAAGACTAATCCCAACACACTAGCATAAAACGTAGATCCATGAGGACGACGATATACACAATACGAAAAAGAGGACTTCATCAATGGCGCAACCCATTATCTCCTTTTCTAATCAACTCAATCGAACTACTTCAATAGAATAACTAATCAAGCAAGCTTATCCACATAGCCTAGAAATAAACAGAAAATGCTGAGGATAAAATCAGACTATCCATAGCTTCCCTCCTCCCTCTCTTGCAATAAACAGAGTACCCATACTCCTCTCTCTCCTTCGCCACAATATCCCTTGTGGTCATCGTTGGCATCGTCGAAACCCCAAAGCTCGGCACCACCATCGGTATATCCAACTTCACATGCCTCTTTCGCTCAAAATCGTTGGCGACGTACTCAAGCCTTAAATCAAGACCGAATTAGAAATAGAAGATGAAGAAGAATTCGAGAGGCCAGTCGACAGTTTCTGGAGCTGGAGTCGGAAAGGCAACGACGGCAATAAGGACAAAGGTGAAGGCAAAGAAGGAGGAGGGGAGGGGTTGATGTGATGCCCCATAATGTCATGCGCTACATATGTCTTTACCTCATATAATTAATATTTACGATTACTGGCATGCGGAAGTGTTATAAAAATTTTCACAACACCCCTTGTCGAGATATCGCACGAGTTTAATTAAAAACACATATGCATCTTTCTTGAAAAATTATTCATATTACAAGTTCACAACAACGACAATACCAACATAAAATGCATAGACCTGGGAAAAGGTTAAGGCCACCTATTCTCCATACTATATTTCTACGTCCCCAAAGCTTTGCCTATATAAAATCACTATTCGACTCACAGGTCGATGACCTCTGTCATCACGTCATCCCTTTCATTTCAACATCCAGGAGACTATCCTACACATTTGAAAAATAAGGAGTAAGCCGAGACCCAGTAAATGAAATTTCTAATCTTAAGGTAGGAAATTCACCTACCACTCAACTTGGTATCATACAACATGTGATCAAATGTCATAAAACTTCATGCATGACAAGCACATGAAAAAGCATTACCTTTTTATGTTGATAGCAAATCAATAACAACAATGCTTGCTATTATTTACTAAATACATGTGGATGCCATAACACATTTCGATGTACCATAATTATTATTTGGTTCATTAAGAAACATACATCGTAGTCATGCATCATGTATAATTATTTCGTATAATTTATTTCCTTTTCACGTCCCGAGCACTCCCGGGGCAACCGACACACGGGCATTACCTTTCCTTCATGATACATCGATGGCAAATCAATAGCATTGATGCATGTCACATAATTATGCATGGTCATTACTTATCATACCACATGTGAGTACACGTATTTACATGATCATGAAATTTTATTCATCATTACTTCTCCTCCCAAATACTCTTGGAGCATCTCAAATCATACAGCATGGGCATCTCAAATCACACAGCAAGAGCATCTCAACTTCAAGGCATCTCAATACTCCACTCGGGGCATCCCATATCACACAGATCATAGGGCATCTCGACTCCCGAGGCATCTTGTAACACTCCACGGGGCGTCCTAGATCACACAGTAAGGGTATCTCGAAACTCCCGAGGCATCCGATACACGGGCATCCAACACACGAGCATCGTTGCTACCGTTAAGTGGACAACAGAATATTTTCACATTTCTTTTCATATTAAATCACATAGCCATTATGCACATGATAACATGCTCATTTCATTTTGCAAGCAAATGATACATTCTAAAAGGGCATTACGAATATCATTAACTCCAAATAACATACTTTCAACAAATCATCACTAAAAATATAACATCATAGTGAGAAATCGATTATCATCACGTTCAGCTTCCTTGGAAGCTTAGAAAAGTAATTATTGAAGTTTTTCTATTTTTTCTCATCCTGCCCATTTACGTTGCGTCACTTCCTTCCCAAATCAGTAGCTATATAGTGTTCAGATGAGAAAACTTAAAACATGAAAGTTGTAGATATAAGAGTCACTATTCTTTGGGCTTTGGAATCAAGTTATTCCAATATATATATATATATAAAGTTACGATCATTCTTCTAGACTAGCGCAGAACTGAAATTTCTGCCCATAACATTTACTGTTTTCTCCAATCGGTGAGTTTGCAGTGCTTATATGAGAAAATTTAAAATATCAAAATTATAGATCTACAAGTACTTGTTCTATTAGTGCTAGAATCAATTCGTTCTGATATATATATAAAAAGTTATGACTATTCTCCTGAACTAGCGCAGAATTGAGATTTCTATCCTCAATGTGTACTGTTTTCTCCAATCGGTAAGTTTACAATACTTATATGGGAAAATTCAAAACATCAAAGTTATATATCTACAAGTCCTTGTTCTATTGGCGCTAAAATCAAGTCGTTCTGATATATATAGAAAAAGTTATGACTATTTTCTTGAACTAGCGTAGAATTGAAATTTCTTTATTCATATCATCCAAACTCAAACTGAAAATAATAACCACTAAACAACCAAGTCAAGAGTAACAAAAAGATTATCCTAACTTAGTGATTAAAGTTTTCACTTACCTTAAAAGATGATTTGCATTAAAATCCAAAACTTTGATTACCTTCAAAACAAAATCATTAAAAAAAGGATTATCGCCCTAAATCTTTTCAAATAACAAAACGAGTTGGGTGAAAGAAAATAAGTCCATAAAATCACCTCGTACTCTCTTGAAAAATTGAGTTAAAAGGCTCCTACAACTCAAAAGTAAGTTCTTTCTTTTACTGAAAAGATGGAAATGTGAGAATGAGGAAAGGAAGAAAAATGGAGGCTTGAAGATTCTAGAGATGAGAGTTACACGACCAAGGGAAATGCATTTGAGGTTCCTTGAGATAAAGATAAGAACAAATAACCAAGGTTAAATGTAATGATAGCCTTGAGTTAAAAGCTTGTGATGGAAAACTTAAAAGAGATGTGGGCAAATGAGAACTTTACGAATGGCTTAATCATGTGGCTCCAAGGTAGATATTTTAATAATTTGCTAAGATATTTTGGAAATCAGTACATAAACGAGGAAATCGGTGCATAAACAATGAAAACTAGTGTCCCTTCTAAACACTGATAAATCCGAAAATATTTTAAACACATCAAAATATTTCGCAAGATTTTCCGAACAAAATGAAATATTAAATTCAGTAAATTTCTAACGTAACACTTATTCGATATGTAATTTCGGAGCGTATTGGTCGCCGATAATATCCCATGCGGCGTTACACGCTATATCGCCACTCTAGAGAATCAACACAAGAACAAGTACGTTATAATTTAACTATAACATAATCTTTTACAAAAAAAACTATGGCACGAATAATACTTTTCGACCTCTGCGGTTTTTACATAAACCACCCAACTATGATTTATGCTCACAACATTTATTGTTTACAAATTCCTACGCATTATAAATAAATGCGGAAATTTTCGGGATGTCACACTTGAGGTGAGCAAAGGGATAGAGAAATGGCATGAGGATGAAAGTCTTGTTGCAGAAGAGAGAGGTCGAGAGCATCTCATCTTTCAAACGTGAAACATGAAAGAGGAGAGAGAGAGAGTAGGCAATAAATGTCATTTATTGTTTGCTTGTGCTTAGTCTTTTCCGTAGCTTGCCAGCTAGAGGAGAGAAAAAATGATAGCTTTGATTCTTTTTTTTTAGGTCAAAGTACACATGTCGAATTTTGAGTAGAGCTGACTATGCTCACGCACGCTATGTGGGCTGGTGATTGGGTGGTCAACCATAGAATATTTTTCTCCTTATAATAAGATTATACCTCTACTTATAGAGATATTGCTAAATAAAAAAGAAAATTCTTGAAATTTCAAAACCAAACAAACTTTTGAAGAATTCACCTAATTATGTCTCTTAAAAGCAGCACCACAATAAAGACTCATAAAAAATTGTGAATTAAGAAACTCAATAACTAGGACTAAATGCATTTTACTAGCATTAGGTGCATCGACACTTGATAAGACCCTCTAAATTCACGCACTAGTCTTGGAAGCCGAAGAGTCACCGTAGAAGATCATCAAACAACGTTAGAACTCAACAAGAACAACTTTCATTATTGGGTACTCGATTGGGATAATCAAAATTGACAACAAGTATTATAATTCAGCAACTATGTCGCATAATCGGCATCTTCATCCTTGAATCCACATAATTAAATTACAGCAGAAGTCAGCTTTTACTTGCATGGATAGCGAATGAGTTGATTTAATCGATGAAACATGAGTTGAACTTGAGAGCTAATTAATAGAGCTCAGTGCTCCTGCATCAAACTCCCTAAGTTGTTGAAAATTTGTCCTTAAATTTGTGATGGCTTCATCTCCAAAATTGAAAATAGTAAAATTGCCACAATTATCCTTATTGAAGGAACTTGATTTCAAAAAATTTCTAGGACGGCCTCTCCAACGAACTGTATAATACTTAAGCTTTATATTAATAAATATCTTCAAGACTGGTTGAAAAGCTGAAAATATATCAAACATATTTTGACAATTGATTAAAATTTTGAAAACAGATTCTTTGAGGCTTACAAAATGAAAGTGGCAGGTAATATCTCCAGTCGTTATAATCATTCTCTCTCCATCTATTATCTCAACATTTGCCTCAACAAGTTTATTTAGAGATTCACCATCTATAATATCATAGTTGCTTGATGGTATCTGGATGACCAGAATCTCTCATTCTTCAATTTGTTCTACGATCTCGTCTTACTCCTTGAATTTGGACTCTTCATGGTATGGATTTTGTTGAATGTTTTCAAGTTCTAAGTCAATCTTCTCAATTTCTTGAATGTTGATAACCCTACGGTTATGACAATTCACTTGTAGATGCCCATAGCCGTGATAGTCCTAGCACTTGAGCACTTGCTATTTTCATCATTTGATTCTTTTTGGAGCTCTTTAACGAACTCAGGGGGCTTATCCATTTTGTTCTCCTATTTGGAAGTATTCACAGCCTGGTTAGAATAAGTACCCTCAAAGAATGATACACCATTACTTGAAGACTTAGTTAAAAATCTCTTGTCACCCTTTACTCGTTTCTCTAAGAGGATGAAGACTCTCTTCATTTGTTACTAGAGATTATCTATAGTACGATCATACCTTTAATTCTGTGTTTGCTCCAAAGTCAAACCTCTTAGAACCGGTTCATGCATTTTTTTTAAATGAAAGTATGAGATGGGATGGGAGATAGGTAACCTATGGAATCACTCAAAATGAGTTTAACCTTGAGCTATGATACTAACTTAATGCGGTTACAAGGAAGGGCGAATGTGTTTTGAGTGATGTTGAAGGAATTAATGATAGATCGAAGTGTATGGGGATAGATGTTGATGGATAAAGGTAAATGTATGATAAAATACGATCACCACTAAGGCATAAAGGACGCGTTGCTAGCTAAGGATAAAGTTCGAGATAGACGAAATTCACCACCAAGGCTTGAGGACCAACCACCTACTTAGGATAAAGGACTTCAGCAAAGGATAAGCTCACTACCAAGGCCTAAAGAAAAATCACCAGTCAATGATAAATGTCTTATTGGCTCACTACCAAGGAAGAATCCACTTTCTAAGGATAAGGAACCAAGATAGATATTCACTCATATAGTGAAAAATCTCATATATTCTCAATATTTAAATCTTATCTGTCTTACAATGAGATTACACCTTTATTTATAAAGATATTGCTAAGCAAAAGAGAAGACTCTTGGAATTCCCAGAAAACAAACAGATCCTTGAGGAAATTCACCTAATTTTGATTCTTAAAAGAAGCACCGCAATAAAGACTCATTAAAAAACTATGAATCAAGAGACTCGATAACTAGGACTAAATGCATTTAATTAGCATCATATGCATCAAAACTTGATAAGACCCTCTAAATTCGTGCACCAATCTTGGAAGTCGAACAATCACAATAGAAGGTCATCAAATAACGATAGAAATCGACCAGAACATTATCTAGTCATTAGGCAATCAATTGGGAGTCTCAAGATCGACAACAAGTCTTGTGATTCGACAACTATGTCGCATAATCAGATGTTTATCCTTGAACCCACATAATTGAATTGAATTGACTTTTGCTTGCATGTATAGCAAATTAGTTGGTTCAATCGACAAAACATGAGTTAAACTTGAGAGTTGATTGATAGAGCGCAATGCTCCTACATCATGTAGCTCCCTTCAAACTATGATATGTTCTCTCCCTAAAAAAATGAAGCGAGAAAGCATGGCGAAAAGGTGCTTTTAGGAAAGAGCATGCTAGTTGGTGATCTACGGCGTAAATTTCTATTGACTAGCTTGAGATGAAAGTTAGCTAAGCTCCTTGCCCTAGTATGGTGTGACTCATTCCCCTAGTGCCCCTTTTTGTGTAATGTTAGGTCCAATTCCTTTGGAAATTCTCTTTGATCAAAGCACAAATTTGCAATTTATTTCTCTTCATGAGTAGTATCCATTCATGGCCTTTGTGTGTGACTTCCATGATCTATTTTCTTCTTTTATGAGTTCTCTCCTTTGCAGTTTTGCTACCATTCTTTTCAGTCTTGTAATAGACTTTACTTTGAGGTGTAATAGCCTAGCTTAGGAAGAATTCATTCTTCCAAGACTCGGTCTATATCCCTCCTAAAGTAGTCTTCATTTTTTATTCCTTATCTATATCAAGTGTTGGAAGTGGTGTGGAGTTCTTTGTGTTGTTGACAAAATTGATTTGACTTCGCAAAAAAGGCCTCATCTCTAGAAGGCCGGCTAGCAAGGCATCCCTCTCGCATGAGAGTTCAAAACTCGCTTCGCTCTTGTGATATGTTATATATCCACCCCCCCCCCTCCCCCCACATTTTCAAGTTAAGGGTGAGTCCCACTGATTCAGAGTTAGCACAAAGAAAGCATTTAAGTATTGGGGTGTGGTGATGACCAAAGGAGAGAGAGGAGAGAAAGAAGAAAGTGGGTGAGTGTTCGATAATTATAAATTTTTATGAGGTTGTTGACACAAAAAAAATGATCAATTTTTTATTATAGCCGAGTGGTAGACTCAATCGATAAGAATAAAGTTTGGACAAAACATAAGTCATTAGTAAACAAGACAATAGACAAACCACAAGCTTGTCAATAATGAAAGAAAATGGACAACACAATACTAAAATTGTTGATGAGAGCCTTCACAAGGACTTAAGGGATGTTGATCAATAAAGTCATCAACAGTAAGCAATCATAAATTTTGGTTAAGTATTAAAACAATGTTATTATTTAATAGAGCAAATGTCTGCCAACATGTCAATTGAACACAAAGATGATGGATTGACAATCGACACGAGCACATTACTAAGTGGCTAAGGGGGTGCATGATAACCATTATGGAGTAGAAATGCGTTTGTTAACGCATTTTTATTATTCTATTTCTTGAGTAGTTTTTTCACTTCTAGAGTAGAAATGCGTTTGTTAAAATTACTTCTTTTTTTTTTACTCCAGAATGAGTTTTCTCTTCTAGAATGAGTTTTGGCACCTAAAAGAGAAGTAATGTTTTTTTTTACTTCTTATGAGAAAGAATGAGTTCTGCACTATTCATCACAGCACCTCTTTTCTTCATTTTCTTTTCATTCAATCTTGGTCTTCTCTTTCATCATTCTCACCGAAGCCACGACTCTCTCTGAACGCCGCAGCCGTAGCTGCAGCTCCGGCGCACCCATAGGTCCGATTTTCTACACTCGCAGCTCCGATTTTCTGCACCCGCAGCTCCATCTCTCTTCTCAACCTGCCTCGCTCTACATACCTGCTGTACCCACTTGCATAGCTTCATATTCGTAAGTTTTGCTGTCAATTTGTACGATTTGTTGGCCAAATGCTTGGTTGTTGTTGGTTGGATCTCCGTCTCACCTCCCCTCGCTGCACCAACGCTGGCACCAAGCGTCGCCTGGCCTTCGCCAGCCTCGCCGTGGCTAGGCGAGGCCAAGTGAGGCTCGGCCAAAGCCTCCGCCGAGCCCACGCACGATGTGTGTTCCTCGCAACCGAGAGTTTCAGTCTATTTTTTTTTCATTGTTTTATAGCAGCCCCATTTGAAACGGATCTCGAGTGTGGTTTGGCGTTCATGTTCGAATCGAGTCGGCTGAAGAAAATACTGTCTTGTTTTAATGCTGTATTGCATTACCCGTTTGATACATATGCTTTCTTTTTTATGC
Source organism: Metrosideros polymorpha var. glaberrima (assembly GCA_001662345.2). Lineage (NCBI taxonomy): Eukaryota > Viridiplantae > Streptophyta > Magnoliopsida > Myrtales > Myrtaceae > Metrosideros > Metrosideros polymorpha. Next base: position 9,072,152 of record BCNH02000009.1, read on the forward strand.
TCTTGCTTGCAATTCGCATACCTGTTTGTGTCCCTTACATATGCTGTGTTGCGTGGTAAATTTGGTTGGCTACATATTATCAGTAAATAGGTTTTCAGAGAAGATGTTGCGATAGTGAAGTGAGGATGAACATGTGCTGTGTCGTGTTGTGTTTGTTCTTGATTTGCGTTGCTTTCATTTTGGCTTTGCGAATCTGCAAAATAATAAGAAGTATGAGTGGTCTATGCTCTCTTATAGTGTTAAATGTCCCATTATTTGTTTTGAGTCAGTTTACCAAAAGATGGCATCCTCCAAAGAAACATACATGGCAAAGTGGTCCGATTGTTTGACCGAATTGTTTGTAAGTCTAATGGTAGATGAGGTGAAAAAAGGAAATCGTATATCATCTACCTACAACAAAGTAGGGTGGAGTCACATTATGGGTGAGTTCAACAAACGAACAGGACTTCACTTCAAGAACAAGCATAAAAAACTGAAGGAACAGTACGGTAGTTTCAAGAAGCTGCTTTCCCAATCGGAATTTGGATAGGACCATGAAAAGAATTTGGTAAGAGTGAAAGATGAAACTGTTTGGGAAGCTCACATCCAGGTACAACCTTACTTATGTCATCTTCTAGTGTAACTTTCAATTTCAATTATGTTATATATGATGTACTCTATGTCTTTATGTTGGAAATGACGTAGGCTAATAGCGAATGAGCGAAGTTCAGAAAGGAAGGTTTCCTTTGTATCCCCAACTTTGTGTTGTGTTTGGGGATACATATGTTATTGGGGAGTTCGTAGTAGGAAATGCTCCTAACATGGTGCCATCGGAGGGTACAGGTGACAGTGATGGTGTTAATGATGTTGGTATTCAGCAACACGAACAGGAACAATTTTTCGAAGCCCAAGCTGATGAGGGCCAGTTTCCCATGCCGTCGAGCCCTACCCCACCTAGTACAAGCCATAGGTTCGATAGGACTCCAAATTCCAAGAGGAGGAGGAAGAGCCATTCATATGACATCACTGGGACCTGCAAAGCTATTCAAGAAATGATCAAAACTTATCCGACTCTAACATCAAGTGCCTCTGTCACCTCCCAGGCCGCGGCATCTGTAGATGCCTTTTCCATATCAGCCGTGACTGCTATCCTAAATGCCATGCGCTTGGATGGGAGGCTATACATCAAAGTTGTGCATCACTTTGCATCCTGTGATTCAGCTTTGAGAGAGGCATTTGTTACATGTCTTCCTGATATGAGAGTGGGATTTTTTTAGGCTCTTCAGTAGTTGTTGGCCTATGTTTTCATTTTTCCTTTTGTGTTCATTTAGAGATTTCATTTAAATGTTTAAGATAATGGCTTTTTTTGTGAACAATTGTCATGTTGTTATGACCTTGCTTTTAATGTGTTTGGATTCTGTTATTATCTGTTCAGCGTACCATATGTAGTTTTGAGCCAAGTTACATGTTTAACAGTGTGTTTTTCTTTCGTGTGATAGCTTAGGTAATATGGAGGAGGATCAAACTAGCATGTCTAATGATGATCATGTAGCATCAATTGAGTCAATTGTACTAGGTGAACGAGTCTTTGGTGATCATGATATGCGTATACTATTGACATGGTTGAGTACTGTTATGCTGGATATGTCCATTCGTACGAGAGAACCTATTAGGGATAGCGCATTGACAGGAGTCGAATGGGTACACGAGGTTCTTTCTGGTCATTCAGACAGAGTGTATGAAGCTTTTCGAATGGAGAGACATGTTTTCAATAACCTTTGTGGTTTGCTGAAGTCAAGAGGTTGGTTGAAAGACAGTCGATATATTAGAGTAGATGAGCAAGTAACCATATTCTTATGTATGATTTGTCACAAAAGTTCCAACAGATCTTTATGCGAGAGATTCCAACATTCAGGAGAAACTGTTAGCAAGTATTTTGCAAAAGCGTTGAAAGTTATTCTGAAATTGGGGCAAGAGATTATTGTACCACCTTCATTTGATAATGTCCCCAATGAAATCTCTATGGACCCAAAGCATAATCGTTACTTCCAGGTATGTACCTCGTATGCTTCGTTTCACCATTTCATTAATTTTGTTTGTAATTTGGTGTAATGTGTATACTATGACAGGAGTGCGTAGGCGTTATTGATGGCACCCATGTTGATGCTACTGTACCTCAACAATATCAGACACGATTTAAATGTAGGAAGGGTACTACGACTCAGAACGTGCTGTGTGTGTGTTCCTTTGATATGCGATTTACTTTTGTGTATGCTGGTTGGGAAGGATCAGCCAA
>BCNH02000009.1:9074486-9120547 GCA_001662345.2 Metrosideros polymorpha var. glaberrima
GAGTGCGTAGGCGTTATTGATGGCACCCATGTTGATGCTACTGTACCTCAACAATATCAGACACGATTTAAATGTAGGAAGGGCACTACGACTCAGAACGTGCTGTGTGTGTGTTCCTTTGATATGCGATTTACTTTTGTGTATGCTGGTTGGGAAGGATCAGCCAATGATTGTCAAGTGTTGTCTGCTGCACTCGAGGATCCTAACCTCAAATTTCCTCGACCACCCACAGGTATTACTTTGCTGAATTACGAGTATTTGTGTTTATTACTTCCTAAGATGGAATTGCATGATCAATCTTGGAAGACTTTGTTGTAGGCAAATACTATGTTGTAGATTCTGGTTATGGGGCAACACCAGGGTTTTTACCACCATTTAAAGGTCAACGGTATCATCTACCTGAATTCAAACAAGGTGGGAGACCTACAACAGCAAGAGAAATGTTTAACTATAAGCATTCTTCATTGAGGAATATCATCGAGAGATCATTTGCGGCTTTGAAGAATCGCTTCTTCATTTTGAAACACATGCCACCATTTAACATTCGAAAGCAAGCTCATATTGTCATTGCATGTTGCACTATACATAATTACATCCGTGATCAAGACAGGATGGATAAGAACTTCTCCATATATGGAGATCCGCATTATGTCAGTGCATCAACAGAAGCTGCAACAGAAGATGACGATTCAGACGATGTAGTGACGATTGAGGAGGGCAACAAGATGGCAAGACTTAGGAAAAAAATTGCCAATAAAATGGCAAGGGATAATAACTTGCCGTTGATTCCATGACCTTTGCTTTGTCAAAATTGGTATTGTACTTTCATCATTATTTTTCGAGAATTGTTAGCAAAGTAGCAACGTCCGTGTTGTATTTTGTGAATTCATTACTTGAATTTGTGGAGTCATTATAATGCCTTTCGTAATGTGATATTGTATGCTACATTTGTATTATGTGTAATTCAGGATTTGCTATAATGTAATGTCATGTGACCCATGAATTTGCACTTTCTATTGGCAAACTCGAAATGAAATGAAATTTGTGGGTTCTTTGTGTGGAATCGGCCGTTGGTCAAAACTCACTGCAACGCTGTGGTCGCCGTCATTTTTTTTTTTTTGGTTATTTTGTTGGGTTTTGTAGCCATTTTTTCTATTCCAGTGGCGTTTTCATAATTTCGCGCTTCAATTTCGATTTTCGGTAGCATTTTGGCATTAAATTTGATGGAAATTTAATGCCTTGTATATTAATGAGTTTTTTTTTAAAATGATGGTATGTTAAGATGAAATTTTTTTGGCAAAAGTGTTTGGACAACATTTGTTGCGGATCGGGAATAGCAAACACATTTCTACTCTAGAATGAGAAAAACTACTCCAGAATGAGAATTGATATCCTGCTTTACCAAACGCATTTCTATTCCAGAATGAGAAAAGCTACTCCAGAATGAGAAAAATTATCGTGTTTTACCAAACGCAATTCTACTCCAGAAATCAACTTCTGGAGTTGAAGTAGAAAAATCAACTTCTGGCCAGAAGTTGATTTCTGGAGTAGAATGGTTACCATTCACGCCCTAAGCCAATATTCTCGAGATCTGTAACTTCTTGTGGATAACCATTAATAAATAATAAGATATCGTGTATAGAGATTATAACTCCTTATCAATAACCACATATAGGTTACGAGGAAATTTGTAGATTCAAACACCTTCAATGGGGGGTTATTTATACCCGCGTTGCATTCTTTGTAAAGATTCGCCCACTCAACACTGGACCCAGTTCTTAGATATTTATGTTTATCTTTAATTTCTTAAAAATTTATCTTTCAACATTATAAATTTCCAGTACTCGCAATTAAATTCCCTAAATTTCCAGCCGTTTACTTTTTTGTCCAAAGTCAATAAAGGTTTCTTTCACGACCTTTGTCGATTCAATTTGATCCATTATATTAAAGATTTTTCGCTTTTTCAGTGAAATTAAGGTATATTCAAGTGCATAATAAAACATCTAAATGTCGTCATCTTGTTTATTAGCAAATGGATACTAGCCTGAAGACAATGCAACTCAACGTATGTGCAGCTTAATATGGGTTATTCATTCAGCAATCGATGATATGTAAACTATTTAACGAAGCGAATATGATATCGTGCGTTCATCTTGCTAAATTCAAACGATTCCAAAGTCATTCAAGACTATTTCTGAAGTACTAATATGTGTCCCTTTTATAACTATATCGAGATCAGTCGAATGTTCGAAGAGACTAACATTTTCATTCATCGAAAACTCTTCTCATGTTTTTCTTTTTGCCCGGAAAACCTTTTTATGACTTGCTTTTCCTTCGACGGCCGCAAGCGATTTGTTCCCCCCAACTTCTTTTCCCATGCTTCTCAAGTTCTCATGATCTTTCTCTATTTGCTGTGCGCGAGCGTGAGCCTTTTACTTTGACACGGTCAAGAATAGAAAAGGTTGGATATATTCATATCGTGCTAGTCATTTCAAACACGATCCACCACCACCACCCTCCCACGATCACAGAGATATTATACTTTTGGCCGGATGTTCACGAGACCATCCAATCTCAGCCGCTAAATCGTGTGAAATTCATGTGGACTCCACAACTTTGGACGGTTGAAATTTAGTGAGCTCACGAATACAGAGCAAGCAAGACCTTTTTCCACAATCACACAGTAAAGGAAGAACATAGAAAATACGAATATTCACCCTTTAATCATGACATGCACAGCCACTAACACCGCAACCTCTGACGTTGTATCATTTCCTCCCATCACGCTCTTACATTCTCAATCGTTAGTTTACCTCCCAACCCCCCACAAAAAAAAAAAAAGAAGAAGAGAAAATCTAATCCTCTCAACCTTTGCTTTTATTTCAAAAGAACCCAAAAAGAAAAGGAGAAAAAAGAGAGTGAATTACTACTAGAGGCTCTCCTGATAATCATTACTGCCTGTTAATTATGTGATTAATTATCATTAATTTGGTTTAATATCATAAATCCCAATATTCAATTATTTCATCACTTCTATATGTAATCCATTTAATAGGTACATTATGATGATGCCTTTTCTTTTATACGACATGTGATAAAAGTGCAATGCTAGGTATATTAAAGTTGGTTGGTCAACAAAATTAACGCGCTATAATATGTAACAGATTGTAAGTGGGCATTTGAATAAGTCAGTCATTTTATCCAATAACAGTTTACCACATCACTGAATATATTAATTTTGTAACCCAAGCTTATATAAACATAGCATTTTTTATGACAAAAGATCGACAAGCGAAGATCTCGAAATGGTCATCTCGAGGATAAAAATGTCTAATGATATCAAATTTTGCCACTCTGCTATATGTGATATATCCCTTTAATTAAACGTAAATCTTGTAATATGATTCCCCACCTTTGACAAGCTTTGCATTAGAAGTAATGCTGCAAATGCTAAAAGAAAATTATCAAGTAATATAACAAATTATAATTGGTATTAGAATAAATAAATAAATCATATTTAAGAGTACGTTTGTTTCACAAAAAACTCAAGATTTGGAAAATATTTTCCAAAAAATAATTGGTTATATCGCTTAGAAAAATTAGTCAATGGAAAATGTTTTCACTATCGACACCAATTTATGCCTAATTATTTTCGTGAGTGATGAAAATATTCTGCATTCATTCATTTTTTAAATGGTACAAGCGATCGTTTTTCAGAAAATGTTGTCCAAATTTTGAGCTTTTCGTGAAACAAATGCACCCTAAGTATTGGACAGAAGTTTATCGCAATTACTTTATAGATTGAAATTCGCAAACATAGGTTAGTATCTCCAGCATTTTATTATGTAATGATACCGAATCATATGGTACTCTAAAGTGTGTGACAATGTGTGTGTGTGTTAGAGAGAGAGAGAGAGAGAGACATTTGAAATGTCATCAGAATTAGACTGAAAGAAGATACGTTGCGACAAAGAAAGGAAAAGTAATGAAATCGAGTAAAGCAGAAGAAGGTGGCATGCGTGAGCGAGCAATTTCCCATCCCCATCACGAGTCGACCGGACATGTTGCATGCGAAAGCTCCTTTATCCACTCAAACGTTCGATGACGCGACGCCTTCCTCTTCGCCTCCGCCTTCGCCGCCGTCACCACCGACCTTATCTTCCCGACCAACTCGCCGTTGTCTTCCACATTGCTCGCTCTCGCCTGACCACCGCCGCTCTTCGCGGCGAGGACGCCGGACGAGACCGCGTCCACCGAGCACCTGCACCCGCTGAGGAACGACCCGTTCAAGAACCCCTCTCTGTTCTTGCTCTTCTTCTTCTTCTTCTTCTTGTCGTCCGTCTTCTCCTCAACGTTCTTGATCTTGACGTCGGCGCCCCTTCCGAGACCTCCGTTATTGACGCCGCTGTCGCTGCTGCTGCTGCTGCTATTGCGGCTTATCAAGCATTGGCTGTCGGCACCGCCGTTAACCGCGCTCTTGCGGATCTTCAACTCGGTGAGTCCAATGTCAGGCGTGCGGATCAGGCCTAGCCTGAAGAACTCCCACATCGACGACGGCGGCGATTTTTGGCTGCGGGTCCTGAAATTCCCGGGGGAAGGCCCGATTTGGGGCTTCGGGCTCGGGTGAGCGTGAAACGGGTTGACCCGGTTGAAGCTGGCTCTTGAGGAGTTGGTCATTGACGATGACCGCGACGAGGATGAGGATGAGTAGTGACTGCTCCCGTGGCTGTTGCTTCGGCTACTGCCCATGCTCGAGAGCCGGGTGCTGATCGACCCGATCTCCATGAAATCCGATCCCGAGACGGATCTCCTCGCGTCGACCCGCAAGGAGTCCGAGCTCACCGAGGGGCGGAGGGGGAGGATTTGGCCTTGGAAGAACAGCTCGTCGGCCGCGCACATCCGCCATTTGGAGGAGACGGACCCGACGGCCCGCGACCCGAAATCGAAATCCTGGTCCTCCGTCCCGCATGACCCGGCTCGATCTTGACCATCCCGACGGTCTTCCTCCGTTCTTGATTCGCCACCAGCGTGGGAGTCTTCGTTGGCCAAATGGAGCGGGAGGTCGGAGAGCGACAACGCTTCGTCTTCGTCTTCGTCTGCATTGTTGTCGTGACAGAGCCTGTCCATCTTCAGAGCTCCAAGAAGAGAGAGAGAGAGAGAGAGGGAAGGAGTTGGTGTGGTGTGGCGCTAAAGGGTGTTGAGATTTCGAGAGAGAATGTCTGTCCGGAGGGGAAAAGAATGAAGGGAGTGAGAGACAGATTTATAGGGGAGAGAGAGAGAGAGAGAGAGGAAACAGTTTGAATGGGGTCGAGGCTCAGAGACAGAGAGACATGTGGAAGACATAAGAGAAGTAAAGTGAACAGCAACAGAGGGCAGAGAGAGACAGAGAGATGGGGAAGTGAATTTTCTACTTTTGCAGGCGGTCCAAAATGAGCGTCGGTGCTGGGAAACAATTGATGGGGATGAGGTTGATGCTCACTATTGTTATAGAAAGGCACGGAGATCTCGCTTTTTTATAAGCCGGTGAAGGTCTGGGGTCGCCTCGATAGGGTTTGCAGGAGCAGTGTTTATGAACTATCATATGATTTTTATAATTTGGAATCGTATTTTATTGATATTTTAGACTTTGACCTACCGTTATATATAATCTTTTTTTTTTTATAATTGAGTGATATAATAAAAAGATGCGATGTGTTAATTATAATGAATTCATTTGCTGAATATAGCTTTAATTTATGAGCGAATCATGATAAAATATTGTATTTTAATTTTTTTTATCGTCTTTATTTTTTATTTTGTTATAATTATGCGCCTAATTCTTACTACGATGAGATTAAAAAAGAGGAAAAACAAGGGGGCGTGGTGTGTTACCGTAAGAGCCGGTCATATATGCGAGAGACGAGAGGAAAAGGTGAAAAGAGGGTCTCGCCTTCGACACTCTCGCTTTCGCTGCCAGGGGAATGGATTCTGGCATGCGCAAGTGGGTCCAGAGGGAGAACATGGAGAACCTATATTTTCTATAATGTGTATATATGAATGAATAAAAAAAAATGTGCCTTTTTTATACAGGGGTTTCTTATTTTCTTGGGGGGAAAATTATGCCTATCCTATGCGTTTATTTTAATTCTATAGGCCGCTAAAGTCTGTTTCTCCATATAAAAAAAAAGGAGAAATAATAGACTCATTTTATTAACAATATTGTAAAGTAAATTGCATTATTCGAAAACTTGTGATCCGACGAGATTCAAAACGAGTCATATCGGTGTTCATAGAACTCGAATTCCACTAATTATAACATGGGTGATTTTGAATTCTCTCAAATGAAATTTGAAAATTGAATTAAGTTCCTGTTCTTTCGTCTTATTCTTAATGATTGAAAAAAAATTGGCATCAGCAAAAAGAAATATAATATATTGATTATTTTAGCTTAATGACTTGAATTATCCCATAGGGTGCCACATTCTTCAAATTCCGCTGTGCTAGACATTTAATCTATAATTTTTTCAACCATATTGAAGCAAAACGATGGAAAATTTTTACTTCTGTCCCTATATTTTGTGCTACTTTTCTAATTAAGTTTTTGTATCTTTAATAATCCGATGATCGAGTCGATTCCATGATTATGCTGAAATGAAATATGACTATCGAAATTGCATTATACATCTTCATTAGTACGTAAGCCAATTGTATACCACCACTGCTAAACACCATAATAAGCGATATTCACTTATTTTTCTAATCAAGTTCTTTTATTCGAACAAAATGTCTGATGATTCAAAATTCAACCAAATTCAACTTCACGCATAACATAGAATAAACATTGTCCACGTGAATTGTGGATAGAGATTAAGAGATAAACAAAAATCTAAAAATAATTTATTAGTTCAATGTCCACGCCCTGGGAAGGGTATTCGCGTTTGCAATATGAAATCCATTCATATTTCGGGATTTAATGATGGCTACGTCAGTTGAATTTGATCGGATCTTAAGTAGGGGGACTTGATTAGACATTATCTACAAGAAGAAGCATTTTATAAATAAATAAAAAAATTGGAAAGTACAAGAATTTGATTAGAAAAATACTGAAAGTATATAAATGAAAAGTCGAATTAAAAAAAAAAAACGGAGGATAATAGTTGGTTTTAGATTAGAAGTTCTTCCTTCGGCACAACAACCAAGGAAAATCATTTTAGATTAGAAATTCTTCCTTTCGGAGCACCTGAAAATCTCCTTTAAAGTCAAAGTGCAACTTGCTGAGATGAGTCCGATAGTAAAGTAACTTAAACATCCACGCCTAGAAATTTGATCTTTTTCGATGAAAGGAAGAAAGAGGGACTTTAATCCTTTTTCAAAAGGCTTTTTCCCTATCCTTTTTCGTCGAGGATAAAAAACTACATTAAAATGAAGTATGTAACGAGGATAAGTTGGATAATCTGTTTGCACAATGAGAATTGAGACTAGTGACTTTTATTTATTAAATAAATTCTCCCTATTCATTTTCCCCAAAGAATAAAAAGTTTGGCTCCAAATTAGGCAAGAGACATATTATGATGTCAAAATTGCATATGTGAAAGTAGGAAGTACAACTCCCAAGGTTGGCATAGTTTATTAGGAGCTTGAGAGATATTCAGATTAAAAATTACAAGTCACTTATTCAGATCCCACGAACTGCGAGCAAAGCACTTACACAAGCAAAATGCTTGAATTTAATAGATTGTGGGAATTCTAGGGTATTGTGCTCTATAGCCTCTAGGGTAGCAGTATTTCCATGGTCAAAAGAAAAAAGAGAAGAAAGTAAGAAGTACTTGCAAGCGAGAGCATAGAGCCATAAAAAAATCCTCAAGTAGGATGCATGAGCAAGATACCTACCAAATGGGAGCAAAATATTATCCTCCCTATAAAATGACATCTTGAAAACTTGCTTAAATTATACAAATAGGTTTAGAAATGTGATTAGATCTTTTAAATAAAATCAAGCCTAACTAGTCCCACGACCATATTCCTTCAATAATCCAATTGTTATCTCTCTTTTATATATATACATACTTCCTTTCTTCTTCTCATAGAAATGGGAGAAAAACTCAATAATTTTGTGAAAATTTCATTTAATAAATGCAACTATATGTAGGGAATTATCCATAAGTAGATAGATTCTTATTATTGGTATCGGATTAAGCAATATATATGCTAACGTAGTATCACGCATCCGCGTGTGCTTGATTTCTGAAAAGTGGACGGTTTCAAATGTACAAGGTTTCACTTTCACATAATCAAAGACAGCTCACATGGCAGGCACTATAAAAAAATTTATTTATTTTTGGTTGAATGCATGCACCATAATTGAAAGTGGCCGATTTTCGTGAATAAAAAAGATAGTGGATATTCTCCTACTTGCAATATTTGCGACGAATGGCTAATCTATACTATTATAGAAAGCAAAGAGGACCTCCTAATATTAGGAGATCTCAATTTTTTTTCCTTCTCAAAATGTCCGTAATTACTTATTTTTACAAATATTGAATCCATGGACAAATATAAGTAAGTAATTTTATGTAATCTCTTGCATATGTAACGTTAAAAATATTAAAATTCAAATATTTTCTATCCAAGAGCAAACTTCCTATAAGGATTTTAAATCTTAAATTATTTGTATTTTTCTGCACATTATTATACATTTCCTTCGTAATTTGTGTAATTTTATGTAATAAAATAGTTTTGCTTAATTTTCCAAATGTTAAGTTTTGTATACACGCAATGTGTATGCGTATTTGCTAATTTATATTTTTATGAAGAGATAGTGGTGGTGCTCATCAATGTTTCTATTGGGTTGGTGGGGCGAATTTACAATTGGAAAATATAAATTTTGTAGTGTAAAATGAAAGATTTTTTTTTTCTTTGGACGGCTCACGAGTGATTTGAATGTGATGGAGTGACAAAAGGTTTTTGAATTTATTACTTTCTTCCAGAAGAGGGGCATAAAAAGGTGGGTTCTCCTTTACCCTTCCGGCGGGGAAGGAATCAGTGGTCCATGGTCGCTGGTCGGTCTTCACATATATTTTTTAATTTTTTTCCTTACTTAAAAAAAAAAAAATCTTGGGCGCCTTAGCAGGGTAGAGAAAAGAATATGCCAGTTTTCTCCATAAGGCGAGAAAGCAAATATACCCAAATGCGAATGATATGTTTGCATTTGAGTTAGTCATGAAATCAAATTTTAGATCACGCATTTGAGTGAACTCCATACCGTTGAGATAAGGATACTAAAAAGTGTCATAACTTTTGTACGTTATTCATTTTGACGCTATATCTTTTCAAACGATCATTTAAGTATCGTAACTTTTAAAAACATATCAATTAACTTATATCGGTGATTTTGTAATTTAAGTGATCGGTTTTTAATTGTTATGACATTTAAATGATTGCTTGAAAAGATATGGCACGAAAGTGAATATCATACAAAAATTATAATATTATTAGTGTCATTTTCCCGATTTGTCTCTTCTATCTATAGTTTGATGTTTCTCACTTTGGGGTCATCGATTCAATTAGGGTAAGTTGGATGCATATATACGGTTCTAGAAGGAGAAGTAACTTTATCTGAGGTTTGCATATAAACATTATTCATAGGAAGGACCGTTAAACAATGACAATTTTCTTATTGGAATAATTAATAAAGTGTTTTAAGAGGTGATTATCGGGCAGATCTAGTAGTTGAATTTGGCCTAAAATAATGAGTAGCCCTCCCATCACGAAAAACATATAACAACAATTAATGTAGGCTGGGTGAAAGGGGTTATTGGAGAACATTCCTATGATATTTTGATGATCATCTAACTATTTTTTATTTAATGTTTACCATGATGAGTGCAAATAGTGAAATTGGTTACGATTGTTGGTGTTTGTTTGTAAAACAAACACATAAGGCAATTTCCTTATCCCACATAGGAAAGAAAGGAAAGTTTTGATCTCTTTATTAGTTAAAGCGTTATCTACTATTGTAAATAGAGAAATGAGTGAGTGGGCTAGACCCCACAATACCCGCGTGCGGGTGCGCGATTATTAGGCGCACTTAGCACTTGGCACGCTTGCGCGTAGCGGACGAAAATAAGCCTTAATCAACAATTAATTTTTTAATTTCGAAATTAATTTTGGCTCGTGACTGTTCAGACAAAACTGTTCAATTTAAGACCTGAAAGGGCGTGTCTGAAATTGACAGTTTTCATACTTGAAAGGTTATGTCCGAATTGTAATTCTTCGGACATGAATGGGTGTGTCCGTAGTGACATTTCACAAACCAAGAGGTGCGTTCTATATTTTATATATAGAACAATTTCGGTTCATTTCAAAGAGAGAGAGAACAGAACGAACGATATAACTTCCATTTTCTTCTAAATAGCCAATCTTTCATTGTTTCGCAAGAGAGTTTTAGGAGATTTACTGGAATTGCTATCCAGTAATCTCACCGTGACTTTGTTGTATCCTGAAGGGAATTTGTCAAAAACCTATCGCAACCTTGTGGGGGCAAATTGATCCTAAAAGAGAGTGATTACACGCCTCAAAGTCCGACTGCATTGCGATTCCATTTCTCCAATATTTTTCCAACAACGATCGTCAATGATCCTACACAATAGCAATGACGAGATGCTAGACTTTGACATTTAGGAGAGCAAGTGCCAATGAGAGGATATCATGATAGCTTGAAAAGACTAGTTGAGCTGGTGATCTTGAAAATCCTTGATACTAATGGAAAGATTATTATCAATGATCCTACAAGTTAGCAAAGAAGAGAAACTAGGCTATGACATTTAGTTGAACAAGTACCAATGAGGGTATATCATGGTAGCTTGGAAGGATTGGTCAAGCTAGTGTTATTGGAGATCTTTGGTACGAAAGATCATTGGTCTCAATATCACGTGTCTCTTAGTTGCTATTGGCACCGAAGATGCTCGGCTTGGTCACTTAGTACCCGCACCGATGATAGTGTGCTTGAGATGGATATAGTGATGTATCAAGTCTGATGATAGTGAGATACACACCGAAGATAACTGTTGATGGTTTAGAAATATAGTCGTTGAAGCTTTGAATTATGTAATTGAAAAACTGGGTTAGATAGCAAAAAAGCAGCTGATAGTTTTTTGAGAAGTAGCTACGGTAGTCGCTTTTTCGGGAAACCTGCACCAATCAGAGGAAGTGATAGTAAGAGCAATCCCGATGTTGGCAGAGAACCTCAATGACTCTTTAACAGCTAGTTGGTCGTCCTTGAAGGTCTTCAACGGAAAGATTGAAAAGTCATATATATAAGGAGTGGTGATGCTGCGGAGAGAGAGAGAGAGAGAGAGAGAGGAAAATGTTGCAGTTGCTCTTTGAGCTTAAATATTGTCTCTATTTTTGTTTTGTCTATCTCTTTGTTGGTTCAGCACTGTAATAGCAATGTAGTCAAGTGTACAAGCGTGAGTGCAAGTGTGTGTCTCGATAGTGTGATATGTCTTGTAAGGTAACAACACTAGCCAATTGTAATTTGATTTGTTGATTACTAGTGGAATCCAATTGTTGTTAAAACTGTTAATTTGAGAGTGGTTGTAGAATTGAGGATAAAGCCGAGCCACTATATATCACCGTGTGATCTATTTTCTTCACTCTGATTTACTTACCAACATCACACACACTGATCTGTTTGCATCATCATCTAGTTTGAAGATGATTTTTGAGAATGTTTATTTTTATCTTCACTCAACCTATTTATCCTTCCTATAGGTTGTATTATTAGCCTCAACATGGGTGAGTAAAAAAGACTAGGAGTTTGGAAGTCTAGACTGGCTCGAATTTTCAAGCCTAAATAGGCTGGAGCCAGAATTTCGCGCTCCTCCTTTTCTTTGGGTTGGTCTAAGACTTCTTAGGCTCAAAATGGTTCAGATCGGGCGAACTAATTTTAAAAAAAAATATTATAAATACAAAAAATAGAAATACATTATGTACCCTTGAAACACTTTAATGAAGTCATAATTAAGCTGAAACAGTAAACAAATCGAAAGTGATTTTGAGATCTAAATTGTAGTACCTAATTTGTTAAAATGGGGGAAGAGTTGCTACATTCTCTAGGTCGCACTTTTTCTACTCCCATCATAGTTAAAACACTTTTTATCACAATGTTTTGACAATATTAACCTTTGTAGGTCCCACCTTTTTTTTAAGCATCCTTTTTGTTTGGTTGTGGTGTCCCATTTGTTTTCTTCTTTATCTTTTCTCGTGGGTCCCATTTTCTTTCTCCGTTTTACTTCTCTCTGTTATCTCTAAATTCTCAACATGGTTTAAGCCTCAGTAGTATCCGTAAACAAAAGAACCTTCTCTTTTATGGTCTACCTCTATCACTTGTCGTCCAGGCCATCGCACTCATCGATTTTTGAATCTTTAACCAGAGTTTGATACCCAGGAACACAAATGACCTAAAGGCTCTCGCATTGAACTTCTTAATGGCGACCTAAACACGGGGATTCGCTTGCCTTAACGCATAGGGCCTTGGACTTGAGGGTCGAGTTTGCAATCACCTTTTCGGCCCTCTCAATCGCCGGCGATGGCAACTGAGATCGTCCCAAAAGTAGGAAAGACCACAAGACGAGGAGGAGAAAATCCTTGCCAGTCTTGAGAATAGGATGGTTGTTTTTTAAGGTGGCAGTTTCGGTTTGCTTAAACAACTTAGTGAGAGCATGGGCGGATTCGAGCTATGGATCTAGAGGATGGTAGGTGATGGCGAATTGGCGATGACGGTGACAGTGACGATCATGACCAAGAAGACAAAGATGGAGAAGCAGACATTATTGATCAGCTTGATCAGGATTTGGGTGACGGCTTCAACTCTTGGATTTGAATCTTTAATGGGGGGTTTTTCTTATCTTCGTGATTGATCAATTGAAGAGTTTGATGTGAAATGGGACAACGAATAACCCAAAGAGCGAAAGGGAGGGAATGGGAGTGAAGAGCAAAGAGATGTGAGATGGGTATTTACTTACAGTTGAGCTTCGAGTAAAAGAAATGGAGATGGAAGAGGACTAGTTGGGTGAGGAGAAGGTTTATGCAAATCTAGACTTCAATTCCGTGAGTTGCTTGTGTCGGTGATGAGCTTTTTTTGTGTGTGCCGATCACGGACGTTGGGGTGTAAAAAACTTGTCTATTGTTGGCACGAGAGGGGTGTTTTAGAAAGAGAGAGACGAGAGAAATGAATGAGAAGAATGAAAGTGGCACAACCAAAAAAGAAAAAGAAGAAAAGTAATAGAATAATGCTTAAAAAAAGATGGGACCCACAAAGGTTGGTATTGTCAAAACATTTTGATTATATTCCATTATAGCATATATGCCTTATGCAATATGAGGCTATTAATCAATCTAACAATCTTTCGACCAAAAAAAAAAAAAATCAATCTAACAAGAAAGACATGTGATTCGGGATAGAAAGACGGACCCCGCTATTAATAAAGATGTTCACTTCTTAGGAGTAGTTAACATTTACGATGAAATGCAATTTATGAAGATTTGCTGTTTGTATGAAATTTATAATAAGAGAAAAATCCATCGACTTTAAAAATCACGAAAGAGTGTTTTAGCCACAGTAAGAGTGGAATAAGCGCCGACCTTATTCGTTATGCGAATTCTGCTCTCTAGCATGTACTTGAGAAAAAGCCCATGCCTTACGGGCCGAAACAAGCCGGACCGGACCGAATGGATCGAAGTCGGGCCGGGCCAGAGGACGAACGAACCGGCTCGCACCGATCGGCAAGCGGCCACAAAGGAAGTCGCGTGGTGCGTCCCCGTTCCTGTAGCTGCTGCTGCTGCGAGAGCAAAGCTCGTTGTTTCTCCCAAAATCTCTCTCCGTCTCTCTCCTCTTTCTCGCTCCAGTCGCCACTCGCTCCAGCCAAAATGGCAGCTTCAATCTTGGCTCGCAAGTCTCTCCAGGCTCTTCGCGCCCGGCAGCTCGTAAGCTCTCGTAGAACCCTAATTTTTCGCCGGTCGTCTCGTTTCCCAGGAATTCGGTCGAGCAGGGTCGCTTGATGCTTCGAATTTGACATTTTACTCTGTTTTCGCGGATCTGAAGATGCGTTGCTTCGAGTTCATCCGCGTGGTTGGATTACCTGAGAGGATGTTTCGTTTTTTATTTCTATTTTTGGGATATTTATGATGGGGTTTGAACTAGAATCGATCTTGTTTGCTGGTTGGGTTCTAAATTAGTCGTGATCGCATGATGTCCTGTTGGTTCCCCTCTCCTTTTGCTTTTTGATTCCGACCGAAACGGCATCAATTTGAAAAATTGTGAGGCCCAGATAAATCTTTCTGTCCCTTCTTTTTATGTGGAATCCGTTCATTTGATTTGATTGCTGTATTCTACAACGTGCGGTTGGTTTTTTTGAATGTAATCAAAATAACATGTTTAGTGGACTGAAGATAGAGGATGTTAATGAATGGTTTCATCCCGAAAGAAACAATTTCAAAGAAGATGCCTAGTTGTTTCTTTCTTTTTTGCGCTGTTTCTCATGTCGGCTGATTACCAAGAAGAAATGGGGAAAGCTTGTCTGATAATGGCCTCAAAAATGAATCTAGCTCATGGAGGAGAACCATGAAGCCAGCAGATATCTTATTTGAACTAACTGAATGTTGTTGCATTGGAAAATGTTTGAAATAACACATTATGACGAAAAGTGTTCCTTTATTTGGGCAAACATTTGCTCAATTCTGTTTGAAGAATTTAAGGTACATGTCATCTAGCAAAATTATTGGAGGGAAAAGATTGCATCCGGACTTTGCTTAGATCAGATCTATCATGCTTTGAAATGAGGATGTTGGAAGTTAAGTGCACATATATGTCGCTAAGGAACTGGGAAGAAGAGAGTGCGTCCATAGATACCCAGTGGCATTCTGACTTAACTTTTACAATGGATTTGAGATTGCTGCTGCCAACTAGGTAGCAAATAATCAGGCACCATATCAAATTAGTGAATTAGGCAGAAGTCCTTTGTATAGAATAAAAAAAAACGCAAATTAATCTTCATAAATTTCATAATCCAGCTAACAGACCATTGGACGACGTGTAGGATGCCAGCGCAGCTTTTAATGACAACTAGCGTCCACGTCAACAAGTTCCGTTAATTATCTAAATGGAAGGATTGAATTAAATAAAAAAAGACTTTAGTAACAACATTGAACCAAAACAGAGTTCAGGTATGACAGTGAATAATGAGCAAAAGTTTAGGGATAAGTTAGTGGTGTCTTCTTTACGCCGAAGGACCTAACCTGAATGCATGGTAAGAAAACCCTTTTTTGCAGCTGCCAAATGTATTAGAAAAATTAGAGTTAAAAAGGTAGTGAAAAATATTGGCCCGGCGATACTGTCCAAATTTTATGTAGTTTAGTGTGGCTGTGTAAGTGGAGGTACCTGCAACTTTTGGTTGGAACATTACATTCTCTGATACATTTAAGAAAAGTTAATTGGGATTTTTATGGCCTTTACTTTGTTGTTGAATCTTTATTGCAACCGCTCTATCCGCTTTAGAAGTTTATAGAAAGTAACTTTTCATTTTTGGGGAAGAAATGATGTGGAGGCTTTGCAGCATGTTTGTGAAAAAGCGATTGACACCATAGCTAGGGACACAGAATTGGGTAGTGCAACAGTTGTCTGATTAAGATGTGTTCTGGCTGCATGAGGTTCCTCCCTCTGTTAAGGGTTAGTTTATTTAAGTTGAGTTAGTTGTTTTGCTTGGTATAATCTAGATTCTAGTTACTTTTATGTCAACAAGAAAAAGAAAAAAAGTTCCTCTCCAAGACCCAAAGTGTTATAACTATATATATCTTCTAGGTTTCGCTGATTACATGTAAAGATATCAGTGGTGGCTCTTTTGCATAACCTCTTAAGCATCCTATGGCCTGCATTCTTTTGGCTGCCTTCTTCCTTATAAGCAAGTTTATGGAGCACCTGTATCTTTATTGTCTTGCCGTTATTCTCTACTTTGTCTTTTGACTTTAATGGCTTGATTTTTTCTCTTGCCTTCATTATTTTAGGTTGTATCAGGGCAAGCATTGCAAAACTTTCATCCCTATGGGCTTCGTGCCAAACCATGCTCATATTCATCTAAGAAAGGTTTGCCTCCTCCATTTCCTAACAAGACAAATTCAAAGTGGCATTTCCCAAATTCATTACTTGCTAATTGATTTGTTATCTCTTGCATGTAGCTGCAAAAAACTATTGAAAATAGATCTAAGGGAGTTTAGTGATATAGTATACATATTTGGAATGTACTCTAGAAACGTGCATATATTGTTATGTCTGATCCTGTTGCCCAAACTATTTTGTTTTAAGAACATGTAATTCCTTGCTTATGTTGTTGAGGAGTTCTTATGTTCAGGCATAATCGTTTGGTTGTGTTGCAGATGATGAAGAAAGAGAGCAACTTGCTAAGGAAATCTCCAAGGACTGGAGCTCTGGTAACTTTTCTTTAGGTTGCTGTTTGGTTCTAGGTCACTCTTTCCACAAGGTTAAGACTAATCCTATTATTAACTGTAGTTTTTGAGCGAAGCATCAATACATTATTTCTCACGGAAATGGTTCGAGGCCTGATGCTGACACTCAAATACTTCTTCGAACCGAAAGTGACAGTAAGCACCATGCATAGACAAAATTTTGAGGATGAGATCATATTGGACTCTATATTGATACATTTTGTGTTTTTAGATCAACTATCCATTTGAGAAGGGACCTTTGAGCACCCGATTTCGAGGTGAGCATGCACTTCGAAGATATCCAACCGGAGAAGAACGTTGCATTGCCTGTAAACTTTGTGAAGCTGTAAGTTCGAAGTATCTCTATTGATTAAGAGAGTCTGGAACATTTGCAAAGTTGGTTGTAAGAGTTGTTGGTTCTTCCTGCTTGGAAGAATGGGGCTATACATTACTGCCTCTGTTGCAGAAGGAATTAGCAAATGGACTCTAGCCTTTTTGCTGTCGATGCTGCTTTTTTGTGTTGCTGCTTTTTTGTGTTGTTTGACTTAGCTAAAAATACCTGCATTTAATGTTTTTATTGACATATACATTGTCTTATACAATTATGTTAATGCTGTAATGCAGCTAACTGTTGGTAGCCAGTTAGTTTTGTTTCTTATATTAAGTGGAATTTTGCTGATTGGTGTTGCCCTTTGACCATCAATAATGATGGTGTCCGTTGATTATTGATTGTGCCCCACTAATTGAAAGCTATAATCTAGTACATAATCATTGCATTATATATCTTGGCTGTCAGAAAAAAGAAATTTGTTTCTTGTACTTCCTGGATGGGAAAATGTAATGAATAATCACAATGTCGGTTAACCTTTACCACTTGTAGTGTTGGTGGCTGTCTGATGCAATTGTGTGTTTTCCTTCCAGATATGTCCAGCTCAAGCAATTACCATAGAGGCTGAGGAACGAGAAGATGGAAGCCGCAGAACAACCAGGTGATGGATTGTTCTCCCTTATGCCTTCTCTCTCTCTCTCTCTCTCTCTCTCATATCTTTTAACACTGCAGGTACGACATTGACATGACAAAGTGCATCTACTGTGGATTCTGTCAAGAGGCATGCCCTGTTGACGCCATTGTTGAGGGACCTAACTTTGAGTTTGCTACTGAGACTCATGAGGTATAGGAGCAACTGTTACCTGAGAACAAGTAGTGGCTATATTCCACTCTCTATGATCTCACTCCAAGTGTTCTATCTTTTTGCAGGAGCTTCTGTATGATAAGGAGAAGTTGCTTGAGAATGGAGACCGCTGGGAAACGGAAATTGCTGAGAATCTGAGATCTGAGAGTCTCTACCGTTGATGCTGTTTTCCCGATTTAGCGTCAACTTATGCTGGTGCTTTATGTGAAAATAAGGAGATCTATGTATAGGTCTTGAGGGAATCTATTTTTGGGCTACTTTTGCGAACAATCAAAAACTTGTATTACTCTTCCTGCTACATCATGAGATGTCTGATAATTCAACCTTAATGTAAGGAAACATTTGGTCTTTGTACATCGGCTCTCAAGGCAAAAAGAAAATGTTGTTTTTGGAACTGATATTGAACTACGCATTGAGATGTATTGCTGCACTTACAAGCAAGTTGGAATGTTGTGTGCTCTTGGGGTTTCTTGGAAGTTTTAACATAAACCCTCCTTGGCATGACAGCCCCAAGGTTTTGACTTGATCGCAGTAACTGAAACAGAGGTGGACGAAAAAAATGCTTCAGCTGGGGTGTGGCATTTGGTGTTTCCCCCCTTAAGATGGATTAAGAGGATTCGTGTTAAGTAGGTTTGTCCTTTAGGGAGTGTTTCAGTAATCCTATAGAAATGCATGCATGTATATCTTTTTTGATGAAATTTTAGGACTAGTTTCAAATGATTCTGAACTTAATGTGGCCGCTTGTGTATCTATATCTTAGTGTCACTTTGCATGGGAACATTTGAAGTGACCTAGTACGCATTGTTGGTGAAATTAGGCGGGAAGATTGTGTGTAGTCTCTGGGTTGGAGGACTGTTTGTTCTTGCTACATATCAAGGAGTTTGTGCAGGTTTACTCGTAAAATCTCTGTACAAATATGCGCAATGCCGGTCGGGATGATAGTGTGTTGTGGTGTAGGAGTCGGCAAGTCGACATCAAAACTTACCATTTGGTTTAAACGTTTTAATCAAAATTCTGCATGTATAACTGTTTTAGGCAAACCTGGATGAACTGCGGTGTAACAAGTTCCACAAACAACCAAGTATGCATATTATGGAATTTAACGGTGTATGTAAGTACAACGGTGTACTGAAAACAGTTGCGCACAAGATTAAGGTCCCGTTTGGCAACAATTCTGATGAATTTTTCTAATTCTATTCCCTGAACGAGTTTTAGAGGATTAAAACGCATTTAGTAATTGTACAAAATTTTTGTTTCCGGGAACAATTTTTCTTCCTAGGTCATCTCCACCTTCTCAATTGTTTTCATTTAATTATAAAAATGTCAATGGAGGCAGCGACAGCTGTGATGCCCCAAATATGTCACGCGCAACACGTGTCCCATTTTATTTATTATCATTATTGATTATTACGCATGCGGAAGCAATTCATGATATCCCATACAAAATGAAACTTCAGAAGATTAATTAACATACATATGCCTCATTATATTAATATAAGTTTTATAGACCCAAAAGTATCATCCCATACAAAATACGAAATACATCATTCTGGGAAGGGATTGAGACTGTCTATCTTCACACTAAGCTCCCATACTATCCATATTCTCCAAAAGCGGGCCTACACATAAGACTCAGTCAACATAATGGGTCAATAACTTTGCCATCCGACGGACCATCATCGTCGCCAGCATCGAATCTCCTCAACAGACCGATAAACTCTCCGTTGAGGTTCAGGTACCGTGCAATGAAATGGTAAGGCATCTACTCCATTAGGCCCACATCGACCCACATAATCGAAAAACACCTAATATATACTACATCATACTCAGGTATATAAATACTATCATATATAGCTTCATAACACATAGGCGCGTCGAATTGTAGGGGCAGTAAGTTCATACATACACGTCTGAAAAATATAGAGTGAGCTTAAGCTCAATAAGTGAACTTTCTATGTTTAAATTAGTAAATCATCTTACCACTCAGCCGAACCTTTCAAACAACGTGAGTCAAATGTATTACAAAAACTAGTATGCAATGAATACATGACTAATGACTTAACTCTAAGGTCGATAGAAAATCAATAGCAATTTCAAGTAGTGTTACTTATTCAATGTATGTAGATAGCATGTTACCTTATAATGTACTAGTATCACCTAATGTTTCACTGACACAAACATATATATACACATGCACATGCATAATTACATTTTCGTTTATTCTCGAATTCTTTTAGGGCATCCCAATACTATGGGGCATCCTGAACTCTCCTAGGGCATCCTAACATTATGAGGTTCTCCCCGAGGCATCTCAACATTATGAGCATCCCAATTCTATGGAGCGTCGTCAGTATTAAAGATAACGGAATTCTTATTTTCACACCATCAACGATAGGTAAACATTTGCATGTAATTCAGAGCATATACTTGCTTTTCTACTTTATCACATCAAATGCAGTATCTCAAACTTTGCACACAATCTCAAATGCAGTACTTCAGACTCTGCACACAACCTTAAATCCAGTATCTCAAACTCTGCACACAACCTTAGATCCAGTATCTCAGACTCTGCTCATAACTTCATATGTAGTACGTCAGAATCTATACTTAATCTTAGACGCAGTATCTCAAACTTAGTATATTAGATGCATTAGATAGAGAATATGTTCATGCTCAGAAGATACCTCACATTATGAAAACATTCTGGCTCAGAAGATATGCTCAGAAATACCTCAGAATTTTGAAAATATTCGAGCTCAGAAAATACGCCCATATACAGAATACGTTCAGATGATGCAGAACACGCTTAGATGCAGAAAATTGGCTTAGATGCAGAATACGTTCAGATGATGCAGAATACACTTAGATGCAGAAACTTCTAAAGCGACTAATAAATCTGATTTACCAGTGTTATACTTCTAAACTCATATACATTATTTTCACATATTACAATCATAGACTGCAAATCGATACTAGTGATGAATATTGGGCAGCCATACTATTTGAAGAAATCAATGGTAAGCACAGAGGTGTCGCTTACCATTGATTTCTTCAAATAGTATGGCTGCCCAATATTCATCACCGGCAACGGTTTGCAATATACGCTTTCCTGTGGATGGGATCTGCAATGGGGGAAGATCTTGCATGATTGTCTTGAGTTCAGCAACTACTTTGGTTTGGGCTTTCCCCCATGGTGGTGAATTCTTCTTTAACATTTTCTGAAGAGGAAGTAACAACTTTGCAATATTCAGAACAAAATCTCTAAGATAATTGATGATCCTGAGAAATTGTTGAACTTGTTTAGTTGTAAAATCATTTTCAGGAAAGTTAAATAATTCCTTGGCAATATGAGAACTAAGATAATATATACCTTTATTAAGGTGCATTCCAATGAATTCAATTTTTGTCTGGACAATGATCATTTTCTCTTGGGAGAGCATGATACCATATTTTTCACGATTTTTTCAAATTGTTCAAGAAGTTTGCAGTGGGAATCTTCATCTGGGCTGTAGAGCAATATATCATCAATGGATACTGGTGCACTTGCCAGAATTAGTTGAAAGATGTAGCACATAGTTTTTTGAAACAAGGAAGGGGTCACCTTGAGTCCAAAAGGAATGACTTTCCACTGAAAGTGTTGGTTTGGGATACAGAATCCTGTCTTCAGAATGAATTCCCAATTGCTAAAAGCTTGTCTTGAGGTCAAACTTTGAATAAATGCGGACTTTTGTTAAGCCTGCAAAAAGCGAATTTCTGGAGGGCAAAGGGAATTTGTCATCTTAGAGGAAAAGATTAAGAGGTTGATAATTGATAACCAATTTTAACTTTCTTCTTTTTTACTCAGCACGTTTGTTGACATAAAAGGCTTCGTATGTCCATTGCGAATTTAAAATTTCAATGAGGCATTGTTGTAACAACTCAGAACATTCTTGTTGAACCTAGGCAAAATGGTCCGAGTTCATTCCTAAATGACTGGCTTTAGTGGGATTTATGTCTTCATTCCATTTGAAAGGAAGTTTGACATAAAATTCTGAGTTTTGCTCTAAAGGATGGGAACATTTTTGGATGAATTCAGAATGATTTTCTGAACATGATTCTAACAACTTTTGCATGATTGGGTATAGTGGACTTATTTGGATGGAAAAAAGTCTTTGTATATTAACAAATTCAAAGAATTGATTTTTACACGCAAGATCTTTTACAGGAATGATTCGAAAATAAGGGAGTTGAGTCATAATATCCCATCAAATAATCAGGTTTTTATTGGGAAGGCTAGATCTAAGAACTTTAGTATTTATGGAACACTGAGGGAAAAATTGGATGGTTACTAGTGTAGTGCGTACTTTTGTGAAAAAAGTATTTTCGGAGGCTGAATTGAAATACCGAACACAGGAAGTCTAATATTCTTCAGAAAGTACGTTCATGTCTAGAATGGATGAACTAGCACAAGTATCTATGAGAGCAATAACTGAAATGTGTTTAGCAAATTTGGAGGTAAAAATTTTCACAGGGAAATGAGGGCAATGAGATTGGCTAGAGTGTATAGTGGATTGTAAGTTTGAGGATTGGAGGGACAAATGAAAAAGATCTTCTGGGTTAAATTCTGAGTCTAAGCTTATTTCGTTGAGGGTCTGGTAACAGGGGATAACATAGAGGGTTTGTTCTGTTGGATTTTCATCCATAGAGAATAAGAACTCTACATCATCATCATTGAGAGAAACACCTGTTTCAAGCTCAATGTAATGTATGAGACGATTCTGACCTTTCTTTGCCTGGAAACAATCCTTGGCAAAGTGTCCCTTTTTTGTTGCAGATGAAGTAGCGATATGATTTCTTGCGATTTGAAGCATTTCTTCTTTTCTTGAGAAATCTCCATTTCTTCTTTCTTTTGAAGTGCCTAGGTTTGTGTCTGAATTTCTTCTCATAGTATTTTTTGATGTGCCTTTTTTTCCTGGAATGGTTTTCGCAAGAAGAGTCATCACAATCTTTTGGGCATTTGATTTTGAGATACTGGCGGGAGCATGCACCGTTAAGTTCTCTATTATCCTTGAGATAATTCTTGATAATTTGTCGTCTGAGGCATAAGTCATCAAGGTAAAGATGGATCTCCTGCTGAAGTTCTCTAAAAGGGATATCAGCTATTTTCTTACCTTTATTAAGAAAATTCCTTTCTGCCTATTGAGAGAGTTCCTTGGAGACAAAATTTAAGAAAACTTGTTTCAGATTTGGGTTACCTCCAAGACCATAAAAAAGTTTGGTCATTGCAGCATAACATTTATCTAAATGTCTTTTTTTGGAGGAAGCAACATCTTCTATCAAAATACTCTCTTCTTTTGAGCTCAAGTAGATCGACTGATTTTCCTATGAAGTACTGGTAAATGACATGAATAGGTTGGACAAAATCAGGGAAGAGTAAAAAGGCTATTTGATCAGCATTAGAGACTGATTGCCACCAGTGTTTAAGGCTACCAGTGAATTTTGTAACAAACTCAAGGAGAATGTCATATCTACTATAGACAGTAAGAGCTTTGGTATTCAACCAAGAATGAAAATTTTCTACCCTTTCTAGCAACTTAGAATAGGGTATATCATCAAGTGTAAAAAGTTGATTGGAAGAAGGACTTGGAACTGTAGTTGGGTCAAGAGGTTGAATAACTTCCAGTTTAATCATGATATCATTTTCATCTTCTTCATCAGCCATAAAAAAAAAGAAGAAGTAATGAATTGTTTGTGAAAAGATTCATCAGGAGGAATCGAAGAAGAGGATGAATTAGATTCAGAAAGATCAGAAAGACCTGTAACCTAAGGAAGTTGTTGTAATATCTCAAAACATTCTTGTTCTGTCTCTGTCTCTTCTTTTTGTTGGATGCTCAAGTTTCGAAGAAAGGATTCAAGAGGATTTAAGATCATAAGCTGGAGTTCATATTATTTGGAATGTTGAGCTAGAGCTTTAGCTTTTCCTCGTTCTTTACGAAAGCATTTCATTTCTCAAATCTGGTCACGCATTTTTGTCATATCACTTCGATCTTTTCAAGTAGATGTTTTAGCTTCGACTTGAGCAATTGCAGCAGCAAATACTGGAGAATTTTGCGGTTGTGGAGGATGATATTCCTGTCTTGAAATAGAAAATAAATCTGAAGGTTTAAAAGTTCCTTCTTCAAGGAGTGCAATTTGCCTTCAAAGTTTCTCTATTTCATTTTTTGGACTTTCAAGATAATAATATCCAAGACGTTGGCCAAATTCTAAGGCGTGAAGCCTTTTTTGGAAATCTAAAAGCATCTGCTTGGTACTTTCACCGTATCTTTTGAGATTTTGATGTACGTTAATGATGCGTGAGTCAATTTTTTGGAAAGCATCATTGTGTGCTAGAAGAGTTTCTGATTGCCAATTTAAAACAGCTTCTACAGCAGGAATTCTTTTTTGTCTTCCACATTTGTCTACTTCAGTTGGCGATGATATCTTAAGAGCATGAAGATATATTCGCTGAGGATCAGTACATTCTTCAATGGCAGGGAAGGAAAGTTTTGAGGCTGAGCTTTCTGATGGATTTAGAGGCGAAAAATCTGTTTCAGTGAACATCCCTAAGAAGGGAGGTTGTTTTGAAGAAACATGTGTTTCAACTAGGATATCAAGAAGGTAGGAATTCTTTTTTACCTACTTGAGGATGGGTTTATAAAAGGGGGAAAATGAGAGTGGTGATGGAGATATTTTTGAGGATGAGGACGAAGAATAGGAAACAATAAATTGATATTTGTCATTTTTTTCAAGAGTGTCAACAGTAGGATCTCTATTTAAAAACTTTTGATACAACAGATCTTTTGGAGGCTTCTTTCGTCGCCTAATCCATGTGGCTGGATCTACCTCATTTGCAGCGTTAGTGCATGAAGAACATTGGCAGAAAGGATCCAAAAAACAGTGACCATATGAGTCTTTATAATGATGAACTGGATGTCCATCACCTTTAAAGAAGTGGACAAGTTTTTTAGGATTTGGTTCTTGTGGGACTGGATTTGGAACACATGGTTCAATCATGAATGAAGTTTGAAAGATTGAAGGAGTTTCTTCTTTGTCCTTTTTGAACTTGATGGTAACAATATCATCCTTTTTTCTGATGAAATCATAATCAGTAGACTGGAGTGGCTTATTACTCTGATAAAGCTTTTCATAGTTGGTAATCCAAATTTCAGGAAAAAGCTTAGCCAACTGTTCCTTTGGGATCTGTTGAGGAATATAGATGCAAAAGGCTTGGTCATTTTGCATGGATATGAACAAGGCATCTTCATTTCCATTCTGGAAGTTCAGATCTAGAGCATGGTTCTGGACTCTGTAAACCATCTTATAATGGAGAGTTGCAGCAATGGAATCAGTAGTCTGGGGTGCACCAGTGATCTGGAGTTGCACCTTTAAGAGAGAAAATAACTGTGGATCTAAAAAAGCAATATTGAAGTTGGAGTGCAGGGTTACAAAGACTATCCCAACATTCAAAGTAGTTTGAATGGTGCCTATGCAGGCATGCTAGTATTCTAAAGAGCCATTCTTGCCACCACTGGCAAACCTTTTCTTCCATTAAAAGTAAGAGCAAGTCGAATAGCACCATAGTGGAGATAGGTATAGCCTTGCTGAATCCATTGTCTGGGGAAGTCTGCTGGAATTCGGAGAGTAACAAAGTACTTTTGCTCAGTTGCTGAAATGGGATGCTGGTCAAACTTGGAAGATTGGACATACTCTTTAACATTTTTGGGAGTATGACAGATCAACTGCTTTATAAAGCCGATGGGAGAAAATGAGGAAGAGGATTTGGCAAAAGCAGAGTATGAGTTCATAAAAGGAAATTGGGTTTCAAAGATCTTAGTTTCATCACTAAGAGAGACTTCATAAAGATAGTTAATCTTAGAAATGTTGGAAGTACAGAACTTTGAGAGGGAAGAGGAAGAAGATGGGGCAATAGTAGCATTTAGAGTACAAGGGTAGTATCTTGGGTTTTCATAATTGAGAAATCTTCGCAGTACTGGATAATCACCATCTAAGCACATGAAACAGACCAAATAAGCACAAAATCATTAGCTCTGATACCAATGAAGGGGTCTAAACTTAGAACCAGGGAAAATCAGGTCAATTTGCAATAAGTATGCTATCTCACATTAGGCGAACTCATATTCAAGCCCCTAAGGAACTGCCTGTTAGCTGCCAAACTATCCATAAATTTAATTCCGAACTTAGTAACACTTAGAGAAATCAGGATTATTGGATGCTTTAGCTGGTTAGGCTGTATTTCTTAGAGGATCATACTAGGCATGTGAAGAGGAGAGAGATTTTAGTTAGACATGAGGAGTGAGAGAGATAATGGTATTTTAAACACCTTTAGAGCATGTAAACACTTATCAAAGCAATCATCACAATGTCATCACATTATTATTTCACACAATCGTTTTTAGCTTCAACTTTGTCTACAATCATGTCACACACCAAACAACCAAGTCCAAGTGCTAAGTAGATTAAGCTAATTTAACACCTAGAACTTTCATTTACCTTGGATTAGGACTCGAAATCTTAAATATTGAAGTCACATTCAAACAAATAAACAAATCTGAAAATCAATGATTCTTTATTTTTAAGATGACAAAACCGTTAAAAGGAAGTAGTTAAAATCAATAATTTACAGAGTTAATGTCTGAAGGAGTGAACTCGAGAATCACGGGTGTAGGACCTTCGCTTCACTTGTGGATTTGGAAAACAAAAAAGTGGAAGTAGAAGGTGGGTAGGTAGAAGTTGTGGAAGTGATTTTGTTTTATCCTTGAGTCTTGAGTTTTGGAAAGTTCATCTAAGACAAGGTGAAAAGAGAGAAGATTTTACTTAACCATGATTAGAGGTAATCATGATCTTGAGTTGAAGGTGTTAGGTGGTTCAATTAGAAGAGTTCATGTGGCCCTACTAGCATAGCTAGGGATAATTAGACCAATAGAAATGAGCCACAAAAAGAAATTTTAGATAATAATAAATGAGATAATTCTTAGCTAAGTAAATGTGTGAGTCACCCATGGTATTTATGGACTCAAGCCACAATAAGTGATATAAGGCATGATGTCACGTTAGCCAAGTTCAATAGCTCACAAGGGCATAGTTTTAATATTGAGAAAAGAAGGAAAGAAGTGGTCGTGTCCAACAAAATGGAATCAAGTGTTTATTACCAAAATAGCCTTATTGTTGAGTTGCTAAATCATTAGTAATTCAATATGAGAATAATGAAAATAATTTTTTTTGAACATTGGTAATTTCAGAAAATATTTTAAAATTTATCGAAATCATTGATAAACCCATACCGATTATTAGAAAAAATTCCATTTTAAATTTTGAGGCTCGGTGACATCAATATAAATCTTCAAAACTTATCGACCCTTTCTAAAATTAACATGGAAGTGATTTAAATATTGTAACCCATACTATAAACACACACGATGGTATCAATCAATCTAGTTTTAACGCTTCACATGTTGGGAGATTGCACGTAGAAAATATTCCTAAATATTATTACTGAAACTCGAAATTTTTGGATATCATAACAGCGGTGGCAGAGGTGGCCAGCGATGGTCAGCCAGTAGCGGTGGGCGGCGGTTGGCAATGGAAAGAGTGATGAGAAAGAGTGAGAGTGAGAGAAAAAAAGTTGATTCTTTTAAAGTAAACTTGTTTCTCAAAAATGATTTTGGAATAAAGAATTGACTTTTTATTATTATTTTTGTTTCTGCTCCAAATCTATTCCCAAAAACATAATAAGAGATTTAGAGAATTATTTACGTTACCAAACAGGTTTATCATCTTTTTATGTTCCGGGGAATATAATAAGAGAATCAGAATTGTTACCAAACAAACCCCCTAAGCAAAGCAATCCACACAGACGATGCACATGATTCCATAATAATGCACGTGCATTTACATCGGTAATCCTGGTAACAATCTCTCTTGGTAATAAACAAAACCGAAACCGTGTTGTACGAGATACGGATGAGTATGTTTTGTCTTTTTTCGGGAAAACATGATAAATCTTTATCAATTAATTTTATAACTTAAAATTCTTGCACATTATGCAGGAATATTTAAATTGAAAATATTTTATGAACATA
This sequence comes from Metrosideros polymorpha var. glaberrima, assembly GCA_001662345.2. Classification (NCBI taxonomy): domain Eukaryota; kingdom Viridiplantae; phylum Streptophyta; class Magnoliopsida; order Myrtales; family Myrtaceae; genus Metrosideros; species Metrosideros polymorpha. The sequence goes on from BCNH02000009.1 coordinate 9,102,277, forward strand.
GTGTTGAAATTTAGAGTCAGAAGGAAATAACGACAAAGTGTTTATGGTGGCACAACCCCAATTAAAGTCGTATGATATGCATATATAGAAGTGACTAATTACAATAAGGGTACATATAGGAACATAATTATAGAAAGACCCATAATACATTTTAAATTATACATTAATACTCCCCCTCAATCCAACATGTAATGAACACATAGATTGCTAGAAGCAACCCACTCTCGAATAAAATGAAAATCCAACGCAATGTGTTTAGTGCAAGCATGAATACGAGGTTGAGAACAAAATATGTGGCAGAGATGTTATAATAAACGGTTAGAGGACTAAAAAGGGGGCTCCGACCTCAAGAAGTAAATGACAAATCCAAAAAGTCTTAACAACACAGTGAGCGACAATGCGATACTCAGCCTTTGTACTAGAACAGGCTACGATGGGTTGCTTCTTGGCACTCTATGTAACGAGATTGGCTCAAGAAAAACACAAAAACTAGAGGTGGAACATTGAGTGTCAGAATACCCAGCCTAATCTGCATCTGCATAAGCAGTCAATGAAGTAAGAGAACACTGCTTAATGAGCAATCCGTGGGTGGATGTGCCAACTAAATATTGGTATACATGTTTGATAGCTTGGAGATGAGGTAATTTGGGTTGATGCATGAATTGGTTAACCAAGTTCACAGCAAAACTAATATCAAGTCTAGTCATGGGCACATACTGTAGAGCACTAAACTTCTATCGATACAACATTGGAGAAGCGAGAAGGTCACCATTGTTAGTAGACAACAGAGTCTTCGAGGCCAAGGGAGTAGATATAGGCTTGAATTTAACAAGGTCAAACTTATGCAAAAGACCATTAACATATTTAGCTTGAGATAAAAGTCCTATCATAGTCCAGTTCGGCCTATTACTGAAATGCTTTTGCAATGAGGCAAGCTTTGAAGCGTTCGACAATTCCATTGGATTCTTCCTCCACCTTAAAAACCCATTTACAATCGACTAAATTCTTAAAAGAATTAGGTGGTACAAGATCCCATGTGTGATGAGTGACTAAGGCATTAAATTCATTTTTCATGACCGCTTTCCAATGTGGGTCAAGAATAGCCGTAGAGTAGTAAGTCAGTGTCTCTTTGTGAAAAGAGTGAGAGAAATTAAAAACTTTTATGGGTTTGGAGATTCCAGATTTGGCATGAGTTTGCATTAGATCAGTGAGAAGAGAAAAACAGAAATGGATGAGCTGAATAGAGATGTAGAGAGAATTAGGTCTGATGTGGGATGAATTTGGTAGGTAGAGGAGCCAGGTTAAGACATAGTGAGTGAGTTCGAATGGAAGGACAGTGGAGGCGAAAAAGAAATTGAAGCAAATTGGGTAAGCCGAGAGGAGGAGAGAGGTGGGTTAGGAGATTGGGCTAGAGAAGTGGTGAGAGGCAGATGATGAGCTTGAGGACCAAAAGAGGTAGAAGAAAAGATAGAATGATTGGAGGAAACAAAAAGCGAAGGGGTTGAATTGGAATTTTGGGTTACGAAACTATGAGTTTAAGGATTTTGTGAAAAGGAAAAATTATCCTCATTAAATTGAACATGACGACTGATAAAAACACAACTACTTGACCGATCGAAGCAACAATGGCCTTTGTGATTCGACGCATACCCAAGAAATACACACGGCATAGAATGAGATGCCAACATATGGGTGACATGAGACGGAAGAAAAAGATAACAAACACACCAAAAAACTCAAAAGAACGAGTAATCAAATTGGAACCCAAATAAATAGTGGAAAAGAGAAATATCGGATAAGATAGGAGTGGGAAAACGATTAATAGTGTGAATAACAACGAGAAGAGTATCGACCCAATATAAAGGAGGCATATGAGCATGGATTAAAAAAGCTTGAGACATTTCAACTAAATGTCTGATTTTGCATTCTTATAGACCATTTTGAGATAGGGTGTCTAGATAAGAAAATTGTTGAATAATAATAGCATTTTAACGTAAAGTACGTTTTGAACGAATTACTGGTATATTCACCTCCTCCATCAATTTATAAAAATTCAATTTTGGCATTGTAAAATTTTTTTATGAAATAATGGAAGTGATGAAAGTGAGTAGGCACCTCGGATTATCGTGGAAAAAACTCAAGTGAACCGAGAGTAGTTATCAATGAATAACACAAAATATTTAAAACTAAAATTAGATAAAATTGGGCTTGTCCATACATCAAAATGAATGACAATTAAAGGGAAAGATGCACGATGACTATTAGACTCAGAAGACAATTGATGAGATTTTCCCACAAGACAGGACTCACAAGATACCAACTTAGAATTAGAATTGCAAACACTACGCAAAAGTTATTTATTATGATGGCCTAGACGAGTATGCTAGTGAGTGAATGAAATAGAAGAAGCCACGATAGGATGTAAGTGAGATGACACCAATACATTGGAAATCGGATATAGACCATGAGAAGAATTGGCTTGGAGGAAAACTTTCCCGCTTCATTGGTCCTTTAAAGAAAAGGATGAAGCATTAAAATCACTGGTTAATACCACAAAAAACCCCAAACATGTACACTTGTAACAAATTTACCTCAAACTAATTTTTTTACCACAAAAAAGGTCAAACCGTTACATTTATGACAAATTTACCTCAAACTTAATTTTTAAAATAATAATAATAACTTAGTCCACGTTTTTTCAATTAGCTCATTTTCTAGTGATGGAGCTCACTTCATCTTCTTCGACAAATCGTAAAATTTGGGGTAAATGTGTCACAGGTGTATCGGTTTGGAGTTTTTTGTGGTAAAAAAACTAGTTTGAGATAAATTTGTCATAGATATACCACTTTAAGGTTTTTTGTTATAATAACCGTAAAATCAATATCACAAGAATTTTAATGGCAAATTGGGTAACTAAGAGGAGATTGCAAGCAAGATTAAGGATATGATAGACATGAGATAACAACAAAGATCGAGAGCCAACATGTAAAAAGGCCTTACTGACTTGCTTAATAGACAATAAACGACCATCACCATCACCAACTAAGACTTTTGTCAAATCGTAAAAGGATATAGGAATTAGGATTTTACCAATTTCACTAGTTATGTGTTTTGTCGTTTCGCTATCAAGATATCACATTGGATTAGAGGTTTCACCAATCGAGATGGCTGAGAAGGAGTCTGACAAATCAGTGGTGGTGAAAGCATAGTTAAATCATTGTGATATTGTAGCACGGTATGCCCAACTCAATTACAAATTTAACAGGTAAGATGAGGCATAAATTCAAGAATGTCACCATGTGTGAAATGGGGGACATAGGGCTTTGAACAACCACGAGGCCTACTAGACGAGGTGGAGGAGCGATCAGTATAGTGGGCCGATAATAATTGCCAACTGAACCAATCATAGGAAAATTGCCAACTTGGTTTATCACATGAGAACTATCTACCTTGTCACTAACCAGATCTTTAACCTAAAAAATACGTCCACTCAGAGATCCTCAAAATGATGGACTGGGTGAAGTAACATGACCTATCAAAGCATGATGAATATTAGATGAAGATGATGCATTTGATTTTTGGAAAAATCATTCTTCTCGGATGAGGAGGTGTGATCGCAGATCACCAAAGAAAAGAATTGCAAGGCGGCTTGTGACCATGGTGACAAAAGGATCACACTCAGGCAGGAACCCCATTAAGGGCTTGAATCACCAAGTCCTTATCAGAGACAAAGCATATGATTACAGTAAGACACTTCGCAATTGACTTCATATGCCAAAGATAATCAGACATTGACTGATCGAGTTTCTTATAGCATTCTTTGTGATATCCCTAAATTTCGACCAATATACTAAAATCGAATTCGATGGATTTTAACTACGAATTCTAATCCGATGAAGAGTATTGGACTTTAGAAGATTGAGAGACAACCATTAGACATTACTTCGTCGAAATATCAAAGTTTATCACTAAATCCTAAATTTTCATATAAATTACGATAAGCCGAAAATTGAGAACCAAAGAGAGCCCACAGGTTTGGCAAGGCCAAATGGACCTCATTTTTTCAAAATTTGGCCACCAAGAGGCCCAATAAGAGGACATTATAATTTTTCCCTCAAAGCCTATTTTTGGCCCAAATAAGGAGTCCATTGGTTATCAAACCCACTAAGCCCATTAAATTTAAGTTCAAACTCACGTGAATAATGCCAAGAGTGGAAATTACCAAAATACCCCTTCTAGAAACTTTGAATTTATGGGTCACATTTATGGGTAAGAGATAATTTTGATAAATGTAAAGTGAAGACTTGGTGAAGAAGTAAGAAGACATCTTGGAGTAGAAGACTTCCACTCACTCACACTCTCTCTCTCTCTTTCTCTCTTTATCTTCAATTATTTGCCTTAAGATTGTCTTGAAATTTCTGAGTTAAATTGGATAAGATTTGGAGTTACAATTATGGGATATCAATAATGCAAACTTGGTGAAGAAAAAATGCCTTGGAATATATTGGCTATTACCCTCTCTCTCTCTCTCTCTCTCTCTCTCTCTCTCTCACTGTTGCCCTTCACCTTGCCGCCACGTGTCACGCCCTTACTGCTATTCGGATTGCCGTTGCTGCCGTCCAAGCCGTGCCGTGCCAAGCCCAAGCCAACTGTCGCACCAAACCCACTCGCCATGCCGTGCCGCCGAACCATGCCGTTGCCGCGTTGTGTTGCCATTCGTCACCGTTGCCGTTAAACTAGTGAGTTAACTCCATAATCTTTGGTTAGGTTGTTAATTGCGTTTATGATTAGATTAAATAAGGCTTAGAACTAATTATTAGTGGATTAGTTGATAGGCTATCTTAATAGGTGGAGTAGAAAAGAGTGATAAGTTATCATGAAATGATAAGTGATGGTGATAGGTTATTAATGAAAGTTATAAGTGGAAATGATAACATATCACTGAAAGGTGATAAGTTATCATCAAAGGGATAATAAGTTATTGGTAATTAGATAATAAGGTATCATCAAATAGGTGATAAGCTATCGATGTTTGATTGATAAGTTATTAATTAGTGTACCTTGTGCTTGTGATATGTGGTATTTCTATACATGTTTTTGTGTGATTTAAGGTGTGAATTGCCTTGAAAAGATGATTGTCTCTTAAACTATTGTTTTCTAGTTGAAAAAGAATGTAATTATTGGCATATATATGGTAATTCACAAGGTGTCATACTTAGATACCAAGTTTTATGTGTTGGAATAATCTAAAATGCTTGATAAATGAAGTATGTAAAGTTTGAAGGAATAAACATGCCTGTATGATCACTTGTGATTATTTTATTGTATTTTTATATGTGAAAAATTGCAATAAATTTAACGTATGAGCATGAATTATGACATGAACACAAATTATGATTGCATTGGTTAAATAAGAAAAAATGAGATTGGCATGCATGATTGATGTGCTCGTGTGATCACAAAGAGTACGAACCCCCAATAGTTTTTGGAGACGATGCCCAATTTTATTGAATGCCCAGCGGAAGTTTGGATGCTGGATCGCGGTAGAGGCCGAACCGATACTCTTTAAGGAATGCTATCTATCTCTAGGGGAGGTCAAGGTGTGGCTGTGCTTGAACTTCCAAGGGATCGAGATGTTACCATGCCCGATGAGGCGGGACGATGTTTGATCATGTCGCAAGACCGCCAATCTTTAGGTTGTACCATGACCTAGAGTGGTCGAGATTACCAACCTTCGGGTTGTGCAGTGACCGAGAGTGGCCGTAATCACTAGGCAATAAAATGGAACATGCTTGGATGCATTATGCATGAGAAATAGTGTTATGTGATTATGTGCCTTGTGTTGACACCTAAATTTTGACCCCATTTTAGGATTAATTTAAAATTTATTTCAGTAATTAATTTTCATAAAAATTAGGGGTCAACCCGGCCCCTAGCCAAAAATATTTAAATTAATTGCATTTAATTTTCATATATGTTTATAATTATTTTTTGAGCATGTATAATCATACATTTTTGCATTAAAATCGAATCGGGTGGTAAAATCGGACAGAAATTGGATGCGCGAACTGGGCTAAATTAATTATAAAATTCAACCAAGCATAGGGGATAGGTGACCAGAATTCTTAGAGTTTTTTAGGCCTAATTTGAGCTTAAATCAACCCACTTTAATTTTTTATTTGAGAAAAAAATCATTTATTAAAAAAATCCATAATTAATCAGGAAAAATGTCGAAATTAAGCTCGAAAGAGATAATAAACCCATGGAGAAGTGAAATTTCGACCAAGCCCTCCGATGAGGTAGCTGAGTCAATTAAGGGCCAAATTGAAAATAATTTCGTCGATTGGAGCCAATTTGCAAATATGCAAAAGTTTATGGACTAATTTGTAAATTCTCAAAATTTGTGAAAACCCTAAAAACACCTATAAAAACTCCTTTATACTTCAGGATTTAGAGGAGCTTGATAGCAATTCATATAAGAAAATTCAGAGCACAAGAGTGAAACACGTGAGGGAAAGAAAGGATCTGGAGAAGAAGTTTCGCGGCCATGTTTTCCTCCATGGCTGCTGCTTGCCCGATGCCGTACCCGCTCACCGATCGACAAGCCTGACCTAACGGAGTAGAGTTTTCCCGTGATGAAGCCTCTTCTCCATGACATCACAACATCGCTTTCCTGCGGCCATTGCTCCAAAGTGTCCAAGATCACATGCCATTGAAGGAGGGAAAAGCAAAAGAGTCCAATATTGAAGGCACACGGGCTCCGACAAAGAGAGGAGACCATTGGGTATCTACACATCTCCACTACTAGGACGTTCTGCACAAATAAAAGCCCGAAGGAAGTCTTTGTTTCTAAAAGGACAACTTGCGATATCTTTCTTCCTCACACCGTTGCCCAGATCTAGGGTCAGTCTAGAAGCCGCAGAAATATCAACTGGCTGCCCTCTCTCCCAAGCCGCTAACCATAGTCGACACGTCGTTGGTTACCACCCCGAATCGTCCGCCAGTCCTTGATTTGGAAACAAATCTTCAAGTTAGCTTGGACGTGTGCTGTTTTTTTTTAGCAAAACAAGGTAATTTCTCATCTTTTTTTATTACAAAATATGTCATGTTTGAGTTGTTCTTGCGTATGATTAGTGCTCCTTTTGAATTGACATGTTTTCGTTATTAAAGGATTGAGATATGAAGTTTTTTTTTTTTTTGAATTCCAAGTTCTGATAATTAAGAGAAGCAATTTTCGCATCATTAATTAGAAGTTTTGATTTTTTTTGTCACAATCTTCGGAAATCAAGATATTTGAATTGATTACATTGACCTATATTAGATACAATTTTTTTGAATAAATTAAAACCCTAAAATCCAAATTAGAAAGGATTCTTTCCTAATATGCAACAATTTTTTTAAATTGGACAATTCTTCCGGTTGCCATTCCGGAATAATTCTCCGATTTAGAAAAAATCGAGAAAAATAACCAACCCGATCTATTGCCATTTAGGTTCGGTTCATTAATTTTCAAAAGTCGATTTTGGATTTAAGGATTATTTTTCCAAAAAATTGAAGAAGCTTTGCTTGTAATTTGCTTTGATTGATTTTTTTGATTGATTGGAGATCGTGATTATCTTAATCATATTTTATCTTGATGAGTTATATGCTTTCCCTATTTGAATTGTTCAATTGATTTTTTCCATCTCTATTTATTAGCTTTGCATGTTTAAAATTCTAAAAAATTTCATGTAAATTAGTTTGCATCTTTAAGGTTAGATTGCATCCTTAATTAGAATTTTCAAAAAATATATTTTTTAGATAATTTTAGGAATTATTTTTCAGCTGAATTTAGATTTTGAGATAATTTTCCTAGTTTAAATAGGATAGAACTTTTGGGTTATCTTGATTAGAATTTTAGAATATCTTAAGATAGGTTTCCTTGATAGGATAACATCTTAGGATAGGATTAGAATTCTAAGATAGATTTTTCTCTCTTTTCCTTATTCTTTTATTTTTAGGAATAGGATAGCTTTCTTTCCTAGTTTAAATAAAATAGATTATTTTTCCAAATAGTTAATTTTCATTAAATATTGATTTCGAAAATCATAAAAAAAAATTTCATTTGCATATCATGCATTTTCATGTCATATATCATACTGTTCATGCATGTCATATAGTTTAGTAATGTCATGTCATATCATATAGTCTAGGCTCATTTAGTATCATGTTTAGGTGCATTCATGTTAGCTCATCATTAGATTAAGTCATGCATCTAGATTAATTTCATGCATTTCATATAGGTTAGTCTTTTTCCTAAAAAAACGAAAATAAAAAAGAGAGAACTTAATTGTTTGGCGTGTGCTCTGTGCCATTTATCACTTGATTTGTGAATTTTTATTTCATTGATTATGTACCTGTGTGATAATCTATGCTTAGTGCTTTAGGTTAAAATCCAATTAAGCTGCCTGCCAATAGTTTTTTCATAAAAATGAAAGGTACCGAAAAGGGCGTTAGATAAATGTCTAACGTAATCAAGTCTCCAAACTCATAATCTCTGGTTCGTAAAAATAAATTAATTCTCTTATTACTTTATTTTGGTTTTTAATCAACCTACCAAGAAATGATTAGTGGCTACTCCAAATTGAACATCTTTTGATTGAAAATTAAATGAACCTAAGTTGCGATTAGGTAGGACTTGAGAGAGTCCAAGCTAGGTTAGTTAATTTTAGTTAACTAACTTGGTAATCCTTTAACCTAGATTCGGCGAATTTTAGGTCGCAACACCTTGTCTGATGCATTGTCTATAAGATGCTATAACCGATATCATGTAGGGTATGTGCCAAGGCGAGGTAAGAATGCCTGCAGTTTGTTCGTTGAATGAGTTGAGTTGCTCGAATTTGTTATAGATTAAATAGAATGAGAATTGTTCGCTATTGATATGTCATCGACAATAAGTTGCATGTTTAGGGTATGCTCTCGGCGAATTAGCATCTTACACGAGACTTAGGTTGTTAACTTACTGAGATTTGTCTCACTCATTGTTATTAACTGCTTTTTAGATTTGTAGTATGGTTGTGTGACCCATGCAGTTCGGGGTTTCCACAGACCAGAGCCTCATTATAACGACGCACTCGGTACCCAGTGCATACTACAGTTTTGATCTTTATGTTACAACGGTCTGGGTTGACGAAGGATTAAGGCACATGATACCTCATCGATTCAAGGCATGGTTTGTCCGCCACGGTGATACCATTTTTTGTCCTCTAAGAAGTTTCGATGGGCCTAGGAGAGGTGGAGTTCCAGGTGAGGAAGTATGGGATCCGATGAACGTAGAAGTTCTTGACAATACTGTGAAAGATTCAGAATCTGACTCGAATGAGAAGAGCGATCCTAAGCCTCTTCCCGACTACTACCTCGTCTAGCTCGGATTTGGAATACCGACTTTTTTGAGTAACCCTGTCTTAGTAGAGATAAGTTCACCCGACCCCGGTATCTTTTTTATAGTCTCGATAGAAAGTAGCCGTAGTAAGGGCTTGTATACATAAACTTCATAGGGTTATCAAGTATATAAATAAAGTGTGTTTTGCTAACGATGGTAGTTCTGTTATTTTTCCTACTATCTCTATTGTTGTGATTGTTAGGTGGTTATTAATCGTTTCCGCTTGCATTAATCAAAAGACAAAAAGAACGGGTCGACGAACGCATCCTAAGACATCGCATTCAGAATGACCCAAGAGAAGTATCAGGATCGTCGTGCGCTCGAGGGCCGGGGCGTGACATTCTCAAAATTAAGTTTTAGTCTAATCTTCTTGACCACCATAGTGCCATTTTAATCATTGACAAGTTTCGGTAGACACAAAAAAGACCTATGCACATAACCTAGTAGATTGTTGTAGATTATAATAAGTTGAAACCGAGATTTCCACAAAAGATAATTATTTGCATCGAGTTTGATGGAGGCAGGACTTGGGATGTTGGGAAGAACAAGAGACGGGGAGGTTGATTGCACGGTTGTGATTTGAGCAACAACAAAGATCGGAGCCATAGAGAAGAGGTGAAAGTGGGCGCAATGTTGTTGAGAGGTGATGGAAAATTGGGATTAATAGAAAGAGAAAATGATGGATAAAGAAATTGTAGAGAAAAAGAAAATTTGGAAATGTGTTGGACAATATTAAAATAGTAATTGGAGTAAAAGAAGAGTTGATTTGAGATAGAGATGTTGAATATTTGATGTGTTTTCTTGCTCCAATACCATGTTGATGATTTGAATAAGAGAAAATAACAACATAGTATTATGGTGGCTCAACCCCAATTAGGGATGTGTGATGTGTATTTATAGTGACTAATTACAGTAAGGGTACATATAGAAACATAACTATAGAAAAACCTCATAATAAATATGAATTACACATTAGTACATACCATATCTAACAAATTAAAATTTGTTATAAACTACGTTCCATCTAATGAGATATAAAAAATAATGTTAGTTCTTTCCAAAAATATTATATGGTGCAACCTTATTTTCAGTATCACCTATACATCTAAGCAAAAAGTGGGATTTGTCTCAATTTTTTTTTAATTTTATGATTCCCTACATAAAATTAAATTTGTAACCGAATCTAACCATTAATAAACAAAAGAACTTGATACTTCGTGCGTATACTTTAAGGTTCTTTACTTCGTAGTTTTTTCTTGTTATGTATCTGTGAAGTGTCAACCCAACATTGTGGTGTATGCTTCATTTCTGCAGCAAACCTTTCGTATCATTTGGTTGTATTTTCTTTAGTGTGGACGTAATACTTGTTCTCCCGTCAGGATATGTTTGACACACAACCAACAATAACCTGCAAGTTGGTTACAATGATCATGGTTCCAAAGTCCACAAAAATAATACATACATCTAAATAGCCAAATCATAAAATCGACATATCAAATCATGGGAAAATTACCAAAAATATTCTAAACTTATTGTATTTGTGTCAATTTAGTCATAAACCTTTAAATACGGCCAATTTATTTTTGCAAGCCAATTTTGATTGGAAATTGCTTATATAGACGCTGGCCATTCTATGTGACATTATTGGTGCTAAAGTAGACAATTTTTGTAAATTTTTAAAAATATTTCTAATTTATTTATTTATTTATTTTATTATTAAAGCCAACAAGGGCCCAATGGCCCTTGCCAACTATTGACGAGAGTCAGCCTTGCTTAGGGTCGGCGAGGGTGGCCCTTGCCAGCCCTCGTGGGCCATCTCTTGAGACCGACTACCGGCGAAAAGGAAAAGAAAACAAAAAGGAAAATAGAAAGATTCAAAATTATTTTTTAAAATTATTCATGTTAACAGTGTACCCGTCACATAGGACGATTGATAATGATTGGACATGTCCATGTTTTTTGATCAAAATTAGTTAGAAGGTCAACCTTGGCAAATCATTAAATGGTTTAGGACCAAATTAGCACAAGTGTAATAGATTTATGAATTTTTTGATAATTTTCCCATCATACTATACTATACAACTCTAGTAATTGACAAAGTTAAACCCAACAAAAAAAAAAACTATATGTTTTTTTCATCATCAAATCATAGTTATCTATAGAAAGCCACATCATGTACATCAACATAAATGATGAAAATGTGGGAGAAGTGGAAAAAAAATATTAGTGGGAAAAAATAATTGAATGAAAGCTTCGTTTGTTTCACGAAAAATGTATTATTTCTAGAAAATATTTTCCAAGAAGTTATTTTCCGGAAAAATGACTTCATTTTCTTGTGTTTAGCTGAAATCTGAAAAACACTTGGAAAGTATTTTCCGTCGCTTGGTATGGAAAATCCAATAACAAAATTTTAAAAAAATTTAATTTTTTTTAATTTTTTTTCTTCTTCCTAGGCCGATCGCTGGCCATAGTGATAGGGCTAGCGACCGGCCACAGGCAAGCTTGCCATCGCCTGATCTGGCTAGGCTCGAGCTCAAGGCTTGTTGTTGGAGGCTGTGAGCTCGCCGCCGGAGGCCATGAGCTCAAGCCTTGCCGCCAAAGGTCACGAGCTAGCTAGCGATCAGCTGAGGAAGAAGAAAAAGAAAAAGAAAAAAAGAAAAGGAAAGGAAAAAAAAAGAATAGGAAAGAAAAAAAATATAAAAAAATTTGAAAATAGAAAGAAAGAAAGAAAAGAAAAGAAAAGAAAAGAAATGGGACAGAGTGGAGGGAGGAAAGAGGAGGGAAAATATTTCTCTTCTCAAAATAGGAAATCATTTTCCCCACTTTTGAGAGTGTTTTTTTTTTTTCAAATGTGGAAAATGTTTTCCATGAATAGCTTATTTTTCACCTCCCAAATGTCGGAAAATGAGAAAAATGTTTTTCGGGAAAACATTTTCTACCAAACAAACGCAGCCGAAATTAGAAAAATTCATCTTTCACAAGACAAGTAAATAGAGAGAATCGTAGCAAGTTGCTATTGGCAACTAATGGTATATGCTTTTTTTTTCCGACAAAAAAAATGGTATATGCTTCTATTAAACTATGATGGACATTTCTATCATATATCTCAAATTAATTGTAGGTAGCAATAGGATAATAAACTCTTGTTCGTAAAGAAAATTTAATAAATTAAAAGCTACAGTTACGGAAAAGGCATAAAAGGATATTTACTAGTTGTCCAAGTAGAAAAAAAAAATTACATTTAAACATTCATGTTCAGCCACCTAAGCAAAAAGGAGAAAAATGCACCCTCTTCTTCTATCCTTATAAGCTGATATGGAAGTATTAGAAAGTACTCTGTCATAATATATTTATGAAGATGGAGAGGAAATGTTCGGACCTTAGCAAGTCCTTAAAAGGCTACATTTGGATTTTCGTCTGGATTTCGAGATCACATAAATGCAAAACACTTAGAGGGTTCTACCAAGAGCGGGACATGGAAAAGATACTATACCAATTATGAGGTATATGACATGCAGACACCAACAGATTGAAATATGGAACACATCCAAGTAATCCGCCGAGTTACTGAATAGGCGTTAGAGACTCTTGTAGGAGAGGAATCTCCCTTTCTTTGGTGAGGTTACGCTAAAACAAAGATCGAGTATCCAGAGGAAGCCCCTTAAAACAAAAGCCAAGGAAATATGAGAAAGTGACAGGGCAACACCTTTATACGTGGATGAGAAAGTTATGAGTAGGAGCTTGTGTTTAACTACGCACTAATAACAAAAGAACATAAACCTATTCACATTGTTTTATAATAGGGTTAATATTATGAAAAATTTTAAACTAGTATATTTTTAATAAATGAGTTACTATCAAGAAAAATCCTAAATTTGTACACTTATAACAAATTTACCAAAAACTAATTTTTTAGCACGAAAAATCATAAACTGATACATCTGTGATAAATTTACCCTTATCGAATTGCTGAGTTTGATGACACATGATAATTAACAAAGTATACCAGTTTGGAGTTTTACAATCCGTTTGTCATAAGTGTGCCAATTTGGGATTTTTCGTGATATTAACTTAATTTAATGAAAAATGGATGGTAAGTTTGTCACAGGTGTACCGGTTTGAGATAAATTTATCACAAATATACCAGTTTAGGGTTATACATGGTCAAAAAAATAGTTTAGGACAAATTTGTCACAAATGTATCAGTTTAAAGTTTTTCGTTGTTAAAAAATTAATTTTGGGTAAATTTGTTACATGTGTAGCAGTTTGAAATTTTTCGTAATATCAAACCCTTGACAAATTATCTCAAACTAATTTTTTTATCACAAAAAGTCCTAAATTGGTACATTTATGACAAATTCACACTCCATTAGTTTTCGTCAAATTGCCGAGTTGAATGACATATGGCAATTGAGGGGTGTACCGGTTTGGGGTTTTACCCTCCGTTTGCCAGTTTGAGATTTTTCGTAGTATTAACCTAATTTAACAAAAACTAATATAAGGTAAATTTGTCATAGGTAAACTAATATAGGGTTTTTCGTGGTCAAAACACTAGTTTGTGGGTAAATTTTTCCCATATGTTCAAGTTTGGGATTTTTAATTGTCAAAAAAATAGTTTTGGATAAATTTATCACAACTATACCAGTTTGAAATTCTCGTGATTTTAGCCCTTTATAAAATGTGTCACGCCCCAACCCTCAAGCGCGCGACCATCCCGATACTTCTCTTAAGTCATTTGAATGCGACGTCTCAAGACGTGTTGTCGACCTGTTCATTTTATTCTTTTGATTAATGCAAGCGAAAAAAGATTAACAAACACCCGACAATCACAACAACTGGGATAGCAGAAAAAATAACAAAGTTATACTCATTATCAAAACACGCTTTATTTACATATACGTTAACCTTAGGAAGTTTATATTTACAAGCCATTACTATAGGGCGCTTCCTATCGAGACCACCAAAAAGGTATTGGGGTCGGGTTAACTTAAACATCTCTACACGATGGCATCTTGAACCACACATATCGACCTTCCATTCTACAGTCTTGAAAAGCGGTTAACAACAACAAATGAAATAAAATCTCAGCAAGTTAACAACCTAAGCCTCGTGTAGGGTACTGATTCACCTAGAGCATACCCTTAATATGCGACTTAATATTGATGGCAGATCAATAACAAGTAACTCTTGTTCTATTTCATCTATAACAGGTTCGAGTGACTCAACTCAATACCTATCAACCAACAAATCACAAGCATCTTTACCTTGCCTTGGCACATGCACACTCTCTGCATATTGTCAGTTATAACATTCTATAAATAATATATCAGTCATGGCACGTAATCAAAACACATATCATCGATTCTCATGCGTAATGCATCCAAACGTGTTTCAATTTTATGGCTAGTGATTACAATCGTTTTCGACCATCGCATGACTCAAAGGGTGGCGGTCTCGACCTCTCTGGGCCACTACACCTCTCGAAGGTTAACAGTTATCCGACATGACCGACCATTATCCTGCCCCATCAGGCATAGCAACATCTCCTCCTAGAAGATCGAGGTGCAGCCCTACCTTAACCTTCCTCACAAGTAGATGGCATTCTATAAAAAAGAATTAGTCCAGCCTTTACTGCAATCTGTCATCTGGACCCTCGCCAAGCGTTCGATAATATCATCGATAAAATCGGATATCGTTCCCAATCACCATTGAGGATCAATATACTTTTGTGATAACACGAGTACCTTAGTCATGAATGCCAAATCAATTATTCATATTTTTCTAACCAATACCACCATAAATCGTGCTCATGTCATGATCGTGCTTATACATCAAACTTATTGCCATTTTAATACATAAAATACAATAAATAAACCACACGTGATCACACAAACATGCTTTTCATGTCAAACTTCATGGGTTTCATTTTCCAAGCCTAATAGATTATTCCAACATATAAAACTCAGTATCTAAGCACGACACCACACCAATCTCCATTTATATGCCAAAAATACATTATTTTGACTAGAAAACCATAGTTCATGAAATAATTATCATTCCAATCCAATTTTCACCTTAAAACCTACTAAAGCATACAATTTAATAACTAACCTAACCATAATTAACTAACTCAACCATGGTTAATTAACCCAACCATGATTAACTAACCAAATCATAGTTAACTAACTCAACCATAGTTAACTAAACAAATCATAGTTGACTTAACCAACCCTAATTAACTAATCTAACCATAGTTAACTAATCTAACTCTAAATGTAATTAACAACCTAATCAAGGATTAGGGAGTTAACTCATCATTTAACGAAGACGGCGACGGTGACGACGCGAAGTCGGTGGTGGTGGCGGCTCAGTGATGGCATGTGGATGAAAAATGGGTATGGACGGTGGCTTGGTTCAGTGCGGCGGTGGCTTGGCTCGGCTTGGGCGGTGAGGGCACGGCTACACGGCAATGGATGGCATGGTTCCACGGTGGCAAAGACATAGCTCAAGCTTGGCACGGCGCGGCGTGGCGAACAGCAGTGGCAGCGGCAAAGTGGGCAGCAAGGTGATGAAGTAAGAAGGAAAAGGAAGAAAATGAAGAAAAGAGAGAGAGAGAAAGAGAGAGAGAGAGAGAGGGTGGTGATGAAGGGTGGTCGAATACAAGAAGAAAGAGAGGGAGAGAGTGAAAGTTGTCTTGCTTTGTCTTAGAAAATCCAATGCCTAATTGCCCCTCATTAATGCAATCTTCAATTTTGTTCAACTTTGGCTAAAATCCAAGATCAATAATGCAAGGAAAGAAAAAAGAGAGAGAGAGAGAGAGAGAGGCAAAGGGGGGTGTTCGGCCAACTTGAGGGAAAAGAAGAAGAAGACTTCGAAGACCAACATTGATTCATCTTGTCTCTTGTCCATAAATTTCATCCCTTAAAGTCCAAGCTTCTAGAAAGAGCAAAATGTTCATTTCCACTCCCGGCACTATTCATACAGGCTTGCACTATTCACGTGCTTGAGCTTGAATTTTAATGGGTCTAATGAGCTTGATATCCAATGGGTTCTTTATTTGGGTCAAAAAGGGCTTTTTGGGGCAAAACAATCATTTTCTATTATAAGGCCTTTTGGTGGTCGAATTTAATAGAAAATAGGTCCGTCGGTTTATCCCAAGTCTGTAACATCTTTTTGATTCTCAATTTTTCGCTTACCGTTACTTATCCAAAAATTTAAGGTTTACCGATAAACTTTGATATCTTAGTTTCATAACGTCCAATACTCGTTATTGGATTAGAATTCATAGTTTAAATCCATCGAATTCCATTTTATTACCTTGACCATGCGAAAATGTCCGAAAATCCGATTATACACTTTTTCCTAATTAAATCGACAACCGTCCTTTGATTAATCCATAAATTCGAAATTTCGGCATATCACAATATGAATGTGGCACAAGTGTTTTGTTTTAGTATCTATTATATTATATAAAGTAAAGATGATATACTAATTGATCTTAATCACGTTTTCCTTCCCAAAATGCACTTCATAACTCATTCTACAAATACCGAATCCATGGGCAAATGCATAAATCAATAATTCTACATAATATCACATATCTTAATAATAAAATATGAATCTTGTTTATCCAAAAACTAAATTTTTAAAAAGATTTCAAATGTTGAAATATTTAGATCATTCCATAGATAAATATGTATATGTTTCTTCATTAATTTCTCTATAATTTAGTCCGGAAAACATTTGGTAGCAAAAGTGATTTTGCTTAATCTTTCGAAATATGTAAAAATAAAATAAAATTGCACATGCGTGTGTGCGCATTTCCCAGTACAAATGAAGGAAACTCTTCAATGTTGGTTTCCACCTTCAAATTTATTAAGATGTCCTTATAATTCTATGATTCTTATAATAAAAAGATGTAAAATGGTAATTGCATGTATAAGGGGGGTTAGTTATTTTGGTAATGGGTAGCTAATATTTTGATTTTCTTCATTTTTAGAGCCCGTTTAGTATAGATTTGGCTAAATTGTAGCTATATTGTGCTGTGAAGTATTGTACACATATATGTTTAACAACACATGTTTTAAAGCTGTAGTACCTCAAAATTGGAAAATACAATTTCCTAAAAGGTATCGTAAGTTGCCGTAATTTTGAATGTGCTTTAGTTATTGATTTGTTTATCAAACACTTTAAAAAGCCACAACACCTAGGTGTGAGCATGGTCTGGGTGGGCGGTTCCCGCCCTAGAATCGGGAACCGCCCACTAAGAACCAGTTCCAAAAAATTGGACCGGGAACCGCCCGTTGATTCCATAACCCACCCGAGAACCGAACAGCCGGTCCGGTCCGGTTCCCGAGTGGGTCCATGAAACTGGTCCCTTATATATCACATCTTGGTCGCGAGCCAAGTTCATGCTGTTATATGTTTAATATTTCTGTCATTTATTCTTTAAACCAAGGTATAATGCTTTGTTATAATTATAGAACTTAAAAAAAAAACAAGTGAAAATAGGGTAACTCCTATTGCTGCTGAGTGAGACCATGATTCCGAACTTATAGCAGCATTTGCTTAGTAAGGACTGTTATGCAAAGTTGCTTTCATGGATTAAAAGGAAAAACTTAAGTTCAACAGAGCAAATCCTCAGACAACAAAACAAAACTTAGAAATATCATGCACCAGACCCACGTATTATTCCCAACTCAAGACAGAGACAGAGATGGTATGAGGTATTGTCTCAGCGAGCGACGATCGACGAGGCCGGAGGGGACCGAGAGCGAGAGTGAGAGAGCAACGATGACAAGGCCATGGTGCTGAGATTAGAGAGATTTA
Organism: Metrosideros polymorpha var. glaberrima; assembly: GCA_001662345.2. Taxonomy (NCBI): domain Eukaryota; kingdom Viridiplantae; phylum Streptophyta; class Magnoliopsida; order Myrtales; family Myrtaceae; genus Metrosideros; species Metrosideros polymorpha. The sequence continues at coordinate 9,120,527 of BCNH02000009.1, forward strand.
TGAGCAATTATGAGTGAGAGA
>BCNH02000009.1:9120775-9149986 GCA_001662345.2 Metrosideros polymorpha var. glaberrima
GTCCCCTTAGGAACCGTCGGTTCTTGGGCTGTCCGGTCCGGTTCTTGGGCGGGCGAGCAATTCCCGGTTCTTTTGCATACCCCTAACAACACCCTTGTCACAGCTGAATATGCTGCGGGAGTACTATACCAAGTAGCCTCTTGCTCACATGCGTAGTGTGTGCATGAGATTTGAAAAAAACTCTATTAATAATATCCAATAAACTAAATTATCCTTCGCCACGTTGCATAAAAAATTCATAAAAAATCCAAAACTTTGGAAAGTTACAAATTACGCGCAGGTTATTTTATTTTTGTTGCAGCCTAACAATTTTTCTATCTACACAGCCCTTAAATACTATTTGAAAATGGTCCAATTCAATTTTTCTTAAACTATTACCTCTACTCAATTTTGTTGCCAGCCGGATATTTTATTTTATATTTTTGGTCAGACAAAAAAAGAAAAAATCCGTGTAGTTTGGAACTGACAGAGACTTCATCGGTCACTGCTGCGCAGTTCAGTCCCGCCTCCCGACTCAGTCGTTCATAACTCTATGCCACCGCCCCGATAACACTCGCGATCAGTCGGAGAAGAAGGAGCGGCAGGGTCCGTGATCATGGCCTCTCTCGCTAGAAATCGCCGTCACCGGCTGATTCAATGCTTTCCCCAGCTACCCCATTTGGGTTTTGCCGCCAATTCCAGCAGCCTCGTCCCCCTGTATCCGAGCCGCGGAGGCCAGCGGTGGCTCAGCACCGGCGGCGACTCCACTGGGCCTGAGCTCGACGGGCGCAGCGCGTACGAGCTGTTGGGAGTGCCGGAGACCAGCTCGTTCGCCCAGATCAAGGCGTCGTTCCGCAGATTGGCCAAAGAAACACACCCTGACCTCGCCGGGTCGTTGAACGATACCGAAGCTTGTCAACGATTCGTTCAGATTCTTGCAGCTTACGAGGTATGTGAATTGATCGCCTATGGGTCGAACAATTTGATTCTCGAGTGTTCCTGTTGATTGTTTGGTATTGCTGAGCTCGTATTTCTTGAATTGTGGCATACAACGGTAGTTCTCCGGTTAGGTTTCACCTTCTCTCTCTGTGAGAAGAGGAATTCAGAATCAATGGTGTGTTTCTTCTACGGAAAACTTAAAATTTGAAAAATATTTTTAAAAAATATTTTTAAAAAAATGTCTGCTTGTATGGCTTACGAAGATAAACGAATGAAAAATATATTCATCACTCACGAAAATAGTTAGTCATATATTTTTGTCAATAATAAAAGAAATTTCGTTTTTCTGAGTGGTATAACCAATTATTTTTCCCAAAATATTTTTTGAATTTTGAGTTTTCCACCCTAAAAGATCAAATCTTGAGCAATGTAAAAAGTTGACAATACTTATCGACGTTTCATCTAGAGGATATTAGCTGGAGCTATTATTGGTGGGCTTCAATTTTAAACCAATTTCGGTTTTCTTTTCTGGTAATCACCTACCATGTCTATGTGAACTCCAACTGGGTAGGAGATGTTAGCACTCAGTGCGCTAAGTGCATTTCAGGGCATAGTGCAAGTCCTGAAATGAGAATTCGCGATGCAATACTTATCGACGTTTCATCATGTCTTTGCTATCGTCAGGTGTATTTCTGATCTAAAAATATCATGACCGGAGATCTTCCATGGTTGTTGTCCTGTTGATGATGACTGTTGTTTATTTCTGCGATTGATGTAGAGGCTAGCCTGACTTTAAAGCATTATCGATCATGAGTTGCAGATTCTCTCTGATGCTGGAAAGAGGGCCCATTATGATAGGTATCTTTTGACTCAGAAAAAGCTAGTACAGAAACTTTCAAGAGAGTATACAGTTTCTTACGTGTACAGATCACATGCAACAGTATATAAGGAGATGGAAGTTGTTGAATGGTTGAAGTGGTATAGATATGCTATCAATGATATATTGTCAGAGAACAAAGTGGTCACTGGAACAGGCTATTTTGATATACTTGAAGGGGACTTCTATTCAGCAATACGCGCAGCATATTATGGTCCTTGGATTGATTCACTGGATCTTCTTCCCAACTGCTTTGAAGCTGAGGAGCGGTCTTTTCATGAAACTCCGGAGGTACTGCACTTGGTTTCAGGTCGATATCTCTTTGGTATGGTCTGTCTGGTCAACAAGATTCCCGAATTAGCATCTTCCTTCCATGAGAAGTTAAATTCTTATCAATCTGCGGTTCGTGGTGAGTGTTATATGAGAGATAATACAGACTCTTCCATCAATTATAGAATGCAAGCAAATGCTGATATGTCTCAGACAGAGACCAGCTGTACAAATTATGCATCTGATGCATATAAAGACCTGGAGTTACATATATCTGGAAGAGTAGTGGCCACAGCAACACGATTGCCTCCTCAAAGCTGTTGCAATGGAATCAGGAACGATGATGCTGATGATCGCATATATGTGTTTCTCAATTCACATAAGGACTGCATGGATAATAGCCAAGAATATCTTTCCTCTATAGGCTGTGGAGTTGGGTCAACTCCACTGGGAACTATAGTAGGACTCGGGACCAGCCCAGAAGAAGGATCATGCTTCGTTTATGATAGCAATGGCACAAAAACCCATGTGATAATGAAACACAGAACATTTCTGGTCTGTTTGCATCATCGGATTGATTACCACTCAAAATTTACATGTCTTTCATAGTAAAATTCTGTCCTTTTGTCACTCTACTTTGGCTGATAAGATATATTAGACTAATTTTCTGTCGTTGATGATTGAGCTCCTACTTGCAACTTCTGCTATGTGCAAATTTTTTAGAGATATCACATACATGCAACAGTTTTTCAATGTCAAGGAGGACGGTAATGCTGTTGTAAATGCTCCAGACTACTAATTCCTTTGTGTCCTTTTCGACTTCCATAATCATAAATTAATGTACTTCAAGCAACTAACTTGGAGAATTTTGATTGTATGTTCTTTCATGTCTTTATGACCAGAGATTTGAGATGAATGTGTATGGTCTTACATACATAGCCCTATTAACATACTTAGTTGGGGAGAGAGAGAGAGACGCATATGGTTTTAAGACTTAACATTATTTAGATGCTCAGAGAACATAATTGATTGATTCAGCATGCCTTGCGTGGTAATTTTACACAAGTGTGGCTGGTTCTTGTCAGAAAAGATGCATAGCATTTGAGCTTTGTCCTTGGAATGAAAACTACGATGGGTTGACCTTGGACTTTTTGGCAACAAGAAATTTTTTCTTGGGTTTTTACATCTTCGTTAAATTCTGGATGGTAGGATCTATATCGAAGTCCCAATCACTGGCTTTCCCACCATGTGGTAGCTCTTTCTGCTGCAAACTTTACTTCGAGTGAATGGTTGTATTCTAGCTCATTGACCAATCTATATTCAATGTCTCTTCTGTGGTCACATAGACTTTTGCTAGAAAATCTGTACAAACTATAATCTGCACTCATTGAGTAGGTCTGTGGACTTTACTTATGCTTTCCACTGGCCACATAAACTTTTGCTAGAAAATCTGTACAAACTATAATCTGCACTCCTTGAGTAGGCCTGTGGACTTTACTTATGCTTTCCACTGATTTGTACACTTTAACAAATATTCAGTCATTATGTCTTATTTATATTCTTCTCAGGTGAAGCATATGCACTGGTATCAATGCGGAGATAAGATTTCCATTTGTGAGTGCAGAAGTACTAGGGCCCGGCTACCCCCTAGCAAGTAAGATTTGTTGCTTGTAAATATTTTTCTATCTCAAGATCCCATTTTGAACTCTACCTATATTTATAAAGCACAGTGTAATCATTTGCAGTTGATGCGTACTCCTTGTACAAGTCCATCCTCTTCTTTGTTGATCATTAGCAATCTTATGATTTTGTAGGCTAAGAAATGCCTGTGCATTTGAGTATGTTGCAATCTTTATGTATCCCATTCTTGCTTTTGCACCAGAAATTCATTAAAACATTCTTGCAGGATTTCTTTTTTTTAAGCTTGAAACTGATCCTAGCGTGCGTGGGACACTAGTACCATCTATATTTCCTTTCCCAATTTAATTTTGCATGTATTGAAGGTTTGTTGAAGATGTACGCAAGATATGACCTATATGATCACTCCAAATATTAACATTTAATACTCCTCCAGGGGCTTGGCCTAGGTGGATTTGTGCTTGAGTCATTACAAAACTAGGGATGAACAATCCATGTGGATTTTGTTGAAGATGTACACCGGATATCCTATATGATTATTCAAGCCTCTTGTTGGGAGAGAAAGCTGTTCTCCTCTTCTGTGGATACGTCTTATTCTTCCAATGCTTGACATCGGTATCTCTGCCATGTCATTCTTAGAACTTGAAATTAAAGACTAGGGTGTCTAGAAAGATGGTAGGTGATCTCATTAATGTGGAGTAGGTTAGGAACAGCGGTGGCGATTAACCAGAATAAATGTTTTATCTGGGGATTTTCATAGGGAAGAAGGAAATTTCGTGAAAGTCTCATTCATTTATTATTTGGTGTAGAATATTAGTTAGCAAATGCTTAGACTAGAGTGGTATTGGTCGAAATGGTCTGCTCTCTCTCTCTCTCTACATACATGATAAATCGAAGTTGGAAAGGGACCAGGGAACATATTTTTCACTGACTAATTGGTTTAGCTTTGAACTGGAATCACAAAAGCAAGTTCTCAAAAGTAGCACAGATTGATTAGGCATTTCAACTTTTGTCGGTTGATTCAGTGTGACTGAATTTATTCAACTCTATTCTACTCCTACCTGTTGAACACTTTCACAGGTTTTGGCTGTTCGAGCCTAGGTCTGCGATGCATGATATTGGGGGCTGGTATGTTGAAACATTTGGAAGAGATGAGAAAAGCAAAACAGTTCCATCCCGGAGGTACTGGGATGGTTTTGATGTGGAGGGACAATTTGACAAGTAAGTGCATGGCATGGATCCTGGATTAGTAAACCTAGGTTTATTTTCTCTTCTCTCTCAATGGTTGAAAAGCCATATGAGGGCTAACATTAGATACTGGTTTAAATACTTTTCTTTGTTTATTTATTGAAAACCAAGAAAGGTCCCAGATTGTTCTTTCCATTATTACCATTGTTGATTTTGCTAACTTGCTTGCCGGCTTTAACTCCTCTAAGTAATAGATGTAAAGAGGCAGTGGTACTTGAAAGCTGGATATATTTGAAAGCTTGCTTCTGGTGAATTTGGAATTATTTTGAAATTAACAAGCCAAATTCTCCTGTAAGGGCCTGTAGCATAGAGTAAATCATCTATGTTATCCTATAAAGATTAGAAGCTATATGATTAATGTTCTCCCATGAAATATCAATTACCCCTGTGTATGAAATGATAAAGTTGTGATGAAAATTGAATACTTAACGTCATTTTGTGGCTGGTACTGAAAGATAGGGTTGACATGCGGGTCTTCATCTCACATCTCTTCTGAAATTTTGGTTCGTCAGGAAATAAGAACTGTTTCCCCATTGATGCTTCACAAGGAATAGGAAAATGTTCCCCCATTGCAATCAACTAGTCATACATGTTCTCTTTTGAGGTTAAAATCTCAAACTCCAAATTGTAAATTGGATTTAATTCTAGAGTCGTCTCAATGAATTGCCATCAAATGAGGCTGGGATTTTGTATGTCTACAAGGGACTGGGAACCAAAGTAAGAGCCAAATGGGGATCTTCACTTGATCTTTGAACGAATTCCAATTCTAGAGTGACCGACTTTAGGTGGGACGACTAAATGATATTTTCTAGGAGGTGCTAAAGATGTGTCCCTTTGGAGCTCAATTGCCTTCTCTTTCTCTTGGAGAGTTCAAATTTGGCCTTTTGTTTTAGTTGGGCTAGAGATGGTTTATGAGAATTCATGTTTGTCCACAAACTTTCATGCTTTGTCATGCGCATGTGTTCTTGAAGAGAGTTGTGCAATGCTCTGGTTACTGCAAATCAATGCTTTTACAGTATCCACCTGATCTCTAGGGTTAGATGCTGAAAGCTGATAAAACCCGGGTATCACAAAGTAACTGAAATAAGCTTGGCCCTGCATTTACATGAAAGCTAGTCTTCGTTAAAGAATGTGGAATGGGCCTCTTTTCAGTCATTCTTCTTGAGACCTAGGGGGCTAGACATCAAGCACTATTCATCCACAAGTTTTTTCCTTTACTGAACTGTTCATCACCAAATATTTAGGATGGCCAAATGAGAAGCAGGGTAAGATCAAATGCTTGGCTTTTCAAGTGCAGGCAAAGAAAATAATTATTGGATACAGATTTATAAATGCTCATTCTATGTGCAGGAGACTCCACCCAGCCGTGTATCTACTTGCTCTTGCTTATAGAACATTAGATATTGAAGATGTTAAGAGAAGGAAACAAACAGTCAGAGGTGTTGTGGAAGGACAACTCTTTAGACTTCTCAGTTGGTGCAAGAAGCTTGTCTAAAAGTTCAATTTTGGGTCCTGAACCTCTCCTTGGATCAATCGATCTGAAAAAGATGGTTGATCACCGCATGTCTATTTTGATGGAATGGATGTCAAAGGAGATTTGTATGATCTAGGGAGATCTGTAGGACATCTAAATGTCTTATGCATGATACCATGCTAAAGCAAAGTCGTACAATTTTCGAAGTTCAAAGTTCTGGATTACACTTCTGCATGTGCACTAAGGAATGCGCGAGACAACCTACAGAACCTACAGAGCCTGCGGAACCTGCATGTTCAGGTCGACCTGTATGCCTCAGTTGCTCCACCAAGCTTACTGTTTGGATCTTTGGGATACCGGGTAACTCTTATATTGGACTTATGAGAGAACCTTGTCATATCTTAAAGTGCTGGTGCATCGCACTTAGTACAAATCAAATGCCTTGTAGAAGGATGTCCATTTCTGCAGTTCGTTGACCAGATAGAATCACAGACATGTGGTTTATTACTTATGCTTCTTGCTATTGACAAGTAAAATTTTATCTGACTGCTTCACACTTTATCTGAAGTTTGAATCAAGCATCGTTACTTTGCGATTGGAATATCATGGACTAAGAGGTAAAAATGTGCACTGAGATATGGATGTGGCCGTTATATGATGTTGGTTTGTCGAGGAGTAGACTCACCAACGCAGGTCTTAGTTGAACTTTCCAATCTTTGAAGCCAGAAGTTCGACGGAGCTCTATTATTTCACAAAATTTATTTTACTGGGATAATACCTTGGCTCATAAGGTAACACCATTTTGACCGGTCTGTTGTGTCCTTTTTTATTTGGAAATAGCTTATGGAATACTCTCTATCTAACTCGGACAAGGCTTGGATGGTGGAAGGATCAGGGCGGGCATTCATACCGTCTTCTATCTTGTGCAACAAGGTGAACCACTACATGAGTTTTGGTGCCTCTTTCTTTTCTTTTTTTCTTTTTTTTGGGGGGCTGTTGTTAGTTTTTAAACTAGGAAACTTTGCATGAATTTATGTTGAAGTTTCTATTTTGCTGGTTATGCCCCATTTCAGAAGGTTGTTGATAATGTACTCTTTTTTAGGACCTCCATAAAATCCGTAGCTGGCTCTTGTGCATTGTAAAGATTGCAATTGTGTTGGTGCAATATAATAAATGACTGGGAGAATTTCAAATAAATGCTTGAAGTGAAACATATTTCAAATAAGGACTTCGAGTGTCATCATTTTCTTAAATATGAGTCTGAAGTGAATCTCGTTTCAAATCAGGACTTGAAGTGGCCATGTTAGTCTCAAAGAAGGGCTTGACGTCATCGGCTGGTAAAGGCATTTCTTTCCTATTTGCCGAGAACCTGGGCGAGGCGACCCTCGTCGGCGACTAGCATGGGCTTGCAGACCTGCGCCTAAGTCCTTTCGTTGACTCCGTTCAATATAATTAATGGAAAATTCTGACATGTTTTTTTCTAATATTTTATTTCTTCCACGTGGTGTCTAACGTGGTGTTAAGGTTAACTAAAGCATCAAAACGACGTCGTTTCGATTCAAATCTTAATTTTTACACAAATTCTTAATTAAATTAGGTTAAAAAATCCAAAATATTTTCCATGAAAAAGACAAACTCAAAAAAGAAAAAAAAAAAGCCCACAAAAAAGAAAAAACCTATGTTCTCTGCCTGTGGCCATCGCCCTCGGTGGGGCATTGGTGAGGGCTTGCTGGCCCTCTCTCGGTTTTGGTCGAGGGCCAGCAGGTCCTCACCGAGGCGCTGACAACCCTACTAGCCATCGTCAACGCTCCACCGACAATGGGGTCAGTGGCCACAAGCGAGAGAGTCTTTATTTTATTTTTCTTTTTCTAAAAATTTTAGCTTTCTTAATTTTTAATATAATTTAACAAAATTGTCTATGCCCTTAACTGGCTAGAATTTAGCTGGCCGGTGAGGTGAGGCCATTATTTGAAACTATCATGACTACTTCGGGCCATTATTTAAAATTTTCTATAAATGACCTATGAACTAACACTTTTATGACGGTTTTCTAATTTGAGGATGTACATGTTCTGTAATTGCAAAAAAAAAAAAAGACTAAACAATTCTCAAAAATGAAATTTGACTAAAGTAAAGTTAGAAACGATATTAATCGTATTAAGCAAAATTATCTTCCAAAATTGACTTTCTTAATGGTACTTTCATTAGATAACTGTTTATTGACAATTTATTCACTAAAGTGACTTGGTAAACCTAGAGCATTCTCTATTGTCTCTGTTAGGATACGTTTGGTTAAGCTTTTTCAAGGGACTTTCGATTTGCAAAACCCATTAGGGAGATGCTATGGTGTTTGGCAAGCGTTCTTAAGGGGCTTTCGGCCAAATGTTGGTCTTAGAAAAGCTGAAAGCTCAAAGTAGGTAGGGTCAAACTTTGGGCTTTCAACATTTGTCGAAATGCTAAAACTAGTTTATCTCTTCTAAAACTACCATCATCAATTCTTTAGTTTTTTTTAAAAAAAAATTTCCCCTCGTTACTGTTCATCTTCTTTGTGCAAGGGCGATCAACGAGGCCACATCTAGCTGGCAAGGGGCAGGTGACAGTCGCCGAGGGTCACCCTAGGTTGGATGGTCGTTGTCACCAGTCGTTGGAGCCAATAAAGGGTTTGATTTTTTAATAAAACAATAAAAATTGCACCCAAAAGCCATTTGCAAAAACATAAAATTGCCGAACACTACTTAACCCAAAGTAACTTTACAAAGGTTTTTTTATAAAACGTAATTTTCATTTCTGCAAAGCCCTTTAGGCCAAAGGCCTTTGCATTTTCCTCAGGCCCATTTTCAAAGTTGAACCAAATGCACCCTTAGTATTGTTAAATGAAAATTCTCATCAATGATATCATTTTATCTCTTCCACGTTGTCGTCGTTTAGAGAGCGGATGGAAGATATATGTCCACCTATTTTAAATTTATGATTTGCTATGGTATTCAAAGACAGAAATGGATGCTATGACATTCAAATAGAGAAATCACTGCTTATTATCACACAAATTAAAATTCGCACTTATGGAAAGTTCATATATATTCGAACTGGGTCCGAATTAATCCCTCGGCTTGCTTGTTCTTTTGGTTTTCGAACTTATTTATAAATCAAGTCTTCTGACTTATACGGTCTATAAGATCAAATCCTGTTTGATTAGAACTTTGATTTCTTTTAACTTAAATAATGTGTTCTTTTTAAAATTGCGAAGTCAACATATTAAATGTGACTCTTGAAAAATAGCATAAGTTAAGAGGAGTAAATCTAAATTAAGTTTGAACATTCACTAAGAAAGAGAGTAAGGTGATGTAGCAACTTCCAGGATGGATAAACTTAGATATGTCATTTCAGCCCTTGAATTGAGATGATCCAAATCCTTTCCTTATCATTCTAAGTGTACATTTTTTTTTTTTTTGGGTTAGCTTAGTGGAGGTTTGTTTACAAGGGTTAAGACAAGATCTTAGCCAGTAAGTCACCATCGTAAAGATTTGTTAACTATAAAATCTGTTGTGCAGTCTTATCAACCGTTGGTGCCATGTTTTTCTCTTGCCAAAGAAGATCGAGCAAGTCGAAAGTAATTGCATAACTTTCTCTGGAAGGGCAAATCAGATGGTGGGAGAGGGGCTAAAGTCACTTCAGATGATGTATGTTTACCAAAATGTGAGGGTGGTTTGGATTGAGGAGAATTATTCCATGGAATCTGTTGAAGTATGTACAGTTGTGTTAGTAATTAGTAGGTGAGTCTTAATTAAAATAAGTAAGATTTTTTAGCATCGCTCATGCTCTATAAATAGAGCCATTTTATGTACTCATTCATTAAATCATTCAGTAAAGACGTAGGGAAAATTTGTCCAAAAAGTGCTCAACTTACTCTATGATGGTTAAGTCAATTATAAACATTTCAATTATATCAATTTAATCCTAAAACCTTTATATTGTACTAATTTAGTTCTAAACCTTTTAACGATTGTCTAATTTTGGCTGGAAGTTGCTAACGTGGACAATTTTTGCAATTTTTTAAATTGTTCGAATTTTTTTTCTCTATTTTCCTTTTTTCCCTCCATGGACCATCCAGCAGAGGGAAAAGGGAAAAAAGGAAAAAAAAAAAAAACAAGAAGGAAAAGTTCAGAAAATTAAAAAGAATTGCAAAAATTGTCTACGTCCGTGTTGGCCGTACTATAGGACGATTGATGATGACTTGATCGCCATATCTTGGCTAGAAGAACTAAATTGACAAATTGTTAAAAGATTTAAGATTAAATTTGGCAAATCATCAAAAATAGCAAATTGACACAATTGAAAGGTTTATGACTAAAACTAAAATCGTCATAAACTTTAGGACTAAATTGGCACAATTGAAGGTTTAGTATTGAATTGGCCGCCATTTAATAAGTTTATGATTTTTTGGACAATTTTTCTAAAGATGTATAGCCTTTGAATTTTTTCTTTGTTCGTTTGTCTCGAAGATCCTAGAATAAAGATATACTATCAGAGCCACTAAGAGAGAGGGATTGAAATCAAAACCCTAACTTTTGTATTATTTTTTTGTTGTCAATTAAAAAAGGAAAAAAGTCTATTCTTCGTCGACGTCGAGCTTCCTCGTTCAACACCATCAACTCTGAGCCTCCTAACGGTTGCTATCTCGGGTGCTTCTGGAGTCCCGGATGAAAAATACCGGACCCCATCCGTTTGCAAAAATGCCGGTCATTGATAATTTACATCTGTTGTGAATATTTTATGGACTTAAAAGGTAATTTATGACCTATCAGATAAGTTTGCATTCACATATATTTTAAGAATCTAAAGGTAATTTATAATATTATAACTTTAATATTTTAAGAAGAAGAGTTATGACTAACGAACATAATTTTGCATTACGATGCAATAGGTTATGTTACTACAATTAGATTTTGTCAGTAGTTTTAAGAATAAGTTAATGACAATCATAAAAAATTAGCGCTCACTCAATGTACTAATTACAGGGTGTATAATTACTTCGAGTTACAATCTATATGTTAAATTTCCTTGTCTTAGACTCTTAATAGGTATTACTGAGTCCCGTATTACAAATATGGGATCCCATTCCGTAGGAGTGTAAACAGACTAGTTCGATTTAGTTCCCTAATGATGTCCTACATGGCTCAGACTTGAACGACATATGCTTTTTATTTTTATTTTATATTTTGGCTGACCCAACTCAAGACTCAATCCGTATAGAACCTAAACCGCACCGTTCCTACTATGCCTCACTCAATTGCCACAATGGATCTAAGCAAGTCTTTGAAAAGCTTCATATGAGTTCTCGTTCGGACCTCGAGATCACCTAGATGTAAAACAACTAGATGGTGTTGCTAGGAACGGGGCAAGAAAAAGACACTGTACTAATTAGTGGGACTTGGGAGTACGGGCACTTGCACATTAAACTAAGGAACGTTAAAATGCCTCACTCAATTGCCACAAGCTTGCCGCCACGAAGCCCCTAGACCCATGCATCAACGCCGTGCTCCTTCTCCTCTCGGATTCTCTCTCTATCTCACACGCATGCCACCGCACTTGGATGCGATCGTTGATGGCTCATGGCATCGGCATCTCGATTGAAGCTAAGGATTCTCTCACTTAGCGGCTGTCCTTGTTGAACATCACTTTTGGCCCGCCGTTGGGGATTTTGAGCAGGATGTTCGAAATTACTACCGACTTGCAGTATAAACCCCAAGACATGAGAACCTCCGCTTGCTGATTTGCAAGACCTAGGTGAGGGTGTTGAAAGAAGTTCCAGAACGAGATCTCTCGAATGAGGTGTGTTTCATGGCTTAGCCGACGATGACTTCGTTGCGAAGCTCCGTCACCTCGATGACGGTGGTGACAACCAGCTCTTAGTGTTTGCGTTTAGCTCAATGTTCGGATGAGGGGGAGGAAGGATTGGACACACTCAAGGACATGGGGCGGTAAGAGGAAGCTAGTAGTTGAGGCATGGAGGGATTCAATGCTAGCTTTCAAGGGTGAGTGGTTCCAGGTTTCGTATAAGTTCCACCTGAAACCTACCAGTCAGAACATGTTTCTCATTTTTTTGAGCCTAGAACCTATCCTACATATTCTGAAACCTGAAACCTATCTTGTCTAGGTTCCAAGTTTCACATGTATTCTTAAATTAAAGGAATCATCACTTTTAATGACCACCACTTGCTACTACAATTTACCGACCACAACTTATATTTAGACGTGCGAAAAATATGAAACATAACAAAGTAAATGTCACGGTTACAAATATCGCCGAAAGTGAAAGCTCAGACTAATGATTCTAGATTATACACTCATTTTTTGACGTTATGGAATATCGCAGGATCGTGCGAAGATATAGATAAAAAAAAAAAACACAAAAACTTGTTCCAGGTTTCACCTATTTGGAACCTAAAACCTACCCGTCGAAATAGGTTCCTTAATTTTTGGAACTAGAAACCTAGCATACCTTAAAATCTGAAACCGATAAGTTCTCGGGTTTCAGGTTCTTACCCTGGAACTATACTCACCCCTACTAGGTTTGTTGCAAGACATGGCCAGAGAAAATGTGCAAAGGTCCTTACCAAAAAAAAGAAAATGTGCAAAGGTGACTGGCGAGGAGAGAGAGAGAGAGAGAGAGAGAGTCAAAATCGAGCCAAATCGAATAGTCAGAACTCCAATAATGTGTTTTGGGTCGGTTCGGAAATATGACCTAAAATCAAACCGAACAGTTAGAAGGTCGTTGTTTCACTTGTTATACGAACGGAAAGGAAAACCTAACCTGAAAAGACTCAATTTTTTTTTGTTTGGGTCATGTCGATTTTGTTCGGGTAGTTCTTTTTTACACCCCTACCATTCCGTGTTCTAAATGCCAATCATTTATAAATTACGTTGGTTGTAACAATCTACAGACTTGATAGGTGATTTACAACCTGTAAGATAAGTTTCCATTTACAGATATTTACGAATCCAAAGGTAATTTATGATTTTGAAACTTATTTTACGAATATGGAATATAACTTATGAACATTATTATGCATTACAATGCAACAAAATGTCACTATGATTAGATTTTGTTAGTAATTTTTAAGAATAAGTATAATGATGGTCATCACGAATTAGTGCTTACTCAATTGACCGATTACAAGGTAAACTACTACTTCGTATTACAATCTATAAGGCAATTTACCTTATCTTGGACTCTTAATAGATATTTACTAATTTGAAGGTATATTACTCCAATAAAGGATTACAATAAGAAGGGGAAATTACTACTTTGAAGGTGAATTATTTCTTCTAATGTATAAATTACTTCTTCGTAACTTATATTACCACTTTGAAGATAAATTAAATAATTGATTTTAAGAAGTAATATTCTACCTCACACTAATAATGTTTACTATAGAACGGATATCACTACACAATCACCACACAAGTCGCCGTAATCTTGATTGAACCAATAGTTAATACTTTCCTTTTTATATAAAAAATTAGTTATAGATTAACTCAAACCCCATTAACTAATATAAAGATACTCACACTTAGTAATTTCTTAAAATCATTATAAATTAACTCAAACCCCATTAACTAATAGAATCTATACTCAGTAATTGACCTAAACTTATGATAAATTGGCTAAACTCACTGCAATATGATTTGTAATTCGTAATTCAAGAATGTTGTCACCGATAATTTTCCAATATCGTTGTAATCTTTTTCGAATTCATTAAGATTAATAATTTTTTCTCATTAGTAATGACATCCTTTTACACTTTGTAGCTTGAGCATGGAGTAACTTAATAATTATGGATAATATCACCCAAAAAAATCCAAAATGGTACGTTGGTATTACATTTACCCCAAATTAACTTTCATGTCTCAAAAGCTCCCAAATCGGTATGCCTTGTGCCACATTTATTCCCCAACTAATTTTTGTGCAAAAAAAAAAAAAAATCCTAAACTAGTATACTTGTACCACATTTACCCCATAAATGCGGTGCGGTGCATTAGTTTGGATTAAATATGGCATAGACATGTTGAGTTAAGATTTTTTTGTGACATAAAAATTAATTTATGACCATTCTACTAATTTCGGGTAGATGTGACACGAATGTAAAAAATTAAGGGTTATTATCATGAAAAATCTCTAATTAGTACACTTGTGACAAATTTACCAAAAACTGATTTTTTTATCACAAAAAACTCCAAACTAATACACATGTTACAAAATTACCCTAAACTAATTTTTTGACAATGAAAAATCCAAAATTGGTACACTTATGGTAAATTAACCCCATATTTTAGGATTTGTGGAAAAAGAATTCTTAGTAAAAAGAAACTTTGCTAAGGAAAAAGCTTTCAACGCTGCCCAATATACCTTCTTTTTCCAAATGTCTTTACGAGTACGTTTTTTTGATATAGAAGTACTTTTTTTGGAACTACCATGAAAATTTTGAAAAAGGCATTTCTTTAGTTGAATGTGAAAGACATCTATTGGTTAATTTTGAAAAAAAAAAACTTCATTTCATTTTTTTCTAATAATGTTTTTGAAAACTTCATTAATTGATTTAGAACATCTTTTAGTCACGGATACTATCGACTTAGATGTCTCGTCTTTTTCGAAAAAAGTAATTTGATGGATGGGAGATGAGATTGATATTCAAATATTTCTTCGTAAAACGTATTGATTTGACCCCATAAGCGGGACCACCACCCCATAGCATGTTGCCGCTAGAAGAATTAGGTGGTCCGTGGACTTTTGTGACTCTCCACGGCGCTTTCGGAATAATAGGTTAGAAAATGAGTTAATTGAAAAAACGTCAATTAGGCTATTATTTTATTTTTAAAAAAATTAAGTTTGTGATAAATTTGTCACATATATATCAGTTTGAGGTTTTTTCGTAATTAAAAAATTAATTTAATGTAAATTTGTGTTAATTTGAAATTTTTCATGATATTAATTAAAAATTAATTTGAGAAGTTGGGAGAATTTTGGTAACCTAATAATTATCATTACATAGATTCGATTCCCGACATCCGATTCGGTTTCCGCACAAATTCAGGCATGAAGGATCCCGCCGCGTCGTACGGTTTAATTGCGGTCTCTCTTTCTCTCTGACATTGACTCTGAGAAGTGGCGAAGAAGAAGCCAGAAGAATCTGGCCATTTCGATCGAAGCTTTCATCGTCTCTGCGAACAAGAACACCACCACCGCCCTCGTCCGATTCGACTCTGCTCACCACCATCGGAAAGCTCGTACGAAAGCAGGAGGCGATCGCTCGCGGGCAAGATGAGAGGCAAAGCGACCAGGCAGAGCTGGAGCTCCAAGTCGAAGCTAGGGTTGCCCGCGGTCGTCCTCGCTTGCTCCTTCTTCTTCCTCGCCGGATTCTACGGCGCCTCTCTTCTTCCTCAGGTTGCTGTGTGATCATGCGCGCCTGGTGTTTTGCTTCTTTGTGTGTGTTTTTTCAGTGGGTTGAAGTGAGGTGAGTTCGGTTTTGATCTTTGCAGGATGTGTCCGGAGCGAGAGCGAGGGCGAGAGCTCTCGAATCGGTCAGGGACGAGAGAGACTACGCGCCGTTGCCGCGTGGAGAGACCGGGGATGATTCGTTCGTTTCGATTCCTTTCCAGGTTTCCCATGACTGTTGTGAGACATTTTGTTTTTGTTTTTTTTTTCATTTTTGCTGGGAGTTGAATTTGGGATCGTCTCTTGGATGTTTCGAATTCGTGTGGTGTTTGGTTGGATTCATGTTGAATTGTGTGGATTAACGGTCGTAGAATTTTGTGGGGTGTGCTTCTTGGGCGGGTCTCTGAACAAAAACAGGACTAATGTTTCTGTTGAATTCTTTCGAACCATGTTATGTTATTTATTCTTAGAGTGATAATGTTGCCTAGTCTTTTTCCCCATTTATCAGAGAAAAAGTAACGCCGATTGAATTGATATCGAAACAGATTTTGCTTCTTTTCTCTGTTTTCGGGTTTTTCTCTTTGTGCTGAGAAAGATCGGCTTTTGTGTTCTCTGTTTTGTGATGAGAACATAGTCTCATACGATTTCCTGTCTTGTTTCTTGGTTAGGTGTTGAGCTGGGGACCTCGTGCTCTCTACTTTCCTAATTTTGCAACAGCAGAACAATGTGAAAGCATAATAAAAATGGCAAAGGCAGGTCTCAAACCTTCAACCTTGGCGTTGAGAAAGGGAGAAACGGCAGAGAACACGAAGGGCATTAGAACAAGGTATTTTCAGTTTATTTTGTCTAAACTAGTCGATGTTATATAAAGATTTAAGTGCATACATCTGAATTATGTCAGCTGGCTCAATTTGCATTGTTATGTGCCTTGCATAATAAACTGAAAGACGTTTTTTTTTTTTACAACCATCACATAAGTGGAACTTTTAAAGAGATACATGGACTAATTCTCCCATGAGTTGGTTTGAGAAAATGTGGAAGCCAATTCATAACCAGAAATGCAACTACTACAACGTGATACTGACACTGGATGAATTAGACTTTTTCTATGCATTAGAATTTCATCTACTTAATTTTCTTTTCTACCCAAGCACGTGTGACGATGCGCATGCATTGCTTAAGTAGAAGTAAGGTGCGGCCAGCTTTATTGTACTGTTTGGTTTACTATTTCTTTCCAAGCAGTTCTGGTATGTTCATAAGTGCTTCTGAAGACAAAACTGGAACCTTGGATATTATTGAAGAGAAAATTGCAAGGGTGACAATGCTTCCAAGGGAACATGGAGAGGTACTATTCTACCCAGAAAGTCGTCATTATCAGTAGCAGTTTTTGGGTGATTAATTTGTAAGTTTGTGATGTATCAACATGAGTCCTACCTAGCGTCATTTCTCACATGTCAGCTTTTACTATTTGCTAGTACTCTCTTCACCCACATTGGAGTGCATACCTATGATCCAAATGAACAAAGTGCTCTTCCACCTTGAGCGGTATTGCACAAACCTGATCAACTAGTTTGTTTTCCTCTGTCTTGAGTAGCTGTTGTTAGGGGTGCAATCAAGGCGAGTCGAGTCGAGTCAATGCAGTGCCAAGCTCAAGCTCGACTCAACTCGCATGCTTGGGTCCCCAAACTCGGTTCGAGCTCGATGGACTATCAAAATGTAGGCTTGGGCTCAAGTTCAAGCTCAAGTTTAGTAAGTTCAAACAGTTTCCCTACACATGTGTATGAGAGTTAAATATGTAATTTTAACGATTTCTATGTCTTTCTGTAATTAGAAAATATTTTTGAAAAAAATAATAGAAGCTTGATTAGGGTCGATTAGACTCGTGAGCTTGTCAAGCTGAGTAATGGTGAGCTCGAATTCGACTCGACAAGATACTCAGTAGCTCCGGCTTGAGCTCCCTTGAAGTGAGGCGAGCCGATCTCGAGTGATTATTGAGCGAGCCTGTGCTACTCATGAGTAGCTTGACTCAGTTTCACCACAGGCTATTGTCTTTATAGCCTACTAGAAGTGAGGATTCAGGGTTAAAGGTATCTCACCGCATGATCATGAATATAAGGCAAGATAATTTGCATCTCAGCTTTTAAGTTAGATAATGGTATAAAGAAGTTGGATAAGAACAACTTAAGATATGGAAAAATTACTTCTTTCTCCATCTCTAAATATATTTTCATTCTTCAACCTGTTATCTCAACAGAATATATGGTACAGTACTTTTTGGTCGACATGTTATGGTGGTTAAGCTATGCATACAATCTAACTTCCTCTCGTGGCTTCTAATTGTGGCTGGAAGGTTTTTGTTGTTACTAATTAATGACAGAGAAACAATATCACACATTGATAGTTTGTGTACAAGCTTATTTCATCTTTTGACCTCAAGTTGTGATTGCGAGGGTTTTCACTTATCATATATGAAGGGGAAAAACCACATGGTAGTTTATGCCCCATGTTTGAAGCTCTTCTTCATTGTCAAATAGTCACGCATGCGATATATTCTATCTTTTTGGTTAAATTTCTTAACCTTTCATTTTCAGGGAAGATCTAAAATTGTTTGAGGATATCACCATGTTTCAGGCATTCAATGTGTTACGCTACGAGATTGGGCAGAGATATAATTCTCACTACGATGCATTCAGTCCCACTGAATATGGCCCACAAAAGAGCCAGAGGGTATGCTTGCTACAAAAATTTGTCGCCTCTATTTTTTGAATATTTGCTAATTTGGTGAAGCATGGATGATAATGTCCTTGTAAACGTAAGTCGTTGATCCCTTAAAAATCCTTATTATGGAAGTTTTGTCGATGAAATTTCAAGATAATGGCAAGATTAAATAGTACTGACAAAGCTGTGAAACACAATATTTTACATCAGTACAACCTATTATTAAGCTGGCTGAGATCTTCACGGTTCTCTGAAATGGCTTGTGGGAGCGGAAAAAACTTGGTGGTTTTCTTGTTCTACTCTCAAATACTGGGATGTGCAGCATATGGAAGAGATTTCTTCTGTATGCGTGTGTGCAGGTGTTCACATGTGCGTTTGGGTGTGCACGCGTGCATGTATGTGGGGCTATATTATTGGATCTCACGGAAGAAGTTAGCCACTCTCCAGAGTTGATAAATTTCACTGGCGTTAAAGAAGACGTATGCTTCCACCATGTTGAACTTCTTGCTTTTGCATTGCAATGGTTTACCTGCCAAAGTATGTGTTAGGCTCTTGAAGCGACTAACTTGTCAATAACATCCGTGGTCTCCTAGACACAAGGCTTTTTTTTGTCTTTGGGGAGAAGGGCGCAGGGGGTGGGGGTGGGGTATGTGATACCTACCCTAGGGGCTAGGTGGGACTCCCAAAGAAACAAAGTAGTCACCTTTATCTGCTGGGAAACTGCCCAGCTATTCCCCCTTTGTCAGTTGCCCTGCTCAGGTGGACGTGCTCATATTGCAAGGTGCACTTCACAAGAAACTTGTCAAAACTGACTTAACATTCTGCTATTCTCTTGTCGTCTAAACTTGACTGTGCTCTTTTACTTTTGCTTCGGACTTAGAAAAATGATGTTTGTTTTCATGCTTTGTTGATATTCTTTTCCAGCTTGAAGCTTAAAACTTTTCATTTTCGGTTTTCAGAACATATATTGAAGGTTCACTTGACAATAAATTGCTATATTCGGTTCATTCTAAATTGATGCTTTCTGTGAAGTGTTATTTGCTTTGGTTCTCTGACTTTCTTGTTAGTTTCTTCCTATCATCTTTCATCAATTCGATAATAACGAAACTGTGCATAGGGGCAAGGTGCAAGAATCCTCATATGTTTACCCTTTTGTCATATGTAGTTAGCCACAACATTTACGTTTCAAGAGCTTGAAAGGGTTGGTCATGTTACTCTTGCTCAATCTGTGTGTAGGTTGCCTCTTTTTTGCTGTACTTATCTGACGTTGAAGAGGGGGGAGAAACCATGTTCCCTTTTGAGGTATGTTTGGATAGTTTTCCTCCTCTTGAGTTTGGTTAGACCATGTAATCATTTAACTCTGGCATGCAGAATGGTATGAATATGGATGGGACCTATGATTTTCAAAAATGTATTGGACTGAGGGTGAAACCACGGCAGGGTGATGGACTTCTCTTCTATTCCTTATTACCAAATGGTACAATTGATCCTGTGAGTACTTCTCTGTTCATCGTAACTGCACCTGCTGAATTTTTTTTCGACTGGTAATACTGTCAGTGCTAGATGTGTACTGAATCTCTTAGACTATAGTCAATGTGACGCGCTAACCCACTGAATTTTCTACCCTCATTTCCAGTAAATCATGTAACTGGGAAGAAAATGAAATTGCTTATCTTAGTAAATCTGTCATCAACGATCTCCTTAAATATAAAATATCAATGCCTGTGCATTTAAATCAATTAAAGTGTTGCTTCTTTGATTATCTAGTTGCCGACTCCATAAGAAAATCATGTTTCAGACCGTCATTTCGGTTGAGATGGCATTGCATGAGTCTTCCTTCTTAGTATATTCAGGTGCAAGTCTTGTTATCCCAACAGTTGTTATAACACTGAAAGAGTCGAAATATTCTGCTTAATTTGTGTGGTGGTCTTGGCAGACCTCACTTCACGGGAGCTGTCCTGTGATCAAAGGGGAGAAATGGGTGGCAACAAAGTGGATTAGAGACGAAGTGCAAGATTAATCATCCGTAATACTCACTAACCACTGTGAGACTATGCACAATTTTGCGATGTTGAGCATAGGCATGTACTCATTATTTAATTAGTCTCAAGGGGCTTTTTGGTTTACTCAATGCCTATTCTTTATGAATCGTGCCATTATTGTCATATTAGCATTTGGCCGTCAATATTTACGGATGATCCCATCCTAAAGAGAGAGTTTCACTGATAAGACGAAAATAATTGGGTTTGGGAGCTCCATTTTCTGTACTTATTACCAGAAAGTAATTTATGAAGTTTGAAACCAAAATTTTTGTTTCTTGCCTATTAGGGCGTGAATGATAACCATTCTGTTTATGGGAACAATTTATGGTCATATTTTTCTTTTTCTATTTCTAGGATGAGTTTCTAAGCAAAAAGATATGTTTACTAACGATACAAAATTTTTGTTTCTAGAATAGAAATTCGTTTGATAACTGGTGATCGATAGTGGCTGGCGATGAGAGAGAGAGAAGAGTGAGTCCTGAAAAGAGAGAGTATAGAGAGAGAAGAGTTTGTACTTCTGTTTCTATTCGAGAAATAGAAAAGTTCTATTTCTCATTTCTGTTCCAAACTTTTTTGTGGCCTAAAAATTTATCCCGGAAATAGAAAAATGAAATTGTGTTACCAAACGGATTTCTGTTCCAAACATATTCCTAGAAATAGAAAAATAGAAAAATAGAGAGAATGGTTCTTGTTTGAGCCCTTATAGTTTCTTGACTTTTTTGCTTCTTCAATGTACCTTAATATAGCCATTGATTTTAGTTAATTATAGAGAAAATGATTGATTTTAATGGAATTTTTAAGTTCTCACGCTTTGATTTGTGATAGACTGAAGTATAAACTTATCCAAAAAAAATTAAAAAAATTAAAAACAGAGTGAAGCATAAGCTTAGGGTGCATTTGGTAATGTTTCTGTTTTTTTAGAACAAAATCTATTCAAAAATAGTTTTTTCTATTTTTATTCTCTGAATGAGTTTTTAAGAATAAGAATGCATTTGGTAACTGCATAAAATTTTTATTTTTGGAATAGAAATGCGTTTGGTACGATTTTAAAATTTATATTCAAAATTTTCTAATTTAGTGATTTAAACCGATGGCAATCGGTAGTTGCGGTGATTGGCGATCGAAGGTGGTGGGTGGTGGTTGACGGTGGGTGGTGATTGACGATGGCGGCTGGTGGTGGCGGTTAGCAATTGGCGACCAGAGGCAATAGCGATGGGTGGTGGACGGCAATTGACGACCGGAGGCGGTAGCGGTGGGTGGTGGCTGGCAATCAGTAATTAGAGGCGACGATGGGAATCGTTGACCGACGATTGCAATGATCGATTATTGTAGGCGGTAGTGATGGTGGCCGGTGGACTCGTGAGTGTAAAAACGAGTATTAGGTTACACTGAGTTTATTTCTTTAAAATGACATTGTTTATAATTTTGTTCCCGAAAACAAAAAATCAATTTTTTTTACTTTTTATTTCTGTTCCAAATGTATTTTTGTGAATACTTTTTGTTCCGAGTAACGGAAATTGTAAGTAATGTTACCAAATAAGTTTTTGTTCATTTTGAATAGAAAAACAAAGGAACATAAACATTACCAAAAAACAAGCGCCTTAATATGCACTAGTAAACTTTTATCTTTTTTTATTAGTCAGTCAACTCTTAGTTTATTATCAAGAACAGCTATAGAAATCTAACTCCAAAAATTTAGACTGCTCCCTCGGTATCTTTTACATCTCAACGAACATGTGGCTTGAGAATCACCTTGACGGTTAACTTGGGAGGACATTTATCATTGCTGAAAAGTTCCTCGCGATTTCGTAGCGAATCAGACGTCAATTCCATCGAAGTTGTCTTTTCGCCAATAATTGACTGAATTGATGCTGTGTTTCATGATGGGACTTAGCACATTGACGGTACATCATTAATTTCACCAGATTTTAAGAAAAAATGCTCGTATATTTAAGGTATGTTTATTTTACGAAAAGCTCAAAATTTAAAATATATATTTTAAATCTCACACAAAGATCACACGCTCCCACTAAACTCTCAGCACTTAATCTATGATTATCTACTATTGCTCATGGCCACAGCCACGCTTGTTATAGACATTGCTGGCCTCAATCATTGTTGCCACTAGGGTGCGTTTGACAAATTATCAAAATTTTTAATTTTACTCCAGAAATAATTTTGGAGTAAAAATGCGTTTGGTAAAAAATAACTTATGAAGTTGTTTTCTACTTTTAAATGAAAACTGCGTTTGATAAAGAAATGATTCTCTAGAGCCAGAATCAATTCTTGTCAAAAGTGATTCTTTTCTATTTTCACTTCTCATTTTCTTTCTCACGTTCGCAGGCCACCGACCGTCGATCGTCACCTGCCTGTCGCACAGCCCGTCGACCGTTGGTCGTCGTGGCCACCGCCACCGATTGTTGATTCTCAGGCGCCGTTTGGTAAACTTTTCAAAAGTAGAAGTAGAATAAGAATGCGTTTGATAAATATAATTTATCATTCTCTATTAGAATTGATTCTAGTTGTCGGAATAAAATTTTTTGGCAAGAATGTTTTTCAAACGAGCTCTAGCTAGCCAACCCCGTCCTTGTTGCTCATCTGGGTTTAAGTGTGTTTTTATGTGCGCGCGCAGAGACACCGAGCAAGACCCCAACCGTGTACAAGTAACTTGCGACCTCCAAGGTTGCAACTTGCATGAAGGACGTTGCGACATTCAGGAAACCGAAAATTTGAGGTCGCCTGTCTAAGGTCGCGACCTCAGATAGCTTCTGACCAGGTGGAGAGAGAGAGAGATCATAAGAAGAAGGGGAACAACGGAAAGAAGAAAGAAAAGAAAAATGAAGAACGAGACAAAAAGAGAGGAAAATACACACACCCCCATCCTTAAAAAGTAAATATGTTAAATATGTCTGAGTTTAAAATGTAAATTTGAGTTGTAACTTTATATTCCAATCTTAATGACTAGTATTATCTGCGTATTTTGGGCACCTTGCTTCATAAAAAAACTCCGAGTTGATAAAGAATTAACTTCCTCGCATGTTCTAACAACACATCAAAGTCTAAACTCAATCCTACCCTCTCAGTTTGACAAACACAATGAGAACCACAGTTTTCCCTAAATAACTAATGGCTTTTCTTTTTGGAACAGAGACATTGTTCTGTTGTCAAGCCTGCAAATATCACGATTGTTTTGAAATCTCTACTCTTGAATTAGAAGAAAAAATGAGAATCCCCTAAAGCTTATTGATTTCCTTATCGAGACCTAGGCAAAATTTGATCTCCAGAGTCTCCGATAATAAAAAAATAATACGGAATGCAATCCCTCAAATCTAGCAACATCAAAATAGTTACCAGACAAAAATCCTCAGCTAATGATTCCACAGCTAGCTAGCGAGAGGTCCTCACTCCCCAGATGATGCCCCAATGGGTCATTGTCTTCTCTCATATGGCTTTTGATGATCAGGCATTGATTTGCTTTCTTAGCTTGATTTCTGTACGGTTCAAACAGACTCTGCGACCGATAGTCACTGTTGATAACATCTTCTTTGCAATGAACTAATTTATGTCCTTTGCTTGGGGTAAGGTGGTAGAATTTGACCAACATCTTTCGCCAATCATTCGACCCCCTTGCATGCCTGTGACTGCATTTTATGTGCAATTGGAACCAATCCTTATCCTTCCTCCATCCCACTGATGAGGCATTCACATCAAAACGATCCGGACATGGGCAAATGAGTGATGAACTCATAACTTGCGCAAGTGCTGGTATGGTTGCTTCCCTAACCGCTTCAAGACATGCATGCAGCCAGCTGCTACAAAAAGACCAATGGCAGCAAATGCCATAATTGCTGCATTACCGATACTGCGATAGTAACCTCCCTGGAACAATTGACAACTCATAATGGAAACATTTTCTCAACAGATCTACCCGAAAATGCAAGTAAGCTAAAATGTGGTAGTCCTCAGGAAAAGAGCCTGATGGAGGGTGTTGCTCCAACACCCAAACACATGAACCACTAACAAGTTGCAGAAAGTCATGCAATAAGACTAAAGTGAGGGAAGAACTGTGGGAAGATGTGACAAAATCATTTGGTCATTCACCATGTTTAGTAAAAAAAGGTTCCAAATATCACTGTCTAGTTAAATTCCTCTCTACTAAATATATAAAACCTTTCCACACCCAGGTTCACAGTGATAATACTTTCAAGTCATCCACCAGCAAAAATATGCAGGAAATCAGAAAAGAAGGAACTAATGTTTATACTGATTGTTTAGTTCATCAATAAGCCACTTAGTTGCTAAGAAAATCTTTCAGAAAAGATGCAGTCTTGACCAGATTGCAATGCAAAAAGGCCATGTAAAATAGGCAAGTATGGCATAATGGAAGAACTATTATCGAAGCTTTCTACAGATGAACGGTTTTTACTATGGTTCTTTGTCATCATAGCAACTGAAATATCATTCATTAACCCAGTGCTTCTAGCCTATTTCTCTTGTCCTTTCTAAACATGACACATATCCTCTTCCATAAAATCCTGTAAATTTTCTGGCACAACATGAAACTTATAGATGGTTGTAACAATCATGTCCTTAACGTTGCCTAGGATTCAGAGCTGAAGCTAATCCACATCCAAAACTTGGACCATTTTTTCTATTTTAATGATCTAAACAAAAATTGATACAGTACAAATCGAAAAAATTGCTTTATCTCCCTCCTGGTTTACGTCGCCACTGCAGGCAAGAACCATGGATATAGACTAGAAAGTAGATCATATTTGAAACTCACTTGCACCAAAAATAGCAAAACTGCAGCATTTGCAGGAGCAAGAGAAATGCTTATCATTCCTCCTCGCAAGTCATTTGGCACATACCTACAAAACATGATTAGCAATAATCATAAACATTCATCCGTATATTAAAATTAGCCATATCTTGTGTTGAAATTCCTGCAAACAGCTCAGAATGGCATACATGGTCCTCAATCTGGCAAGAGAAGGTAGGATTACACCTACACATGCCTGAAATAAGCAGAATAATGTCACTAGAACTCCAATTTCCTACACAACACAAACATAGTATCTCTTAGTATGTGATGGTTACAAAAGCAGATATTGAACCATGCATTGCCATTTATGAAAACAGAAATACCTGATAGTCATAGGCTACGATGGATAGTACACAACCTGATATGATGAATGCATAAAGTATGCAATCTTCAGTTCGAAATGACAAAGAACCACTTATGAGCCAAGGAAAAATTGTGCTTCCAAGCATTTTTGCTCCCAAAAGACATGGATATATCAAGCCCAGATGTAACTCTCTGCCATCAGCCTGCACTCCAAATGCATTCAATAACATCATGGAGCAAGCTCGCTTCATATAAACAATGAGATTTTTATTTTCTTTTGCCAGTTAGTGGTGAAAACCAGCATTTTATGTTCAAAGGATGGGATCAATGTTGCTGTTCATGTAAGTCCTCCAGGCAATATTAATTTTTCTTTCAGAAAGATATGTAACAAGAACGTACCACCAATATGGGGGTCCAGAGAATCCAAAACATTGATACAGAGAAGTGAAGGCTAGCTTGTGCACATGCCAATAACCATACTCTTCTATCTGTGAACCACAAGTAGATCAAATTTAAGAATGTATACAAGAATTTAAACTGACTATTATTCGAGTAAAATCTAAAAGGGTACCCATAAATTGGTCCGTTTGTTAGTGAATAAGGAAAAATATTAACCAAAATGTAGATAGCTTGATCTTGAAACAACAACAATTCTAAAAGATCATGTGATTCATTGACATGGCAGCAAATAATAAGGGCGACGAGAGAAAATAGACTGATAAAGATGAAAAGAAGGAACCATTTGTCACAATTGTTTTGGAATGAGAGCCATTTTATAGGAGCCACAGGCTCGAGAAAATTTCCTAGTTGCAGTTTTGCCAACATTGGGTTATTGAATTCGGGCAGATTTTTGTTGAAAGCCTTGCAGATTTTCTTAAGATTATGACCTCGGATTACTTCAGTATTATTAATATTACTAGACAAAGCTACACCATTGTGCTGCAGGGGTATTTCCAATTCAGAAACGTCTAATCATCTTTTGGCTGACCATAACCTCCCTTGTGCCTTGAAGTAAGAAAGTTAGTACGCTTATTCTTGGTCCTCAACTAACCCAGAATGAAAATCCTTGTGGAGGAACCTTAAAGTTATGCAACAAGACAACACAGCTATATGTCCCACCTTTGAACCCTTTAGGTGAGGTAACATCACTAAGCATGTGCTTTTGGGCTCCAAATCTTAAGGCATCTGTTGCTGAGACATACCTCAGCCAATTTCATACTTTCTATATGAAAATATCCACGAATGTCCTCATAAGTAGAGGACTCCTGTTATTTAATGTGAACCAGAGATCACTTTGGGAACATCAAATATTATTTGAGACCTTTAATTAATCAGACAAGAATTCAAGTTGAGATGTCAGCTTCCATGAAGAGTAAATACTTGTCATACGATAGCAGACTGGTACTATTGAGCAAAGGAGAGATCCAACTCTTACCATCGAAAAAATAGGTATAGGACCTGCTATGATCCTTGAATTCCTCTGCTTGAGAAGATTCTCTCCACAGCCGTGCAACACAAATAATGCCTACCAAAGCCAACAGAACAGCTGCCATCAAAGGAGATGTCATTCTCTTTTTCATGTTGCCATCAATCAGCCAATTGGCAAGCACCTGGCTTCCAATGAAAGATGCGGACCCCAAGAACGCCATTAACCAAAAGGTGTCACTCAATAAATCTTCTCTGTGCCCTTGCTGTAAAGAGAAAGCAAACAAAAAAAAAATGCGAACTCTTTTAACAATCCCAAGTGTGGTTTCTACTACTAATGAGAAGGAAAAATGTATCAGGAGAAACTTGAATGACACGAGTCAACATCTTTTAGTAAATGGAAGTGAAACTGAAGCTTCTGACACGAACCTTTTCATGTTCAACAACCATCCATGTCTCAAAACTGAAAGAGTATATTGAAGAAGCCAGAGACAAACATATACTTGCTACCCAAACACTGGGATGGGCAGTTATCCTCTTCCATATGCCAATAAAAAGGTGCAAGATGCAAAAGAATAAACAGAATTTCCTGTGGCCTCTGCAGACATCAGTATTATGTCAGTTAATGTACTATAATTTATCCCAAATGTAGGACTAGCCACATAACCGTGTAATGAAAGCGTCCTTATTTATACTTTTTATTATTGTTCCATCAACTGTACTTTTGTCAACAAAATCCCTGCCTAGGAATTAAAATTAGCAAGAAGTACCTTGCATTCTTGAATTCCCTATTAGACATAGCCCAGTGTTATAAACAACCCGTTGCAATTCCTCAAGATTAGAATTAAATGAGTATTCCCAATACGTGGCAGATTCTCAAAGACAGAGCAGATGTTCCTAGAACAAGAACATGAAACTACCACTAATAAAAGCGGCATGTAAGCCCAATCGAAGCAGGTCACACATATTTGCAGACTGAATTCCAGTCCCCAGTTTGAGGCAATTGAGGAATCATCCCACGTGCTAAATCCTGCTGTACTCAACTACCTCTCAGCCTGTTTGCCTTACTAAATCATCAGCTCAAATAGCGGCAACACGACAATACAAATTCCAGGAAGCATGTAAACAGGGCAAGTAAAAGCACTTACATTGTATCAGAAAGCACTCCAAGGAAAGATCCAACAACGAGAGAACCCACAAATCCAACGCAGAGAGATAAAACCATTTGCTCTCTACTCACACCAAAGTAACTGAACTCGAACTCCCCGAACACCGACGGTAGCCCTTCCAGCACTGCCCAAACACAGCACGAGAAGCGAATTCAATTCAACAAACACTACTTCGTGCACAGAAATTCATCGATTTTCTCTGCGGACCACAGCCAGTCAATTGGAGACATCAGCTGTACAATGTCCGAGCAACCAAACAGAAGCGAATCACACATCTCCCGGTTCACTCTCCCACAGATATCATGCGAAAGCGCAATCCGCGCGGAAGATGCTGACCTGAGCAGAGAGAGTAGAGGAGAAGGAAGTTCCGCTGGGACCGCGAGGAGGAGAGCGAGACGCCGTGGTCGAAGACGGAAGGAGGAGCGCTTCTGGAGGCGTAGGGGAGGAGGAAGATGGAGAGCAAGCAAGCGAAGAAGATGAATACGAAAAGAGCGGGGCTTGGTTCCCAGGCGGAGCTCTCGATGACGACCGCCATGGAATCGCGGCGGCGATTCTCAGATATCTAATTCCGCCGCCGAGAGAGAGAGATCAGCGTCGGCCGGGTATTGGATCAAGGAGGACGCGGTGGATCGACATTTCTGGGAGTTGCAGAGTGACTTAAATTTCCGGCGAAACAAGAAAAAAAGGAAAAAAAAAAAATAGCACCGGAAGTAATAAAACTTAAAATTAATACCACAAAAAACCCTCAAAATTTACAACACATTTACTCTAAACTTTTTTTTATGATACAAAAACTCCAAATTTGTATCCGTGTGACATATTTACCCCAAATTTTTTTTGTGACACAAAAAACCTTAAACTTATATAC
>BCNH02000009.1:9156065-9176491 GCA_001662345.2 Metrosideros polymorpha var. glaberrima
CCCCCAAAAAAAAAACTCAAGAACAATAAAATTTCCGTAAAAAATCACAGACAACCACAGTTGCTCTATGAAACTGGACTACCATTATTCCATATGCTTCCTACCTTCATCGAGACTTTAACAACTATTTCTCAGTATCAGAAAATATGAAATGACCTAAACACCAAAATTTTAAGGCATGTACAACGAATGTGAATTTAACTAGATATGTATCACAAAATTACCTAACTCAGAGATATTTCTTGAATTTTTTCACAACGATCACTCATGCGGAGCCGGACTTTCCATTGCCTCGGATGGGTGCTTCAACCTTCGTGAGGCAAAAGCAAAGGTTGCCATCCTCTCTAAAGGACCAAAGCTGGACAATACCATTCTTTTTTAGTCCATTCGGCTTATGAGGATGTGCAACCGCATTCCACCGCTCGGTCAATACATAAGAAAATGTTTTGCTCCCGTAACTCCACTTCTTGAGTTGCAACCCGTGATGTATTTCGAGAGAAGGGTCGATGAGAGAAACCTTAATGCCTTCTTTACTGTTTAGAGTTATGATCTCTTGGTCGCTCAAAAAACTTGTGAGTTCCTGCGACTTGGGTATGGAGAGCCTACTTTGGCTTGGGTTCATGTCGGTGGCAGAGAGTTCCTTCTCCACCGCAAGCCTCACGTCCCGACCTCGCATCTCCAGTACTTTGTCCATGAAGATTGTCGGCAGTTCGCTTGGTCCGATGAGATCCCTGAGAATTTTCTTTCGAGTTTTCTTGGGTTTCTTGGAAACCCTATTCCATTCTTGGGTTTCCGTGGAATCGAACGCGCGCAGCCGCTTCTTGCAGTTCTCAGCGACACCTCTCAAATTCTCTTGCCTGTTCTTTTGGACAACAACGAAAACTGGATCAGAATTCAACTTCTGGGCATGGAATGTCAGCCCTCGCGCTCGCGGCGATCTCTTCTTCCTAACGATCCATCCCACACCCATTGGCCCAAAAGTGGTGGTCGTCACTACGGTGACCTTCTTCGCATCATCACGATCAAAGATGGAAGGTGCGAGACAGAGCTTTCCCTCGGAGATCAATGAAGCTGCGTCCGCCAAAAGATGAAGTGATGAGAAATCAAGTTCCTTCTCTTTCTTCTGACTTTTCTTGGGTTTCTTGGAAACCCGATTCCATTCTTGGGTTTCGGTGGAATCGAATGCACGTGGCCGCTTCTTGCAGTTCTCAGGGACACCTCTCAAATTCTCTTGCTTGTTCTTTTGGGCAACAACGCCAACTGGATCAGAACTCAATTTCTGGGCGTGGAATGTCAGCCCTCGCGCTCGCGGCGATCTCTTCTTTCTAACGATGCATCCATCACCCATTGGCCCAAAAGTGGTGGCCGTCACTACGGTGGCCTTCTTCCCATCATCACGATCAAAGATGGAAGGCGCGAGACAGAGCTTTCCCTTGGAGACCAATGACGCTGCGTCCGCCAAGAGATGAAGAGGTGAGAGATCGCATTCCATCTCTCTCTCCCCCTTTGAAAGAGGGTTTGCAGACTGAAAATAGACCATCGCTGCTGGAATACTTTGATTCACCAACTCGCCGAGAGATGAAGAGATGAAGAGACGAAGAGACGATGGTCGTGGGTTCAGAGAGAGAGAGAGAGAGCGACAGAGAGTGGGAAGAAAAGAGACGCGTGGGGATTTCGATTGCAATGGGCAATACTTGAAGAACATGAGAACTCTGAGTGCAGCTGTCTTCGGATCATCAGTAAGAAACGAGAGGATCAATTTAGGAAATATTTGAGCAACTATGTGACCGTTGGGACCGTTGACTGCTTACTCCCGGTCTTTTTTTTTGGTCGGAAACTGCTTGCTCCCGGTTTTTTTTTTGTCAGAGCTTGCTCCCGGTTGGACGAGTGATTTTGATAAAGAATTTGCTGTCAATCTCCGAATTGAGCACGAATTGTTGTCTGCCTCCGAATTTGTCACCAAAAAAATTGCACGTGACACAATTCTCCTGATTTATTATCCCATAAAAAATTATATTGGCAAAGAGAATTAATTGAATTGTATAATAATTATATTGCCATTTTACAACTAGAATAGTGTCCGGTGATATAAATACCATGTTTTTGTCCGGACCATCAACTTATGTGCGACCTGTGAAAGTTTTAGAATTTAGTCAAATAATTTAATGTCAGAGCTCCGTTCTGCTCTGTTTCTCGGCCGGGAAGCTCGAAGTGCTTCAAGCTTGGTCGTTCCTCCTTCACCGGCTCTGATCATCATCACAGACGCTTCTGGGACCTCTATTATCTAGTTCGATCATCATTTGCAGTCTACATCGACACTTCCAAGATGCTCGCACATTAGGCGAAAAGGAGGGGAGGCTCGGTCACAAAAACAGAGCATGATTTTGGGATGTGCAGAGAGCTCATAAAAGGTTCTCACTGATTTCTCTCATTCATAGGTCTTCTTCTTCGTTCTCAATTGCCAGAAATCCGCCTTCGCCGTCCATTCCGGCCGCTCCCACCGCCATGCCAAAACATCCTCGTTACTGCCCTGTTTTCTGGCTGGCTGATCGAAATGCATATCACTCGTTTGACGAAATGCTCGAACAAAATCAGGATGTGCTCCTGTTCAGGCCCTGAACTGCAAATTTATATTACCTCCATCCAACCCGTTCTTGACTCGTTGAGGCCTCGTTATGGTCAGTCTTTGTCGAAACAATTGTCATTGAATTGGTGTTATGATTCTCATAGCCCGTGTGCTCAACCTATGACATAGAAATTGTGTCTTGTGGCTTGCTGATCTCTCTGAACAGAATCGATTAATCAAGTGGTTCTCCGGCGTATGTCAGGTATGCTCTATTGATTAACATGTAGAATCTGTGTCAATGAAGGTCCTCGCGTGATCGATCAGTAAGTTATGAACGTTAAGGCATAGAAGAAGAATAAAGGAAAGTACAATGAGAGTTGAGAAGTTTGTGCATCAGAGATGAAAAAAGAAAAAACGAAAATAAGGAAGATGAAAATAAAATTGGTAAGAAGATACAGGCCCTCTCTCCTCAGTTAGGTAGTTAAGTCTTAAGAATGGTTTTAATTGAATTTCATTTAGTTCCCGATCTTTTACTTTAGGAAGTTACATTTCATGAATTTGGGATAAAATAAATTTCAGATTGCTTAACTTTAGATAAAATAGAATACAAGATAAAAATAAAAATGTTAAAATAATGATAATAATAATAATAATAATAATAATAATAATAATAATAATAAAAAATCTCATTCGTGTTTATGTTAGGATTATTTTTGGTGATTACATTTTTAGCTAAGCACGTCTCTTTGGTCTAGAATTAGGCATACGATTGATTTTAGGCCTAGTTCATGGCATGTCTCAAGGCTTAAATAACAAGGCTTTGTATATTTTTTATCTGACTCGTATCGATTTACTTTACTGCACTTTACATTTGGTGGATTTTTGTCGCATTTGAGTGATGTGAGCTTTTAATTTTAGCTCACAGGGTTCATGTTGTGGGGCTTACTAACAAGGTCATGTATTCTTTGCCCGACTTGTATCGGGTTTATCTTCTCGCATTTTATTTTTGTTGTCTTTATTTTTGTGTTTTCTTTCATTTGATGTTTGGCTGTCATTTTTCTTTTTTACTTTGATATGATTTTGGTTTCGTACGATTGATTGGAAAATGTTTTTGACATTAATCATGCATGACATTTAGTAGAGCATACTCAGCGAGTTATGTTCAAGACCGCAAAGAGTCACTTTCTCGATAAAAAGACAAAAGGATGTTAGTTACCGAAAGTGCACTATCAGACTGTTAGCGTAACCAAATCATCAAACTTAGACCTTTGGTTCATAGGATGTGGAACGTCCTACTTGGCTCCAAGTTAACCCCAAATAAGTTAGTGGCGACTTCAAATTAGATAGGATTTCATTTCCTATTCAAACCGATCCAACCAACATCACGCACAGTAGAGTTTGAGAAAATTTGTGCCAAACGAGAGCAAGCACCTCTATTAGAGGGACCACCCATTCCTGTTCGTTGAATTGCTAAACCCGCTATTGGGAAACCCACTCGAGAGGGTCGTGACAAACTTTATAAGCGAAAGTTTTAGTTCGCAACATCTTGACCAGTGGCACCATGAACACAATCAATTTCAAATTAATAAAACATGAGTGAGTCTCACAAAAGCATACGTTAATCAAGTACCTAATACAGGATTGGGGTCCATCTATGTAAATTTTAGGTAATAGCATTCTATATATGTTGACTTTCACTTAACAAATAGGTGAAACTAATTGGGTTAAAGAGAGATTTTATTTTTGGATGATTTGTTTTCCTTGACGGGTTAAAGAGAAGTTAACTAAAAGTGGTAAAAAAAATATGAAGTTGGATAATCGCGGTTTTATGTGGTTACGAAGAAAGTAAACGATTCGTGTTCTTCCTTCAATCGTAATGCTGTATGTAATTGCTAAGAAAAATTAAAAAATAAATAAATTATGTTTTAACTACGTCCGCCTATTCAATCCATGTGAGATTGGATTGTTCCCTCTTGCAACGAGGTTATCAACTTTGTTTTAGAAACACTTTAAAATTTGGTAATCCAATGACAAATGTAATGATTATACCCAAAGAATGCGAAATGTTGCTTCTGCTCTTCAGCGATTCGGCCTAAGTTTTGTACCTCTAAATTTTCAGTAATAGGGCCACAGCTCGCCGGCCACGGTAGGAAGATTAAAAAAAAAAAAAAGCAAAAAAGAAAAGAAAAAAATACATAAAAATTATTATTAAAAATTATCTGGCTAGCCAAATGGATTGAATTGACACCAAATGCAAAAGGTTTAGGACTCAATTGGCAAAAAAGAAATATCTTGGACTGAATTGGTACATTACAATATATTTAGAACTTTTTCGGTAATTTTCCCGTTCCTCGTGGCTCGTGGAAGTCACTTAAATTAATGTTCTTGTAAAGTATTGGCACTAAAGTAATCATCCATTTAAAGTTTTGGCGCTAAAATTTCGAAACTAATAAATTTGAGAAAACGATATGGTGAGCCAAAAGCAAAAACTACAAAGCAAATACTCTAGTTGTGCCACCATTTTCTTTGTTTTGTTAGACTCAAGAGCACAAATACGAGCAAACATTTTCTCCAATTAATTTCATTTACGATCGTAAAGATCTATTTGCTTTCCTCCAAAGATGCCAATGCACTTTAGAAGAATCACACCTCGCCCACCAAAACCTAATCCCTCGCGCGTGCAACATTCCAATTCTTGCTTGAGGCTAGGAGTAACCCGGCCTCATGTGACCTCTTAGGTTGCCTGAGGCCGGCATTGAAGGCAACTGCGTTATTAAACAACCGGCCAGGGGCGATGGCTAGTGTGTGGCGACGACAGATATGTGACTAGGAAATATTGTCCACCTAGGAAAGTTACTCTTCACAATTGCGATGTATCTTTTGTGATTACACAGATACACACAACTCACTCAGCACGTGTTTAATCTCAAGTGGTTAATAATGTTTAACAAGTTTGTGTATGTGTATCATAATTAAATGTAGGAGTAATCTCGGAGTCAGTCACAATGTAGAAATTGTATAAGAAGAACTTGTGTCGTACATCGGAATTCAGTTGATTACCACAAATTCTTGAAATACAATTGACTTGATCTTAAGAGAATATCAACATCATAGCATTGTAAGACATATCACTTCATAATACCTGATAGCTTGACTACCATGACTTCGTCTTGGCCATCGACCTACACCCAATTTTTTGGCAGTTAGAAATTAATCAAATCTTAGTTAGGATACATAATTCAAACTTGATCAAGACTTTGATCTTAGTAATATTGTCTTAACTTGTTCAGAAATAACATTATCCCGTCATATGAAAATTGAATAAATCAAATTTAAAATTTTATAACCATAGCGTATTTGATTCCGTGAACAATTCCATTTACTAAAATTTTATTAAATGTTATTCTAATCAAATTTAAGTATAAATTTTGAAAATCAAATCCTTTAATGACTGGAAGGAAGACCTCGGCATCCTTTCTAGTGCTCCAAACTATCCAGTATCCAGTAAACAAGTCCTGATTAGCAAAATTTGCTTTCTCTTTTAATAATTTGGAAAAAGATATTCAATGGATTTTTCATCATTTAAGAAAGAGTGCCCATGTGGAGTTTCCTAGCGCCATGTCATGAATGCCTATCAAGCAAATAATAACGGGTGATTTGCTCACGAGAGTTTTAGGAATTGATGCAGGTGTGAGGTTTTAGTGAAAAATAATTTGACATCAAATACTTAAAATTGAAAAAGGAAATTGATATACTGAATCAATAAATTGGTATGACTTAAGCTGAAGAGGTAACAAGTTCACTTAGGCATGTCGACGGGTTAGAAATCCAAAATTGCACTCTTCATATCTCGTTCGAGATATTGAAAATTCACAGTTATTCTGAAGAATGGAAAAGTTTTATTCAATTTTATCTCATGCAAGCTCAAGTCGGACAAAATCTACGACGGATGAAAATTCGGGGTTTGATTGTTGAGCTTTGTTAATCCACATCCATAATTTTGGGGGGGGGAAAGGGAAACTTTGCTTGTCAATTTATTTTGTTAGGCATTGTCCTTGTCATTGTATTGGTGTAAATAAATAATCCAAAACCGAGGGGTTCGTTGAGTGGTGAAAACAATTCAAATGATTTGCGGGGAGAAGCTACAATTCCATTTACTAAAAATGATATTCTACCCAGCAATTTTAAGTATTTATTAATTCCCCATTTGTTATCTAGTGAGAGAATGTTTTTTTTGTTCCAATGGAAAATCAAACTTCATCGTTATTTTCTATGTTGTCAAATGATATCCACTCCTAATTGCAATTTAATTTCTTTTCTCACTTCTTTGGGCCCCCTTAACCCACATCTCACATACACTAAATAGCGCTCCGTTTGCAAAGATGAAGTACGGAGGGACAAAGGAAATTGGTAGAGAATGGGAAAATCCAACGTCTGAAAGAAATTAGAGAAAAAGTTTAGGGGAGGAAAACATGAAGAACCCAATTCAGCCGGGCCCAACCATTTCTTTGGAAACTTGAAGTATATTAACACGAGCATGAAAAAGCTCCTGAGGTAAAATCAATAAACTCATTTCAAGTTTCTTTTTTTTTTTATTAAATGACTAATTTAGGCACGAGTTTGTGACGATACTCAATTTACGAAGATTGAACCCAGAAGGTTGTAAATGTGTATTTGTAGTCATTTTAGGAAATCTTTAATCCTGGTAAATCTCTAATCTTCGCATCTGTAATTCTTATGCTTATTTTGGTAATAAATCTCTAAAAAAGAATTCTGCATATTTTTATAGTAAATGTATAACAAAATTGTTTATGTATACATAGATTGAATTCTCAAATTAGATTCGTCCCGTGTCTTCGAGTAGATTGGTTTGAAAGCAAAACTAGAACAATTAATGGACGCATAAACGACATAGACAGGACTACTGAAGCATATCTAGAGTATTCGGATAGCAGAATCATAAATCAAATATCAACATCATCCAACAGAAGAAATAATGAGGATGGTGTCGGGGTGTTTCCACCCAATTTCACAGGACACGTCTCTCTTTTCATTTCGATCGCCAACTGGTTTCTCCTAGGTCTCCTCCACACCATTGGTCTTTTCTCTACTTAGTATATCTTCCTTTCAAGCTTCTCTTTCGGTCTTATGAACTCGTTCCATGGATACTCCGCCTTACTGACGATCTTAGGGTCTAGGTAATGCTCCTCTAGAAACAGAAGAACCTCTCCCCTTCCAAATATGAAAGCTAAGAAAAGCAATTTCCGTCGACGAAACCTGCTTCTGGTCTTTATTGAGCTGTTGTACAAGAAGAACCATGGTCGCCACCATCTATCGGCAGAAGTGAATTGTTTCTTTATTAACGTTGGAGCCTAAACCACCATAGTGGGCAGAGTCACACCCACCCATTAGAGGAAAATAGCGTGTTCTCTAGTTTCACACTCATTGCAGAAGGGGTAATAGCTGTTATTTTGATTCTTCTTTGAGAAAGATTATGCATAGTGGGAACTGGAAGAGCGTAAGAGCAGAGCCTCCAGAGGAAGTGCTTAAATTTTCTGAGGGCAATCCAGGTTCTCTATACCTTTCCACACCATTTTGTCTATTTGATGGTAGCTTGAGGGTTTTTGGAATTCTACTTCTCTTTCTCTGTTTTTCAAGAAGTGATGAGCATTTTTCCACAGTTGCATGCCCGCTCTTATGAGCTGGCCATATCAACTTATCTTCTTCCAGGGCTTGACACAAAAGAATGGTAGCAACGGCCCACTGCTTACAGCTTTTCTAGTTTCCACTTTTGCATTTGCACTAAAGAACAAGGAAGACTCATGAAAATTCACCAATTGTCCAGAGGCTCTACCAAAAATCTTCAAGGCAATTCTTCAAAATCAAGCAGTTACTGGGAGTTGCTTCCATGAGAAGAAGGGCTTCTTAAGAGAAAAGGAGATGGGTAAGCACAGGACCTTATCTTTTGACCTGGATTCCAGCAAAAGTTCCTGCAGCAGCCCTCTTCTACAGCATTTTAACAAAACATCAGCCACTAAAATGAATAGAAAAAGGGATAGCGGTCGCCCTGTCTAATACCTCTAGATCTGGCTATACTTCCAACCGTGTTTCTTCCAATCAATTGATGTTATAAAAAAACAGAACACACACGCACCCTTCATTTATCCATTCTATCCATACATCACTAGAACCCATTTTCCTAAATAGTTCTTCTTATATTTCTGATTATAATTAGGAAGGCAAATAGGGGTCTGAAAATATTTGAACTCATGATCTCCTGTTTCGATATCCTATGAGGTTTGGTGGGACCACTACTAACTGTTCTAAAACCTAAAACTGCTAGATAAATGCGTGGTTTAACTTTTAGGTTATGGTGAATGTAAAATTTAAGACATATTTTTTTTTATTAACAGCCATGAATAATTGAAAAAATAAAATAAACAAACTATGGTGTTTCAACCTCTCAAAACTGACAAAATTTAGGAAGGACACAAGTACATTAAAGTTGCAAGTTTCAAAACTTAAATGCACGACATAAAAGTTTTAAATCTCAAGTGCACTATGGTGACCAATTTTAGAACTTGCCCCATAGTTGTCCCATTTTCTTTTGATATTTTAAATTATAGCTAACTTAACCTTGAAGACCATACGATAGCCCCTTCAATATTTTCTCAAAAAATTGATCAATTTCCGGTCAAAGTGAATCTATTGCAAGGAAATAAAAATTTGTTGCGATTGGGAAGAATTAAAAAGTTGGATTTCGGCGAGCCAAATGCTGAGTGACTTCTCAATGCAATAACCACAAATAAAAACTACTCGCGCACTAAGTGTCATGCGAGGAAAGAAGAGGGATTCATACCCGAGTCAAAGAGGAAACTCGCAAGTGTATATAAGGTGCAATGTATCGCAGCCCCCTTTGGTGAATAGTCTACAGAAAACAAGTGACTTAGTTAATTGATAATTAACTGGATTATTCAGAATTCACATAGGATGAGAGTACGCTTCCCAAAGAAGGTTATTGTATGAACCTACACATACGTCCCATCTAGGTTCCAAGCTCAAGAAGGGTTACAATATGGACCATCCATGGACATGGTGTTCTTATTGAACAAGATGGCATATCAAATTTTATTGAAGTTAAAAGTAACCCACGCTAGATTCTAAATCAAATAACGTTTTTGTTAATCAGACAGGGGAGATGAAAAAGTTTATCAAGTTAAACTAATAAAACACGGCCGAATATAAGAAGAAACAAAGAAAACTTCTTAGAATTACTTGTCAATAATTTCATGTTAACTTTAAAACGGAATATGAGTTCTTTCAAATATAGACTTCATAGAATTGTTTCATCTAGGACATTCTTCCTTTCAATTTTGATAAAAGTTGGTTCTCGCATAGACAGACGTGTCTACTTTGTAAAACGTGTATATGGATCTTTCTCTGAAAATGAATTCATAAGTCTTTGATTTCGAGAAATCAGATGTCGGTAGTAGCACATTAAGTAGCAAGATTGTGGGTTATAATTAGGTTTTTAATTGGCATTACCCTAAATCACATAATGAGGAAGGAAAATTCTCGATGTATGTCCCCTTTCTCCACCGTTTTTGTCCTTGCTCTTTTAACAATTTGTTCATCCATTCGAAGGAGGATGCAAGAGAGTGAAACTATATGTTAAGTACAATAACGCAACAGTAACCTAAGAGCTAGAAGAAGACAAAATATAATCACTGGCAAGCTAAACTAGCTCAACTCCCTCCCAACATAATACTATATTGTGGGGAGCAAAGCTTTTCCAATCAGACTGTCCATGGTCCTCTAAACATCATTACTATCTCCAAATGGAGAAATAGTTGAAATTATGGGAGCGCTTGATGCAGTGGAGAATGTTTCTAATTCCATCTTGGCTTTGTCATCGTCAACTGGCTCATCTGGTGGGTAAATAAGTGGTTTTGGAGGCATTTGAATATTACCAATATCTCCTTCAAGCATTTCTAAGACTTTGTTCATTGGGGGCCGATGGTCAGGGATTAATTGTATACACCAAAGTGCAACTATTATCATCTTTTTTATCACCTCCCTTTCCTCTTCTACAACTTCTTCCATCACAACACTTTCTCCTTCATTGACTTGGTCGTATACCAAAAGCGGAAAATAAATTTGGCTTGAGTGTTCCGCATTTACATTTTTCCTTCTCCCTGCCATTTCCATAAGCAACATCCCAAAGCTATAAACATCCGCTTTATAAGATACACCACCGATGTTTTTGTAGAACAACTCGGGTGCCATATATCCTAAGGTTCCTCTTGCAGCAGTCATTGTGACTATGCTATGATCAATGGGATAAAGTTTCGCAAGTCCAAAATCAGAAACTTTCGGAGTGAAATTCTTGTCTAAAAGAATGTTGTGAGGTTTGATATCAAAGTGTAGTATTTGCATGTCACACCCCCGATGTAAATATTCAATCCCCTTCGCCACTCCAAGAGCGATCTCATATATTTTCTTGTAATAAAGAAACTTATCACCTTCCTCCATGAAAATGTGCTTATCCAAAGATCCATTTGACATGAAATCATACATGAGAGCTTGTTTCGAGCCTTCAAAGCAAAAACCGATGAGTTGCACTACATTAACATGGAAAATTCCTCCAATAGTTGCCACTTCTCTAATAAAATCTTGGCCATGGGCCTTGGACTGCTTTAAAATCTTGATGGCCACTTGGTTGCTGCTTCTAAGTGTTCCTTTATATACAAAACCATATCCCCCTTCACCTAATTTGTGCTTAAAATTTCTAGTGATCTTCTTAACATTCGAGTAAGAGTACCTTATGGGCAAAAAGTTGTTATGAGCTTGTAAAAATTCTTCAATGCTCTTGTCCATTGCTAAGTGCCTTCTTCTGTACTTGTAGATTAAGAATATCATGACAAATGGCGCCCCAATTACGAATTTCCCTGCATAGAAATATTCTGAGAAAAATTTTGTAGGTTAGATTTAAGTTTTTAAAAATATATATATTAAGAACAAATCATTGTGGCTTACGTAGTAATGCTGTAAATTCTGTCCAAATTGAATAACGCTCGACACCTGTGGAAGGAACGAAGGATGTGAAAAGGAATGGAAGGGAAAGAAGTATGGAAAACAAAACTCACGCGAAAAAAGAGTAGTAGCATGTCACGTTGTACAAGTTGAATTTTGTCCAAAAGAATATGAGAAGTGGGATGCGTGCATTTGCAAATAAATGGAAATAATAAGCTTCAATTCACATAGATGATAGACAATATAAGAAACTCCTTTTACTTTGTTAGCAATCTATAAATATAAAGAAACAATACGTGAATACAATTTTTTAAAGAATTTGTTAAACAAGCATCTCTTAAATTATCAGTTA
Source organism: Metrosideros polymorpha var. glaberrima (assembly GCA_001662345.2). Classification (NCBI taxonomy): domain Eukaryota; kingdom Viridiplantae; phylum Streptophyta; class Magnoliopsida; order Myrtales; family Myrtaceae; genus Metrosideros; species Metrosideros polymorpha. Next base: position 9,168,017 of record BCNH02000009.1, read on the forward strand.
AGTGACTAATTAAGGAACTAATTAAGAAAATTTACCCTCTATGCCAACAAAAAAACTAGTCATGTGGCTGGTTGCACAACAATCCTTTCTTTTTCTTCTTCTTCTTCTTTCGCAAATCTTGCAACTCCAATAATTTGATTTTAAAATGTAATGTGAAGCTCGCGCAACCTTTCCGATACCCGAATATTAACGTATATTAACATGTATATTTTGTCATAATTTTCTTGAATTTCAAATATTTGTTTCATTTTCAAGTTTCAAAGAGAAAGTAGCAAGTGAACAAGCGTACGTAATCATGCAAACTTGCGGTAAAATTTCATTGCCAGTCGTGCTTACCGTAGTAGTAACCGGATCTACAACCCGCATAACCTTTGTAGATGCCATAGAAATCAAAGAAGCACAAGCTAGTTTTTTTCCCTGAAAGTCGAAGAAAGTGGAGATCGAATCCATTGGCCATGATGTCATGGATTAGCTTGTAGTTGTAGGAGCTGCTGTTAATCTGCCCTTCACCCCCAAAATAATATGATACCCACGTCCATCTGTGAATGGTGCAAAAATCCTTAACATCCAATGCTGTTGGATTGGGCAAAGCATACAAGTTCCAATTCGATGATGGGTTGGAAGAGTACGATCCCTCAACACATGTATCAATAGCGATGTAGAATGGAGAACTAACCGGCTTGGAGCAATTCACAATAACCAATATATCTAAGCTGCTCATGTAGTACGACTTGCTTTGGTAGTAAGGGTCCTTGTACTCATGCCACGACAATGAATGATGGGGGAGAGATGAGCAGTTATCCTTTTGCAACCCATCGTCGACCAATTTAATTAGTCTAGCAATATAATTGATAGACTGCACATAGTATCGGCCATCATCAAAGTGTAGAACAGTACGATTATCTTCACAAGCCAACTCGTAGTACGAGTCACCGCATCCTTTCGGATCACCGTTTAGTCTAAACGGATAGCTTATATTGCGAACGTCTCCACAGGATGAAGCAAAGCACCGCCGTCTACTCTCAACACTGCAAGTCATCGCTTGCAATAGAACAAGAATGAGCAGCAGCACTTGATAGATATTCATGGAGCTGAGAGCATTGATCATGCCTCCTCTTGTCTTTGGGCGAAGAGAAACTGGTAAAGAATTGCTTGGGGTGTGTGGAGGAGGCGCAATATAAAAAGATTTCAAAAAAATATTGGACGATCCCTAGACTTAGCGGTCGCCTTGTCCTATAGGAAAGCCAAAGTCAGCCAAAGTCAGTCAACGTAACTTTACACCCAAGAATTCAAAAGATGTCTTTTCACGTTTATCTTTCTTTCCCCGCTATCTCCACGTTTGTTCCGGTCTCTCCACGGGATCGTTGGGTCTACATCCCATCGACAATGAAATCCATCTCTCTCTCTCACTTCCTTCTGATGCACCATCTTTCTTCTTAGTTTCTTCTTCGTTCTTTCCTCCTCCCTTCTTCTTCTCCGTCTTCTTTCTTCACCGCCCCACGATCATAGTAAACTGGATGTACAGTTTTGAGGAAGAAGATCAAAATGTGAAAACTAGGAAGACCAATGTCACAAAGTACAAAGGTGTGGAATTGAGAGGAAAATTCATGTCCCTCTCAGCCCATGAGCAATGAAAACTTGGGGTTTCATATGTGGTGGAGGATCAACAAGGATATGAACAACCAATAAAACAAAAATCAATCAAATTGAGAATGCTACGGGAGTAGTGAGTACAACCCAACATAATAGCATCACCATTTCTTTCTAGCAAGTTTGTGAAATTTTGTGATTTAATATTTAATTATTCTAATATTCCCCCATTACGATTAGTCTGGTCTTTTTTCGCTTAGTACTAAGCATTGACATATTTAACTTGAGAGGTAAATGGGGTATGGAAAGATTCAAATTTAGGACCTTCAATTCTGATACCATGTGAGGTAAATGGAATCACTGTCAATTGTTTTAAAAGTTTAAGCTATTAGACGAAGGCATTGTTTAATTATTAATTATTCTAATAAAGATAACATCGTAATTGACAACCCATATATTTATGGATATTTTTTCTTAGTTAAGTAGGTTTCCTTTTTTTTTTGGAGATGATGTTAATGGGTTTCCTTGAGATGGAAGCCATCTTAAGAATCGAAGTGAATTCATGTGAATTAACAATGGAATGGATTATGATGATTAATGATTGCACACATTCAATTTGAAGGATCAAGAAATTGAAATATGTATCCACTCTATACTATTATTATTGAAGAAATTTCTCAAGAGGTCGTTAGAGGAAAGATTTGAACTTTATAAGTTTTTTGGACATAGAACTTTATAATTGACTTCAATATATTTGGGGGAGAATCTTAGGAGACATCAAAGTCACCAAAAGCAAAAGTTGGTAGGGCTCACCTGAAAAGGATCATAGATTAATTTGTTGAAAAGTCACCAAATGTCTCGAGCCTCGTTCCAATTGAAAGATAAAGATCGATTTATTAAACCGGATCTGTTAGGAAAGAAATCCACATTCCTATTTGAATTAGAAAATCTATTCTTGAAGGTCATATGTTAGCGTAATATATGGAGCTTTGAATTTCTTGGAGATAATATTAAAGTCCAAGGTTTGACCGTGAGAAAGTGTGACTTCTTAGAAAGCATCCCGTGGACGTATCAACTATGAAATATGGGGGAAATTTTAAATAAGGGCATCAAGTGGAACTGTTTTCTCAAATAAAAATCCGAAGTGGCCAATTTAGTCTCAAATAAGGGCCCAAACTCACTAGATGATCATATCTTATTCACTCCTAGGGGTATTTTCGTCAAAAGCCTTTTTTTATTCTTTCTTTTTCATTTTCATTTTTCTCCTGTCCTTTCTTATTTGTTTTCTTTTCTTTCTTCCTTCTTCTTTTTCTATCTTCCTCCTCATGCAGGGTCCTTGCTCTGCATCAACTCCCTCTTTGACACCATTATTCATTGCCAATCGCCTTCTCCGACAACGAAACCCTCGTGAGCCGTAACTTCAGTATCAGCTTCCCATTATCGACAGAAAAGGTCCGCAATGATGATGAACTTGAGAATTGTTGTTAATAAATTGGATCTTTGGCGTCATGGCTCCGGCATAAATTATCTCAAGCTTCCTCATAGAACTTATAGATCTAGGAAATCTCTTATATGCAAGTATTGTCTATAGAAAGCTTCTTCAATTCTCCAAGTCCCTTCACTTCTTCGGGAAGAAACTTCAGTTTCCAACATCCCCTCAAATTTAAGGATGTAATTCTCCCAATAAAAGGATGAAATTGTTCCAAGTCCTCACATAAATTGATAATTTAAGTCTAGCTTCTGAAAACCCGAGAAATCAAGAGGCTGTTCTTCACCCCTAAGTCACAGCTCAGGAGGCTATTCAACCTGCAGTTCCCAGGCGTGCTGAGGATTTCGTCGTCAGAGAAGGTGACCGGCGCATAACTTCAATCTGGTTCCTTGTCGCCAAAATCGATGAGAGCCTGCGCGAGAACGCGAAGCTCACGAGCTTGCCGGTGGGGTGGTTGATGATGGTGTCCAAAAGGGAGGTGATGCAGAGCGAAGCACCAGACTTGAGGAAGATGAAAAAAAAAAAAGAGAGAAAGAGAAAAATGAAAAGGAAAGAAAATAAAAAAAAGGTTTTCGACAAAAATGTCCCTGGCTGTAAATAAGATTTCGTCATCTAGTGAGTTAGGACCCTTACTTGGGACTAAATTAGCCATTTTATGTCTTTATTTGAGACAATGTACACTTCAGAAACTTTTTTTGAAAACATGGCCTAACTTCAAGCCCTTATTTGAGATTTTCTCTATAAATATATTTGGCTGCATATTGTTTATTCCTTAAAGCAGCACAGTGAAGACTCTTCTAGCCGCACAAGAGAAAACACAAAAGGTAGCTTTCTGAAGAAGGTCGCAACAAAACGCAAAGGTGCACACTAGGCGCGAATGACAACCATTCTATTCCAGAAATAGATTTTTCTATTTTTGATTTCTAGACGAGTTTCTGAACAAAAAAAACGTGTTTAATAACGATACAAAATTTATATTCTTGGAATAGAAATTCGTTTGATAACACTATAAAATTTTTGTTTCTCTAACGACAGTAGACGGTAGTGGGCAACAGGCGGACGGATGGCGGCAGATGTCGGCCATTCACAAGTAGCGAGCGGATGGCGGTGGATGTCAGACTGGCGATTGGCGACGGACAGTGGCGATTGACAGTGGGGCAGCGGATGGATGATGGTGGACGTTGGACCAGTGACTAGCGGCGGACAGTGGAGGTAGGCGGTGGATGGATGGCGATGGACGTCGGCCATTCACAAGCGGTGAGCAAATCGTGGTGGCCGGTGGTGGGGGCGACGGATGGATGGTGATGGACGACAGCAGTTGACTAGCGGCGGATGGTAGTGGATGTCGGATTGGCAGAGGGCAACCAACGACGGCGGGGGCATTAAGGAGTGGATGGCAGCCAACAGGAAGTGGATGGAGATGGACATCGGACCGGAGATCGACAGGGAGCGAATGGCAGTGGACATCGGACCGATGGTGGTGGGGGCGTCATACGAAGGGCAGCGATAACCAATGGCGTACGTTGGCTAGCAGGCAATAGGCTAGGTAGGTGGTGGGCAAGCGACAGGTGGCGATGGCAAGCAAAGGGGCGAGAGGAGGTGGGGAGTCGGGAGAAAGGAGGCGGGGAGCTGGGAGAGAGAGGAGAACGAAATTTTCTTTTCTATTTTTGTTTTAGAAATAGAGAAGTAGAAAATTTTTACTTCTGATTTCTAATCCATTTCTATTTATGGAATATAAATTTATTCCAGAAATAAAAAATTGAAATTACATTATCAAACGAATTTCTGTTCCAAAATAGTTGTCATGCTCACCCTTATTGTTTGTTCGAAGAATAAGGGAACAACACTTGTAGATGGGCCATTCAAAGGACTTGACTGGTGAGTTTGGCTTTTGTTCGTCGATGTGTGTTCGTGCGTGCTGTGATCTCAACGTTCAAGCAATTACGTGAGGTTAACATTGTGGGTTTGGATATAATTTAGGTGTGGGAAACACTCGAACGTTTGAGCGATCGTAACTCTGTAATTCTCCAATTAATTAGTAGATTATTTCTAATCAGCTCTCTCCATGAAGTAAGTACCGACACTTAGACTGAACCACGTAAATCTTTGGCGTTCTTTATTGTTCATCGTTTATTTCTCTGGTGATTTTCCATTTATTTAATTGAAAGATTTATTAGTGTTTCCGCATTATATTTTCAACATAATTGATGCAACCTTTTGTTGTTTATTGATGGAAGAAATGAGGGAAAATTACCAAAAAAGTCCTAAATCTATTGCAATTATGCCAATTTAGTCATAAACTTTTTTTTGTCAGTTTAGTCCTAAACCTTTTCCAATTATTTTAGTTCTGTCCATCTGGCAAATTTTGCCTATCTGGCATTGACGTGGACGCCAGCTGGCTGGCGACATAATATTTTAACATTTTTTTAGTTTTTTTCAAATTTTTTATTTTATTTCCCTTTTTTTCTTTTCCTTTTCATCCAGTCGCCAGAGCTCGTTGATCGGCCAGAGGCGATGGCTGGCGAGGCTCGACCTCACCTTAGCTAGGCAAGGCTCGCCCTTGCTAGTGGCGGTGGGGGTGAGCCTCACCTGGTTGCTGGCCAATTGCCAGAGGAAGAAGAAGGGGAGGAGAGGGGGAGGGAAAAAAAAAAAAAGAGAAAAAGGAAAAAATATTCAAAAAAATTCAAAAAAATATTAAAATATTATGTCGCCAACCGACTAGCGTTCACGTCAACATCGATCGGCCAAAATTTTCCGAATAGACTAAACTGGAACAATTGCAAAAGGTTTAGGACTGAATTAGCAAAAAAAAGTTTATGATTGAATTGGCATAATTGTAATAAATTTATGACTTTTTTGGCAATTATCTCGAAGAAATAACAGAACCAAGATTTAGATCGAGGGAGAGTGAAACTTTTTGCCAAATGTGGAGTCTATTTTTTTCTTTTCACTCGAGAATCTAAGTAAAGCAATATTGTATGACTAAAAAAAATAATCTAAATCAATTTTAAACTTACTGTACATATGTCATTTCGATTCTAAACATTTGAATTTTGTCAATGTAGTCCTAAATTTTTATGCAAAATCCCAATATAATTCTTCTAGCTAATTTATGCTCGAAAATGTTGAGGTGACGGTCGAGTCATTTTCAGCCATCCTACATGGTATAATTGGCATCTAATGTGGAAGAAGTTAAGTGGAACCACCTTGTGTTGAGTAAATTTTCTGAATTTTCTTTTTTTCGTTTTCTTTCTTTTCCATTTCCTCGCTATTGTTTATCTTCTTTTTGGGTGTTCATACGATTCTGCCACTTTTGGCTTTCGGTCAAGCGAGTTAGCTTCTCAAACTCTTGCTCTGTTGATTTTGTAACAGTCCACTGATTTTGTGTTTGCATGCTGATTTCCTGCCTACGATGCGTGCTTTGTGCGATCCAGAATCGCACCATATCTCGTCATCATTCTCTGAAGCTCAGTTTTATGATTGATCGGGGCGGTTCGTGTTGGAACTAAAATAATAATGATAACATAGGAAATTTAGAATGGCCTAATTCCATAAATAACTCCCAATTTTAGGTTTAGTCCCAATTCTGTCCCGAACTTTTTTTTGTCTTAGAAAAAACCTTAAACTCTAGGTTCAGTCCCAAATCTACCCCGAACTTTTTTTTTTTGTTTAAGAGAAAAATCACCAATTTTTTACTCTAGTCCCAAATCTGCCCACATTAACCGCTTGTCCAAAAATCATCATTAATCGTTCTTAATTTTCATATCCTAAAATGATTTCATTTTGGAGATATTTTTTCATGTCACCTTATTGATGTGGATTTATTATCAATGTAAAAATGCCAAATCAAGTTGGAATTGGACTACGGGGGTAGATTTGATAATAAATTGAAAGTTGGTTGTTATTTTAGAAAAAGCAAACTTTGAAGCAAATTTGGGACTGGACCTAAAGTTTGGAATTTTTTCTGAGACAAAAAAAAAGTTTGGGGCAGATTTGGGATGAACCTAAAGTTTGGGCTTTTTTTTAGACAAAAAAATTTTGGGACAGAATTGGAACTGAACCTAAAGTTTATGGTTTTTTTCTGAGACAAAAGAAGTTCAGGACAAAATTGAGACAAGACCTTAAAGTTTGGAGGTTTTTTAGGGAATTTGGCCAATTTAGAACAGGGGCACAAAATTGGAAGGAGAAATTTCTCTTAGAATTCTTTCTGATGGCGGGTTGATTTACAACCCTCACCCTCACGTCCTTATATATTAACAAAACATTTGCAATATATTTAATGATTAATAAAAACATCCCACAAACTTAAAACACACATTAAATAAATCAAGAAGTTTTCGAGTACTTTTTCTGGCAACATTAAATGAAGTGACAAAAAGTCCACAAAATTGAAGGAAAAAGCACACAAACAATAAATACATTTGAAAAACAAGCGTAGCAATTTGTGGAGAATTCTTCGATGATCTTTGTCTTCGTTACATGCTTGTAGCTTTTGTCTTTGTTGTTCTTTTTCATGCGCCTACTAGCATTTAATGAGATCTTCACATAGAGATCTTCATTCTTGAGTTCATGCAGCCCACCATAAATCACGTCTGTTGATTTCTTTTTTGTTTTTATGAAGGAATTGTCAACACAACAATCAATTTTATCAATATTTTAACAGTTCGGTGGGCAATTGCGTCGTCAATGTCTTCTGCTTGAAGATATTGAATTGGAGAAGAATTGACTGGTTCGTCGTTTGAAAGGATTTTGTTGTTGCTTCGGATATTGACTCGATTTAGGTTCGGAGTTCCTTGCGGTTCTGGTCACGAATTTGGAGTACAAATTATGTCTAGGGTTCTTCTTAGTGATGAGAAGGGTTATTTGGCACTCTAGACAATTTGATACGGCAAAATGTATGGTCTCTTTGACGCAACAGAAGACTTAATGCAGAAGTAGAGGTGGCAAAATGGGTCTAAAACCTATATTTAATGATGATGGGTCATAAATAAGTTACATTAAGTTTTAAAAACAAGCTTAAGTGGGTTATAAATGGGTTACTTAAAAACTTAATGGTTTATAAATGGATTAGCTAAGCTAACTATCTTAAGTGAGTCATGAATAGGTTTTTTGAATATTTAAAAAAATCAAAATTTTTAATTATTTATTTTTCTTTTCTTTTCTTTTCTTTTCTCTTTTTTTTTCCTTCTTCCTCCTACCTCCACGGTGACTAGCTTGTGACAACCTAGTGAGCCTCGAGCTTGCCGGCCTCGGCTGAGTCTTGAGCTCACCGGCCTCGGGTGAGCTCCCTCGGCCTTGACCGAGCTCTAACTTGCCGGGATCGGTCGCGTCTGTGGCCAGTTGCCAGGCTGCCAACTGTTGCAAAGGCCCGACGGCTGGTGGAGGAAGTTTCGCTC
>BCNH02000009.1:9192314-9202881 GCA_001662345.2 Metrosideros polymorpha var. glaberrima
CGCATTTTTACTCCAGAAATCAATTTCTGGAGTAGAAGTAGAAAAATCAACTTCTAGCCAGAAGTTGATTTCTGGAGTAGAATAGTTACCATTCACCCCCTAAGTATATAAATAAAGGATTAGGGATCTATCTATCTAAATTTTAGGTAATAGCATTCTATATGTGTTGACATCCATTATATAAGATTAAAAGTAAGAAAAGATGAACCCGTGTTAAGGACACTTAACAAATATGTGAAATTGAGTGTGTCAAAGAGAGTTTTTTTGGACGATTTATTTCCCTTAACGGGGTTAAAGAGAAGTTAATTAAGAATGAGAAAGTGGTAGAAATTATGTTATTGTATGATAAGGGTTTTATGTGGTTATGAAACAATGGTCTAGAACTAACCAGCAATTGCCAAGAAAAATTAATAAAAAAATTACGTCTCTCCTACTAGAATTTGATAATGAACATCGCTCTAATACCATGTTAGAAAGGTCAATGCAAAAGCTTAAGTTAATATATAGATGGAAACCTCATGTATATGAAAAGTATATAGATCATATTGTCAAAAGATATGCGATACTTCAACACTTCCCCTTACAACATCATTACCAATTTCTTTGTAAAATTTAGTTCTGTTTGATGTCCAAACTACGTCCCACTAGCTTTTCAAAGTTAGAAACTGAAGGTGGGAATTTAATTACTACCATCAATTTCATATTACTTAATCAAAGATTTAGGGAATTGGCCTCCGAGGAAAAACATATAGATGCAGGCAAGAAGAGCACAATAATATATAGAAACACATTAAACTTAGGTAATCAAATCGCAAATGTAAGGATTTTACTGAAAGAATGCGAAATGTTGCTTCTGTTCTCTCATGTTGACTACTTACTTAATAGTTTGTTGCTCTAGCGGATTATTCATAACTATAAAAAAAAAAAAAGATTAATAAGTTAGATAAATTTGTCACTCCAATTCAGTTTAGCTTTTCTAAAAAGCTATAAAATAGAGATAATGAAACATTTGATCTTATCAAATTTCAAAACAATGGACAAATCTATAGCATGCATGTCCGACAATATGCGATATAGATAACAGAATAAACATTAATGGACAATTTACAAATTATATGAGCACAAGATATTATAGGTCTTGACAACAACTAATAAACAACACAAATGCTTCACTTTACAAACAGAAAGAAACAGACTAAATTTTCTACTTTTAATCCATACTACATTAACCAATGGACTCATGAGAAAAAAAAAATAGTCATGTTAACCATAACGGTGAAACGTACTACATTTAAATGTATATGGTTATTGAAATTTAGAAAATGATGCAATGTCTAGTCAACTCATGCTGTAGGCCAAAAAAAACAAATGCAATCTAACGTTTGTTTGGAAACATAATTCGCATTTAATCGAGATTTTGATCTTACTTATATTGTCTTAACTCATTCAAAAACATAACTTACTCAAAATGTCCATTGGCTTCATAAGATGATGCATCGAGTTTACATCAATGAAGAACTCAATTGTAGCTTTGGTTTGTATAATTTCTTTTTATAGTACAATTTTGTGGATGGTTCAAGCTTTGACGTACTGTCGGTACATGAAATCGGCTGATATACAATTCTTTGAATGCGAGGGGCGTGATGAATAAGTTTCATACTAAAAAGTACATCACATAATATGACAGTGTAGTAAATTAAAAGAATTTAACTATAGCACGTTTCATTACGTGGACAAGTCCATTTACTAATAAAAAAAATTGATGTTCTAATTAAATATAAATATGAATTTTGAAAATAGAGAAGAGTTATGCACTAGAGTTTGATTACTTTAATACCAGCAATTTGATTCAGCTAATAAAAAAGTTTCCCGGGGTAAGAAAACTCAATTAATTAAAGTTGAAGTAATAAAGAATCAAAAGGAACAAAGAGATAATCTATGATATATATATAACTTGAGTAGTCATATTTCCTATCTTTTCAAATTCGATTAACACAAATAAAGAATTGAAAAAGTTTGTTCAAAATGTTGAAAAAAATAGGACCTGCTGGAACAGTATCTTCATTATACATCATATCTTTTATTTCCCAATTTCATATTTCATTCAATCTGGAATAGATGAATTCCATTTAAGCAAATCTATAACTAAAAAGACAATGTACCTATTAACTTCAATCAAAATTTTCATTTAATATAGGGATATATGTGGACACTTCAAATTTTGATCCAGATAAAGTCAAAAGTCAAAAGTCAACAATCAGTCCACTTTGCCTTTATGGCCCTATGGGTCGACTCTGGGCTAGATTTGTTTTCTCTATAATAAATATTTTAGTTATTTTAGTTATTTAGTGGCAAGATCTCTGGTAATGTCAAGGAAAATTATACTGCAGGAAACAAAGTTGAAGCTATGAGTTGGATAGCGTTGAGAAGAGGGGATATTCCTACTTGGCAAAATCTCAGGGACGGACATTGAGATATTGTGCTATTATCCCGAAATAAAAGACCTTTCTCATGTTACTTTTAATTTGGCCAGATTGCGGGAGCATGGAGCAGATGATGATGCTCCCGCTGTGGGAGAAGCACAAGCCACCATGCCGCTGCTCCAGAAAGAAGCAGAGCCGCTGAGTCCCATTGCCGAGGTTGCTGAAGAAAGAACAAGCTCGGATACTCAGGAAAGGGAAAAGCATTATAAATCCGGAAGTTGATGCTGCTGCTAGCAAGTCATGAGATTGGAAACTGCTTTTGCTGTACTTCCTCCTTCATAAGTATGCAGACGACTCTATAATATGTCCCGAAAATTTTCTTTACTCTTAAAGGTTTTAGCGAAACGTCGAATGGGACTTGATAGTTTGTATGCAGCATGAAAAATCATAAAAGAAATCTGCTAATACTTTACTATAATGTCTGTCTTCTCTTATGTAGCCCATCTTTGGCCACCTTTCTTCGTGCGTTACTCCAGGAAGTGAGCATAACCATGAAATTGTCATGCACTCGTATGCATAACCAGGAAGTTAGTAGTCTCTTTCAAGCCCTCCAAACGCCAATTAAATCGCTCTCTCGGTCTTGCCTTATGCATCCACTTAAACTCGATCGAATTCTTTGTTAACGTTCTTTTAACTCGTCGAGACAAATGGCTCACTCCTCATTGTTGCTCAAAACATGAGCTTCGAACATACATCAGTAAGCTTTCTCTCGGGACCAAAATATATAGTTGATGTGAGACAACACCCACAAATTGTTCAGGGTGGAGCGTCAACATACTTGAACTTATTCTTGCCATTAATTCCGATGAAAATAAGATGCAGGCTTGTGAAGACAACCAACAGCAAGAGGTTCTCTAAGCTCTTTTATAAACAGAATGCTTGTTGCACTCCAACCAAATGGTCACAAACATCAAACATGCGCCGGCGCAAGTGGTCGTTCTTCCTTGGTTAACGTTTTATGTCTGCTTCATGCGAGGTAAAACATATTCTGTTGCAGTCAACTTGATCGTAAAAAACTATGACTGAATAATTTCTTTTGTATGTTGTGAGCCACTTTCACTTTGAGGAAACAGACAAATGTGGAAGCTCATTGCATATATTGAATGCAGGAAGTTCCTAAATTTAATTGAATTCCTTCGCGAATAAGAATGACAATCACTCACGAGTAGCTATATTTTCCACTGCCTGGTGTTTTAAGCTTCGTGAAGCAAAAGCAAAGGTTGCTATCCACTCTGAAGGACCAAAGCTGGATGACGACATCCTTTATGAGTTCGTTCCGCTCGTATGGATGCGCAACCGCATTCCACCTCTCTGTCAACATATAAGAAAAGTTTTCGCTCGTGTAATTCCACTTCTTGAGTTGCAACCCACGAGAAACTTTGAGACACGGCTCAATGAGGGAAACCTTAATGCCCTCCTTCCTGTCTAGGATTTGGATCTCTTCTTCGCTCAAGAATTTTTCCCTTGTCTGCTTCTGGGGTACAGAGAGCCTACTTTGGCCCCGGCTCATGTCGGTGGCGATAAGTTTCTTCTCCATCATGAGCATCACATCCCGACCACGCATCTCCCGTATTTTGTCCATGCAATCTATCGGCAACTTGCTTGGTCCGATTAGAGCAGCGACGCCGGTCTTCTTAGTTTTATAGGGTGTCCTACCGGTTTCTCGGGTTTCGGCAGAAGGAGCTAGACTTAGCTTTCTGTAGGATTGCAAAAGCGTGGTTTGTTTTGTGAGTGAGTAAGAAGGTGGTTTGGTGAGTGCTAGTGTAGGTGCGTGGACTTGACAAGCAAAAGAAGACAAGGTAGGGAGCAAAGGAGGACAAGAATAGTTTTATATTATGAAGGCTTGTATAAGAGACTTGGCTTCTTGTGTTTTTCGTTTTCATTAAGTAGAGAGGGGTTGGCTATTTATAGCCCTCTTCCACCTCCATTAAGGAACAATCTAGAACAAGGTACCTAGATATTCTCTAGATGCTTCTACAACACTTTTCTAGAAATATCTTAGAAATTTTTTAGAAACTCTTCTAGAAATATCTCACAACTTTCTAGATTATTCATTCAAGTATCTATGCTCTAAATATCTTGAGTATACTAGAGAATTCTAGAAATTGGATCACTTATTTCAACACTCCTCCTTGATCCAATTTTGTGAGACTTCGAGCATGCTTCTCAACATGTCAAACTTGGCTTTGGGTAGCGCCTTAGTGAATATGTCCGCAGCTTGATCATCGGTCTTGCAATATTTGAGTTCAATCTCTCCATTGCTCTGTGCTTTTCGAATGAAGTGATATTTAATATCGATATGTTTAGTTCATTCATGAAAGATTGGATTTTTCGAGATAGCGATCGCGGACTTGTTATCGCAAAGTATTGAAGTAGGATTGGTTTGTGCTTCTCCAATGTCTTCCAAAATTCTTCGAAGCCATATTGCTTGACTGGTGGTTGTAGCAGTTGCGATGTACTCGGCTTCTACAATAGATTGTGCCACTAAGTCCTGTTTTTTGGATGCCCACGAGAATATTCCAGAACCCAGAGTAAATGCATAGCCGGTAGTGCTCTTCCTGTCATCAGCTGAACCTGCCCAATCACTGTCGGTGTAGCCAATGAGCTTAATGCTTGCACTTGGCCGATACCAAATACCGTAGTCCATAGTTCCTCGTAAATATCTGAGAATTCTTTTGGTAGCTCCAAAGTGAATTTGACTCGGATTCTGTATGAACTGTGATAGTAGACTTGTCGCGTACATGATGTCCGGTCGTGTAGCAGTGAGATATAGCAGACTGCCAATTAGACTTCTAAAGAGGGAGGCATCAGCTCTTTCTGCTCCATCTTCCTTTAGTAGCTTCTCATTTGTCACGAGTGGTGTTACAACTGTTTTGCAATGATTCATATTGAATTTCTTCAAAAGATTCTCAATATATTTCTTCTGTGAGATAAAGACTCCAGCATTTGGGTCGATCTCGATGCCGAGGAAGTAGTGCATCAAGCCCAAGTCGGTCATCTCGAATGTCTTCATCATTTCTTCTTTGAATTCTTGAATCATCTTCTCATTGTTCCCCGTATATATAGGATCATCAACATATAAAGAGACAATGAGAGTGTCAGACTTACTTTGGGTCTTGATGTAGAGCGTTGGTTCGCTCATGCTCCTCCTGAATCCTTGCTTGGTGAAGTATTCATCAATTCTACTGTACCACGCCCGTGGTGCTTGTTTTAACCCGTAGAAGGCCTTCTTTAGTTTTAAAACTTTTTCTTCTTGGCTTTTGACAATAAAGCCTTGTGGTTGTTCCACATAAATTTCTTCTTGGAGGTATCCATTTAGAAATGCTGATTTTACATCTAGTTGATAGATTTTCCATTCTTTTTGTGCTGCTAGGGCTATAAGTGCTCGAATAGTATCAAGACGAGTAACAGGAGCGAAAGTTTCAGTATAGTCAATACCTGGTTGCTATAAGTATCCTTTCGCTACGAGCCTTGCTTTATGCGTTTGGATTGATCCATCTGCATTGAGCTTTGTCTTGTAGACCCATTTGACGCCAATGATCTCCTTGTCTTCGGGGCGATTGACGAACTCCCAAGTTCCATTTTTCTCAATCATCTTGATTTCTTCCTTCATGGCTTTAATCCAAACTTCTTCTTTGGACGCCTCTTCATAGTTTCTGGTTCTAATATGGCAAAGTTGCATGTTTCATAAAATTTTCTAAGGGTTTTTACCCTAATTATTGGAGACTCTGGAGTACTTTCTTCTTGCGTCGCTCTTGGAGAGGTTAGTGGTGTTATGTCATGAGTAGTGGAATCTGACGCTTCGCCTTCTTCTTGAGTTGTTGATTCTTCAAGTGCTGGTGGTATGTCTGGTAAGGCGACATACTTCTTCTCGATCTTCTTGTCCTCCCAGTTCCAGGCAGCATTTTCATCGAACTCGACGTCTCGACTGATCATGAGCTTCTTAGTTCTTAAATTATAGAACCGATAGCCTTTTGATTGGTCATTGTAGCTAAGGGATATTCCTTTTTCCGTCTTTTCATCGAGCTTGCTCCTCTTTTCAGCAGGAATGTGGACGTAGCATATACAGCCGAACACCTTGAGATGCTTCGCTGAAGGCTTCAGTCCGCTCCATGCTTCGATTGGAGTTTTATTTTTAACTGCTTTAGTTGGACACCTATTTAATAGGTATACTGCAGTGTAGACTGCTTCTGCCCAAAATGAGTTGGGAAGGCCTTTTTCTTTTAGCATGGACCTTGCCATCTCCATGATGGTTCTATTCTTCCTTTCTGCGACTCCATTTTGCTCTGGGGCGTAGCCAACGATTAGTTGACAATGGACTCCTTCGTCTTCACAGAATTTGTTGAACTCTCTTGAGTTGTATTCCGTGCCTTTGTCACTTCTTAGGACTTTGATTCTACGGCCACTTTGATTCTCGACGTGGTTCTTAAATTTTCTGAAAATAGAAAAAACCTCCGACCTTTCTCGAAGAAAGTAAACCCACGTCATTCTAGTGTAATCATCGATGAATAGGATGAAATATTTATTTTGACTAGGTGTGGGGGTCCTCATTGGACCACACACATCTGTATGAACTAGTTCCAATGGCTTCTTAGATCTCCATGTACCTCCAGATGGGAAGGACTGCCTTTGTTGTTTTCCAAGAAGGCAACCTTCACATACATCTGAAATTTCTGAAATAGCCGAAAAGTCTCTCATCATATTTTTCTGATGGAGAACTTTTAGCCCAGCGAAGTTAAAGTGACCAAATCTTCAATGCCATAGCCATGAATCATCAAGTTGAGCTTTCATGGCTATATCTCTGATATAATTCCATCGAATAGGAAAATTTCTATTCTTCATCTTAACAGAGGCAATAATATTTTTATATTTGTCATAAATAATGCAAGCATCTCCTCTAAAGTATAGAGAATACCCACTTTGTATCATTTGGCCCACACTTAAGAGATTTTGTGCAAGGCTGGGGACAAGATATACGTTGTGAATATATTTTGGGCCTTTATTTGTTTCAACAACGATAGTGCCTTTTCCTTTCACATTGACTAATGCGCCGTTGCCCAATTTCACTTGAGATTTCACCGATGTATCAATATCGGTGAATATTGATTCATCTCCAGTCATATGATTGTTACACCCACTATCAATGTACCATGTATCTTTTTTCTTATCATTTATCGCATGGCCTGCGTAGAATGTATTGTCTTCACTTTCTTTTTCTTCAACATAGTTGGCTCGATTATTTATTTTCAAGCGACAATCTTTTTCTACGTGGCCAAATCTTTTACAAAGGTGGCATTGTGGTTTGTTTCTAAATCAGCAATCTTTCTCCAAATGATTAGTGTTTTTGCAAATACCACAAGGTGGATATGTTTTCTTTTGAGTAGTTTATCCTCCTCTTTTATTTTTCCATAAGCTCCTTCCACCATTCTTAGTTTGATGAGACCGTATGTTCATTTTTTTTTATTGAAAGGCACTTTCAACTGAATCTTCATCTTGTGCCATTAGCCTTTTCTCATGTGCTTCTAGAGAGCCAATTAATTCACTAATTGATAGGGTCCTTAAATCCTTAGTTGCTTCGATCGTTGTGACAATAGGATTGTATTTTCTAGTGAGTGTCACTAGTATTTTTTCTATGACCCTTTGATCAGTAATTTCATCTCCATAGGCTCTCATTTGATTAACTAGTTCTTTTAATTTTCCACAATATTCTTGGACGGTCTCATTATTTTTCATTTTGGAATTCTCAAAATCTCTTCTCAGAATTTGAAGTCGAATTGTGCGTACCTTTTTTGATCCTTGGAATTCTTCTCGCAATATCTCCCAAGCCCTCTTTGCTGTCTTTGCTCCAATTATTCTCGAAAATATGGTTTTCGAGAGTGCTTGTTGAATAACACATAAAGCCCTTGCATCTTTTTGTAGTTGATCCTTCGGGACACTTGCACCTTCTTGCGGAGCTTCATATCCTTTCTCGACAATGTCCCATAAGTCTTGGGCCATCAAGAAAGTAGTCATTTTGATGGACCAATAGTCATAGTTATTCCCATCAAAGATAGGAATGGGAAATGAGGACACAATAGAGTTGGCCATAGTTTAGTTGTTGGATATTTGGATGAATAGTTTTAGTAACGGTGGGTTGGACAAACGCCCAATACCAACTAAAGACGTGGCTCTGATACCACTGTAGGATTGTGGAAGCGTGGTTTGTTTTGTGAGTGAGTAAGAAGGTGGTTTGGTGAGTGCTAGTGTAGGTGCGTGGATTTGACAAGCAAAGGAAGACAAGGTAAGGAGCAAAGGAGGATAAGAATAGTTTTATATTATGAAGGCTTGTACAAGAGACTTGGCTTCTTGTGTTTTTCGTTTTCATCAAGTGGAGAGGGGTTGGCTATTTATAGCCCTCTTCCACCTCCATTAAGGAATAATCTAGAACAAGATACCTAGATATTCTCTAGATGCTTCTACAACACTTTTCTAGAAATATCTTAGAAATTTTCTAGAAACTTTTCTAGAAATATCTCACAACTTTCTAGATTATTCATTCAAGTATCTATGCTCTAAATATCTTGAGTATACTAGAGAATTCTAGAAATTGGATCACTTATTTCAACACTTTCCCTCAAAGACCAAAGCCACAGTGTCCGCCAAGAGATGAAGAGACGAGAGATCGAGTTCCATCTCTCTCCCCCCATGGGAAGACGATTTGTAAACCGAAAACGGACCATCGCCATTGAAATACTGTGATGCCCCCAACTCAGTGCTTCTCTCTACCACTATCAGCAATCTGGGTGTTAGGGTTTATGATGATTGTGGGTTTTCAGAGAGCCAGAGAGCGAGGGAAAGAACGAAGCCGTGAGGGATTTCAATATATATGTTGCTATGTGAGAGAGAGAGAGAGAGAGAGAGAGAGAGAGAGGAGTGACAATTCTTGGGGTCACTTGCTAATATGCAAAGTTAGAGATTGCCCGGGTGTGAGTTATCATGAAAACTTGTTTGTGAAGAAACCAAGTTATATTCGGATTACATTGTAGGAGCGATAGATAAGCAGATCCATCCTAATTAGGAAACATTTAATCCATCCTGATAAAACTCGGTGTTAGTGTCATTGGTCTTGTCATTTAATCCAAGAACACAGTTACTTGTAATGACAAGTGTATACATCGAGACCATTCTAATCGTTTCTTGTATTGGATGATACCTATTTGAGGATTTCTCGGATTTTCACATGACTGGTTATTTTAGTGTTGATAATGAAATAAGGACGTGGATTAGCTTTGTGACCTGCATGCAAGTATCATGTGTTCAAATTTTTTTTTGTCAAAGATAAGGTCTTCCAATTTAATATTATAGTGCATTAAGGGAATAGCTTAAAGTAACAATGAGCAAACGTATATGAAAATCAACTCATACATTATGTGATCACACTACATAAGAGTAATTTTTTTTTTTTGGAACTATATCACCTCTCTGCATAATAAAACGAAACCCATAATTTATTTTTCAAAATTATCCAGAAAAGGGAATTAACCAAAAAAATAACATGAGACTTCCCAAAGCGCTTGTGGTATCAACAATAAGATAGGAGAGTTTCAAATTAGGCAATATTTGTGCAACTAGCAACTATGTGTTAAGTGCTTCCAGCCGCCAAACTTAATCTCGAAATCTCTCTCTCTCTCCCCTCCAAACTTTAATTTTGTCTGGCGGATTAAGTTTAATGGTATTCTCTTAGATCCTACCTTATATGTATTGACGATTATATTCTATTATTTCTCTTTTTTATTGTAATTTTTAAGAAATTGTGATTCTTATATACACGCCTTATATTACAATCTATGTTGTTTTCATGAGATTTTTGTCGCTGAAAAATACAATTAAACTATTATGAACCAATATTAATTGAACATTTTAGTTGAAAGTTCTCGGTGAAAAATAAATTTTAAAAATTTGTATAGTTATAATAAAGAGCCATCAAGGAAAAATATTTCTCTTGTCCAAATACTTATATAGGTTCCTATGAAAAATTCAAGAACAAATTTTAAAATTGAACTACATTTTTAAACTTATATATTACCACACATTGAATAGTGTGC
>BCNH02000009.1:9207409-9265887 GCA_001662345.2 Metrosideros polymorpha var. glaberrima
TTTGATTTGCTTAAATCTATGATCGTAATACTATTTTCAGTTTCCTCCCCCCAATGCAACTTCCAAAACTATGAATAATCCATTTGAGAAACCCACTATTTTGAGTCAATCCTGTCGAGCAGAACCCACCAAGATGTGACATGACGCGTTCAAACTTTTTCTTTTTATAACTATCAGATGCCTCCCAACATACAGATTTGAACCTAAACTTTGCCGATCTCTGATACTATTATAAAGACATCAACAACATCATAGGTATATCTTATCTCCTAGCAAAAACAAGCATAGACATGATTATTCGAAATCATCTTGAACGTTGGCACAGTTTACTCAATAGCTCTCGAATTTTGATAAGTTATCAAGAATGTCCTGAACTTTTTAAGGGCGTAATCTGTACAATTTCGAAGATCAAGGATTATAGTGTAATGGCGCCAAACTTCAAGGCGGTTATGAGCAATTAGCTTAGGAACATAATTTGGTTTAAGAATCAGTTTTATAGTGAAAGTATATTTTGTTATTGTCTGCCCCAAAGACATCTTACTTTAATTCTCTTATTAGATTAATTTAGTTTGTAGAGATGCATTTAACAATTTTACTACATCCTCAGTATATCGGATTAGATGTTAATCTAGGTTTTCTAAGGTGGAGTTTAACTTGACAATAATCACCCCCGTCCACCTCCAAACGTGATAGATCGAATTAGTCGATGAACCTTTTTTTCGTCGGATTTATACAAAAGCCAGGGAACTCCAGCTTGGAAGTTACCTTTAAGAAAACTATTAAACAAAGACTTCAAATTGATCAAGTCATCGTAGCCGGTTGAACGTAACTTAAGCACCTACTTTTTGGGGAAGAAAGATGGACGTCAATTTGCTGAAGAGATGTCAAAAAGGAGATGAGGAAGAAATTGCCTATGAGCCAAACAGCTGGGTTTGGGGGAAATAAATGTGATTGATCAATGTGATCGATCGAATTTGTCAACAAACTAAAAAGACGATAACAAGTCGTATCCCGTTTTTGGTCAAATTTATTTAGAAGCCATATAGATCCATGTGAGATCGGATCCTCTTCCATCTTTCCAAAGTTAGAGATGGGTATACTTTCAAATATAAAACTGATTCTTAAACTAAATTATGTTTATTCCATATGAGACAAACTCCGTCCCTATCATTTTGACCAGTGGTGTCCGGGAATCATATGACTCCCTCCAGTGGTCCCGAATCTTAGTCTAGAGACGTTAATACTATTATCCAACAGCATACGCAAAACATGGCTTCCCATGAAAAGTTTAACACTTGCATAGTTACCATTAACGAGTGTTATCCAAAATCTTAATATCGCTAGATGGATGGAGCCGTTTAAAAGGTAATGATGAATCTCATACATTGTTGATACCTAAATTTTAACGATCAAGTTAGTCAATTCTTGACAGGGGCGCAAGAATTTCCGAAAGAGAAAGAGATATTTTGCCAATACACAGTTCTCTTACAAGGTCACAATAGAAAAAGTGAAAAGAGACAATAGAGGAAGGGATCGGCCATTAGAGAATACACGGTCAAGAAAGAGACATCCAGAAGGGAATGAATCTCTTCTAGCTAGTTAAGGAGACGAGGTCATAAAAGAGAGGGGGGGAGTCTCTCAGCTTTTGCACTCTCTCAGCTTCCTTTCCCTGCCAATATCAATACTGAGGGAGAGAACAAGACGTGAAGAAAAGAGACGAATGTGGTTTTCATAGTCCAGCGAGCGTGGAGTTCATCCACCAAGTGAAAGTTGAACTCTGCAATCGGTGCCCTGCCATCCTCAGCGAAACCGTCCAGCGAGCATCAAGGCATCTCAGTCTCGTCCTCCGGCAGCGGTGACAAGCCCCTGTTGCGACTAGATTTCCTTGCTGTTGTCCCTATTTTCTTTCCTTTGCAGGTTCCTCGTGCCCTACTTTGCAAAAACCAGCTTTGCCGTGGTTTGTTTAGTCCTGCTGGTCTTTGAATTTTCATAGACCCCTACCTTCACCGTCGACCCCACCGTTGGCCAGCCTTGCCGAGCCAAGAATCTCGCCAGCCACCGCAAGGCACACCACAGGCCGAATAATCCTCCGTCCAAGCCGTCCAACGTTGAGTCCAAATTTGGGAACGCAATATTCGAATTAGGTAAAAATCCTTATCCGATTTAATTTGAATATTTTATGCCTAATTTGCATATATTGTGATCTAATATTATTGTTGAGATTTTATGCATTATCCGATTAAGATTTTATTGCATAAAAAATTAAATTTAATTATTAATTTGATTAATGAGACGATGGGCCAATTTTCTAATTATATTTGATTTTACAGTCAAACCGGGTAAGCGCTTTATGAAGATTGCAATATCCGTTGATTTAAGACACGAGACGACGGATTGTCTAATTATCTTTTCGTGTATCGCAATCTTTTGTTTGAATTTTGGTGAATATGTTGGGCGATTTTTGTTATGATTAGAATTTTAGATTTTGTAGAATTTCCAATTTCAGATATACAAAAAGATAAGATTAAACTGTTTCCTAGTTGAATTAGGATTGCATGTTTAGATAATATCTACGTTAGATAGGAATTCTAGGTAAAATTGTATGATAAGATATCTTTCCAATTCAAGATAAGATTTGGCTTAGACTATTTCCTAATTTAAATTGGATAATATCTCGATTTAGATCATTTTTATTTTTATTAATTAATAGCGAATTTTGATTTAAAAAATCCCAAAAAGATAGCATACACATGTTATATAGAATAGGTTGCCATGTCATCACTACTTGCTATATCATACATGCCATGTCATTTTATGTGCCACGTCATCAATGTCATGTCATTTAGTAATCGCATTTTAGTTCTTTTAACTTAGAATGCGTGCCATACTAGAATCATTTAATTTTAATTGCATGCCATATCAGAATATGGTCATGTAGTCGTAATTTATAATAGGTTTGCATTTCATCCATTGCATATAGTTTAGTTTTCACTAAAAAGAGGAAACCCCAAAAATAACTCAATAGTTAGAATTGTTTGATTTTCATTTCCTTTCTTGCAATTTATTTACCGCTTTCAATTATTGGTTGCTATTTTCCTGATTCCCCATTCGCATGATCACTTCACATGTTAGTAGCTAAGTTTAAAATTAATCTAAGTTGCCTGCATAAATATTTTTGAAAATAAAAGAGAAAATGTATCGAAAGGGCATTAGAGAGTATAACCAAGTCTTCGAATCCATTTATTCCATGGTTCGTAAAAGTAAAGTACTCTCCCACACTTTACTTGGGTTTTTAATCGATCTACCAAAAATAAATTAGTGGCAATTCTCGACATAAAATGATTTGCATGTTAAAAACTTGAATCTTAAGTTGCGAATTAGTAAAAGCTTGGGAGACCCCAAGCTAAGTTTAGGCTTAGTAATCCGTTAGCCAACCCTAGGTGGTTCACCTGAGGGAGGGTTGCAACATACATGAACTATATAAGACATACTTTAACGGTTACAAAATGCGCAAATTATTATATGGTGAGAGTTTAGTTTGCCATAGGCAAGCTTCTATAACGTGAGGGGAAAATTGTCCAAAAACTCTTAAATCTATTGTACAGCAACCAATTTAGTCCTAAAATTTTCATTTTAGCCAGTTTAATCATAAATTTTTAGACAAATTTTCAATGTAGTCATTACGGCCAATTTTTTGCCAGAAATCGCTGATATGGCATTCCAATTAGCACCAATTGTCTATGTAGCATGGCTAATATTGGCATGAAAGATTTTTGCAATTCATTTTTTTTCCTTTTCTTTTCTTTTCTTTTTTCTTTTTGACAACCAGCCATAGGCGAGGGCTGCGCTCACTCAAACATGGACGAAGGCATCGAAGAGGCCCTCCCTCGTCTGCCACCCCTTGCCCAAACGAGGACGATCCTCGCTTGTGACTAGCTAAGGTCGCAACTAAGGGTGAGCGGTTCTAGGTTCTAAGTGGAACTTGTACGAAACTTACAATTTCCACTTGGAACCTAGAACCTATTCGTCAAAACAAGTTTCTTATTTTTTGAAACGTGAAACCTACTTTGTCATAAGTTCTAGAGTCAAAACCTGGAACCTACAGGTTCTAGAGATCTACTCAAGTTCCGCTTGCATTCTTAATTGAATGATTGTAGTGATTTTTCACATTTAATGGATACCACTTGCCACTACAATCCATTGACCACAATTTATATTTAAACACACGAAAATAAAAATTTCAATCATAAATATCGTAAAAAATGGAAACTCAGACTAATGATTCTAGATTATACATTCATCATCGGATGCCATGAATATCACAAGATTACGTGAAGACATAGACCAAGAAAAAAGAAAAAGCTTGTTACAGGTTCCAAGTTCCACCTACCTAGAATTTGAAACTTACTCATTGAAACAGGCTCCCAACTTTTTGGAATCTATAACTTGCCATGCATACTTTGGAACCTGAATCCAATAGGTTCCATCGGACGGGTTCTTAGATTCTAGATTCTACGCTAGGAACCATGCTCACCCCTAGCCGTGACACCCTTGACCAAACCTAAGCTAGCCCAGAGACTGGCCACAAGCGAAACGAAAAAAAGAAAACAAAAGAAAAATAAATTCAAAAAATTTAAAAAAAATAATCGCAAAAATCATCTACTTCAATGCCAAGCGTGGCACGTAGAATGACAAGCACTCACATAAGCGATTTTCGACCAAATTTTCCTAGAATGACAACATTAGAAAATTGACAAAAGGTTTAAAATTAAATTAGTCAAATTGATGGGTATTGGAAACTTAGGGCACAAATGATAACTGCTCTGTCCTTACCAAGAAAAAAATGATAACTACTCTGTTCTAAGGAACAATTTCTGGCAAGAAATGGATTTTTCTATTTATATTTCCTAGACGAGTTTCTGAGTAAAACGACGTGTTTGATAACAACACAAAATTTCTATCCCCAGAACAGAAATTCGTTTGATGACCAACTGCCAGCAACGTGAGAATTAGCAGAGCGAGTTATAGAAAAAGAGAGTTTTTATTTCTGTTTCTGTTCTACAAATTAAAAAGAAGAAAATTTCTACTTCTCATTTTTATTCCAAACCTATTTCTGGGCTTAAAATTTGTCCTGGAAAATAGAAAATTTGTTCTGTTCCAAACCTGTTCTCAGGAACAAAAAAAGAGAGAAAGAAAATGGTTATAATTTGCGCCCTTAGTTTTTGAAAATAAGTTAACTGATGTAGGCCTAATTGGACCGGTGGGATTAGGCCTCAAACGTAATGTGTGTGACCAAGCCTCACATTACTCCTTTGGAATTTTTTTTCAAAGTGAGCTAACTCGTGCTATGTCTAAATAGACAACATACGCCTTCACATTATTGTTCATGATATGAGCTTTGAATATGCATTACTAAGTTTCCTCTCGAGGCCAAAATGTATATCGATGGGATACAAGACCCATTGGTTATTCAAAGTGGAGTATTAAAATACTTGAAATTACTCTTATATTAAGTTGATGAAAATTCGATGTCGGTTTGTAAAGACAATCATCAATAAGAGGTTCTCTAAGCCTTTGAGTCGCGACCTAAATTTTCCCGTATGGAAGGGGAAAAGGAATAATAGGTTTAGGGATATTGTCTAAAAAAAGCAAATCGAATGGCCCATCGATTCAGGCACGGGCTCTTCCAAACCCATCCTCACGTGACGATTGGGATATTCCATTTTGAGTCTCAATTAACCCTATGAGAAAAATCTACTTGAGAAAAAAAAGTTACCACTAGCCTATTAGGGTCGGCTAGAAACTAATCGAGATGTGAGAGTGTCATCTCGATGCCTATGCAACCAAAGATTTAAAGTTTGAGACTTGATTACATTAGTTATCTAACTAGTGCCATTTTGGTACATAAACTTGACCATTTGCTCACTAAGGTGTCCATGCAGCTTTTTTTACCAGTTAAAAGCTCTAAGATTTTCATCCGCTAAATGTCCAAGTGATGTTTTTCTTTTTCTTTTTTATGATCCTAAGAAATACCCTAACCATGCTAAAGGGGAAAAATAACAATCAATGTATTAAAAGTGCGCAATCAAGTAAATCGAAATGAAAGTGCGCAAACAACAACCTAATAATTGTCTCTAAAAAGAAATAACATCCAAAAATCCCTAACGTAAAGCCGTAAGGGCTTATCCGATTTAAATCCAATTTTTCAAAGGTTTTCCCATTTTTCACGCTAGCCTAAAACTAGTTCTAAGCTAGAAAACCTATCAAAAGTAGGCAAAATCTAATTCCCAAATTTTTCCTGAATTTTTTATTTTTTCGGAACTTTTTACTATTATTTTAATTCCGAAAAAAGGGAATCGGGCCAGGCTCGAATATGGGCTGATTGTGGACTCTCGGGTCCTGGTCACAAAAAAAAAAAAAAAGAGACAAGCCCGAACCTACCAAGTCCATTAAACCCCAACATTATCCAGCCCGAATACAATTAGAGATAAACGTCAAACCCATTTAAAACATAAACGAGCTCATGCCAAAAGCCAGTCCAATTCTATCTCCTATTAAGACGAAACGTCAGCCCATTGTTTTGTTTTATGCGCGTGTCTCTATTATTCAGCCCAATATTTCTCTTCTTATTCCTATTGTTACTAACCTTTTTAACTCTTTTCTTTTCGCCATCTTCCTCCCATCGTCTTCTTCGTTCATTTAACCCAGAACATCAACACTTCAACAAACAATATATTAATATCCTAACAACGTAACGATCCTCATGTATCCACATCAGCTACTGGAATGTCATCTTCCACCGCTACAGAATCACCGTCTCCATCTCTTAACCTTCCGACGATGGAATCTAAATATCACCGAACATATACAGAATGCAAGAAGCTCAGGCACCGAAATACATTACCGGATACTCGATTACCATGCATATCGGTGACTCTTGTTCATTTCCACTCGCCAGTGACCGCGACAAGCAGGACATCATCGAAAGGCACCACACAGAAACGTACAGAACACAAGCTCAGTAAAGCACTCGGCAAATCTCACCGCGCATCTAGATTGAGCTTACTATGTGACCACTCAATCTATTTCGCACAAATCATAACTGGATTGGACCAAAACAGGAACTATTTTCTGAATTTTCTCTTAGAGGCATTTTATCGAGCAAATCTTGTGTACATTATTCCCGAGCATAGGTGTAAAGGTAATGTAACTTTCTCATCTCCACAGTTATATCAACAAAACATAAATCCCCTAGACTTGACCACGATTTTAGGCGATTTTCTCAAATTGCCCATTTATGAACCTCGGACTTCTTCTTTTTTTGTCAGAAGGAAATTTTCATTTCACATAAACGAGAGGTATATAATTTCAAGACAAGACCAATCACATAGCGTTACAATCCAGTGCAAATCTAAAATATAAAACAACTTGATATAACCTGCAGCAACTCCCTCCTTCCACAAGAATGGATTATGCATAATCGACGGCTGATCACCGAAACTCGTATCATCATCGATGATAAGCACATGTTGAAATCTTCCTCTCTAGTAACTACGGCTTTGCCAAAAGGCGGTGCGCGCCCAAGTTTGGCGTTTCCAACACCATCATTGTACATAGATAATAGCAACATCAATAGGTTGAAAAAATACAAATAATGTCTTGTAAATCTCATATCTATATCTAGATTGGAATAGAAGAATCCCAAAATTTATATATAACTCTAAATTGAAAGAGAAGGGCTGCATAGCATATAGAAATGATCAAACTACTTTTAGATGAACTCACCATTAAACACAATGAGAAAGGAGTTTCAGAGACTTGCGGAGAAGTCTTGAAAATTCTTAATGAAGAAAAAATAGGAAAATAGATAGGGATATAGAGATGAAGAGGGAAGAGGAAGAGAGATCTCTCCCTCAAGGATGAGCTGCAGGAGGAGTGCTTGGGGGTGGCAGTTGAAACCCTAAGGAAAGAGGGAGGGAGGGAGGTAAAAAGGAGAGAGGATTTAAACCTCAGACTTAGAATATAGCAAAAAAGAGATACCGAGGTTACCTGCTTAGTGCGGTGAGATGAAGCAGCGTTTAGTGGTTTAACCAACGATCGAATCTTCTGTAATGTCAACAACTGAAATCGCGACCAGCAAAAGTACTCGAGCGAGACCCGAGCATTCCAAACCTCCGTGGATTGGAAACCGAGTTTCTGATATTCCTTTCATGCAGTGCCGGCGGTGAAGGGCCACGACGAGTGGCAAGGAGCAGTGATGACGAACGATGAGAATGATCGCAATCAGGATCTGAGAGTAGTCTTTGACTGAGATCCAAACTTTTCTAACACTCTTAGTC
Source organism: Metrosideros polymorpha var. glaberrima (assembly GCA_001662345.2). Taxonomy (NCBI): domain Eukaryota; kingdom Viridiplantae; phylum Streptophyta; class Magnoliopsida; order Myrtales; family Myrtaceae; genus Metrosideros; species Metrosideros polymorpha. Next base: position 9,215,749 of record BCNH02000009.1, read on the forward strand.
ACGGTCAAGAGAACAGAGCACCCCTGGTGCTTTATCGGAATCGACAAAGGTGACGACGTATGATGGCCTGTGACTTTTTCGACGACTAACAAGCCTCGAGAATTGCCTTTCTATCAGTCTTTTCCCTCTAAATCTTAGCTCTCTGTGTGTATAGTATGGTCGAGCCTGGGAATGTAGGTGAGAGGACGGAGCCGGGAGGCTGAGGGGAGAGGTAGGTGACGGTGGTGGAGTGAGGTGGACTCCGGGAATGGAGGAGCGAAGGAGGTCGCTCGGTGAGAGAATCCTCCGGTCAAGATGGCGGTCTCTCTTTTGTTTCCCTTTTTTTCTCTCTCCTTCTTCATTGGACGACCTCTGCTCTCGTTGTTGTTACGCCCGTCGACGACGCTGCTTTTTTGTCTCCTCCTAACAACCTTCGTCGACGAACACGATTTGGAGAGAGAGAAAATTTTGCTTTCGAACTCAGACTCGGACATGATCGTATGTGGCGCATTCCACAGTTGCTTCCGTGAGCTCGCCCCTCGCGACCGTCGATTTCATCATCTGCATTGATCGACGGTTGGGGACGCGCGGGTTTGGTTCGCTCGGTCTGAGGAGAAGAAGAGGGCCGGGCCGAGCCGGTTCGCGGATCGGTCCATTGGTCCGGTCCGTGAGGGATTCTTTGTTTTTAATTTAATTTCTTTTTTTGTAAATTGCCTATTTATCTATTTTATGTCTACTTTTTGCTACCTTTGCTATTTTGGACCTTTCTTTTCTCTTTTCTCTTTTTTTTTTATATTTTTTTTTAAACAGAATGATCATTGTACAAATGGTCACAAACATCAAACATGCATCGACCGGTCTTGTCATACCCACACGCTCCTCTTGATGGCAATTGCGCTCTTCGTGCTGCCACAAATGTCTCATTTTATTGTTTAGATTGTGCGCAGAAGTTTGCTGACACTGATAACACATTGCATCAAGTTGATGAAAATAAAAATCCGAAATTCCTTAGCCCGAATTGTTCAGGTGATTTTGGGCTTATTCTGCAATACATTTCCGTTAGGGCGAGGCCTTCGGGCTTCATTCTGTGAAGCCCAAAATGGCCTGACCTGGCCCCAGATCTTTACTTTTCACATGTACTTTTTTATTTCTACTAATACTTCATTAATATTTTCTATCCTAGATGGAAAAAAATTAAAATTCATGAGATCAATGTCCACATCCAACAAGGCCTCAATTTTAAGTTTGGCATTGCAATGACTATCGATTCTTGAGAAATAAGCTATATACATTAAAAAGTAGTCGTTCGTGAAAATGACCACTGAAATTAACTGTCTCATTGGTCATAACAATATTCTTGTGTTCTTTTTTCTCTTAATATATAAGATCAAATAAATAAAAGAAATTTTAAATTATTATTATAGGGTCCCAATAGAACTTAAGGTCACGTGAAAAGTTACACTAACTATTATTCCAATTGACTTTAGATTTTATGTGTCTTCTTCTTTATCTTTTTTTGACAATGACATTAAATTTTGAACTTTGAGCTTTATTAATATCAGAAAAAAGTATCACTAATAATTTTAAAAATAAAAATTGTTAAGATTTGATGACTTCACTATTAAAACTAATAAGATATTTTAAGAAAATGAAACACAATTAAGTCAAAGAAAAAAATTATCTATATAACAAAAAGATCAAATTATGAAAATTGGTCACTCATTATGTACTTTTAAATTCTTATTTAATGCAAATTTTGATGTATCAATAAAAAAAATATTTAACAAATATCATCTTAGATTTGGGTTTATGATTTCATTTTAAAGTTAAGGACGTTGTTTCCTTTTATAAAATTTTTATATATTATTAATTAATTTTTTCCATTAAGTTACCCTTTAAAAATATATAATGAGTAAGTAATTTTTGTCATGTGACCTTTTTATTATTGAGGCATTTACCACCATCCAAAATCTTGCCTGTCGAATTTATCGATTCTGATTTTATCTTTAGCCATATCGTTCGCTTTCAATCGAACGTCACCAAAAAACTCTCGATATTCTCGGTTAGCCAACCTAGGCTTTGATACCAGTTGTTAAAAATCACACACCAATTCTAGATAATTAACCTAAGCAACTAATCCACGTTGGCAGAATATAATGAAAAAAAAACAAAATCAAATGAACACACCAAAAAATTTGTTATCGAAGTTCACCCAAACTTGAGCTACATTTTCACGCAAAGGCACTCTGCGAATCTGCTAGATTTTGAAGAACAATAGGAATACAATCACAATCTTCTCTCAAGATCATGGCAAAAGAGATTAAGAATATTCACCAAGCCGTCACGGCCTCTCTTTCTCTTTTCTCTCTATTTTTCTCTCTCTGTGTTAACATTTGCATTAACATCTGTAGCTTTTATGTGCTAACATCTGCATTTTTTTTTCGCTTCTAAATAGCTGATATATATAAGGGGCAGCTTTTAACCTAAAAGCTAAAAGAAGAGAAAAGAAAAAAAAATCCCTTAATAAATATTTGGCTTCACATGCCAACATTGACAACACATAATAAACAACACAAATGCTTCACTTTACAAATAGAAAGAAACAGATTAAATTTTCTGCTTTTAATCCATACTACATTAACCAATGGACTCATGAGGAAAAAAAAAATTGGTCATCTTAATTGTAACGGTGAAACGTACTACATTTACATTTCTATGGTTATTGAAATTTAGAAAATGATGCAATGTCAAGTCAACTCATGCTGTAGGCCAAAAAGAAAAAACACATGCAATCTAATGTTAGTAAGGAAACATAATTCACATTTAATTGAGAATTTGATCTTACTTACACTGTCTTAACTTGTTCAGAAACATAACTTACTCAAAATGTCAATTTGCTTCGTAAGATCATGCATCGAGTTTACATCAATGAAGAACTCAATTGTAGCTTTGCCTTGCCTAATTTCTTTTATATAGTAAAATTTTGCGGATGGTTCGAGCATTGACGTACTGTCGGTACATGAAATCAGCTGATATACAATTCTTTGTATGCGAGGGACGTGATGAATAAGTTTCATACAAAAATGTACATCACATAATATGACAATGTAGTATATCAAATTTAAAAGAATTTAACTATAGCACGTTTCATTACGTGGACAATTCCATTTACTAAAAAAATATCTGATGTTCTAATTAAATATAAATTTGAATTTGAAAATAGAGAAGGGACAAGCACTTGAGTTTGCTTACTTTAATACCAGCAATTTGATTCAGCGAATGAAAAAGCCCTGAGTAAGAAAAGTCAATTAATTAAAATGAAGTAATTAAGAATCAAAACGAACAAAAAGATAATCTATAAATTATATATAACTTGAGTAGTCATATTTCCTATCTCTTCAAATTAGATTAACACAAATAAACTATTGCTAAAGTCTGTTCAAAATGTTGAAAAAAAAAAAAATAGGACTTGCTGGAACGGTATCTTCATCATACATCAAATTTTATATTTCATTCAATTTAGAATAGATGTATTCCATTCAAGCAAATCTATAAATAAAAAGGCAATGTACTTATCCACTTAAATCAAAATTTCATTTAATACAGGGATATATGTGGACACTTCAAGTTTGATCCAGATAAAGTCAAAAGTCAACTATCAGTCGACTTGGCCTTTATGGGTCGACTCTGGGCTAGATTTATTTTCTCTATTAAAAATATTTCAGTTATTTACAGGCATGATTTCTGGTAATGTCAAGGAAAACTATGCTGTAGGAAACAAAGTTGAAGCTATGAGTGGATAGTGTTGAGAAAAGGGATATTCCTACTTGGCAAAATCTCAATGACATTGAGATGTTGTGCTATTATCCCGAAATAAAAAAACTTTCTCTTGTTACTTTTAATTTGGGAGTGTGCATCAGATGCCGATGCACCCGTTGTGGGAGAAGCACAAGCCACCGTGCCACTGCTCCAGAAAGAAGCAGAGCCGCCGAGTCCCAGTGCCGAGGTTACCGAAGAAATAACAAGCTCGGATACTCAGGAAAAGTAAAAGCATTATAAATCCGGAAGTTGATGCTGCTGCTAGCAAGTCATGAGATTGGAAACTGCTTTTGCTGTACTTCTTCCTTCATAAATATTCAGACGACTCTATAATATGTCCCGGAAATTTTCTGTAGTCTTAAAGGTTTTAGCGAAACGTCGACTGGGATTTGATAGTTTGTATGCAGCATGAAAATTTATAAAAGAAATCTGCTAATAACTTTATTATAATGTCTGTCTTCTCTTATGTAACCCATCCTTGGCCACCTTTTTTCGTGCATTAATCTAGGAAGTGAGCAGAACCATGAAATTTTCATGCAACTCGTATGCATATTAGTTAGGAGACTCTTTCAAGCCATTCAAAGACAAATTAAATCGTTCTTTTAACTCGTCGAGGCAAACGGCTTGCTACTCATTGTTACTCATAACATGAGCTTTGAACGTGCAGTAATAAGCTCTCTCTCGCGACCAAAATGTATAGTTGATGGGAGACAACACCCACAAGTTGTTCAGGGTGGCGCATCAACATACTTGAATTTATTCTTGTAATTACTTCTAATGAAAGTAGGATGTGGGCTTGCGAAGACAATCATCAGCAAGAGGTCCTCTATGCTCTTTTACAAACGGAATGCTTGTTCTACTCCAATCAAATGGTCACAAACATCAAACATGCGCCGGCGCAAGTCCTCATTCTTCCTTGGTTAACGTTTTATGTCTGCTTCATGCGAGGTAAAACATATTCCGTCGCAGTCAACTTGATCATAAAAAATTATGACTGAATAATGTGGAAATTCATTGCATACATTGGGTGCAGGAAGTTTCTAAATTTAATTGAATTCCTTCACGAGTAAGAATGACAATCACTCGTGAGTAGCTATATTTTCCACTGCCCGGTGTTTTAACCTCCGTGAGGCAAAAGCAAAGCTTTCCATCCACTCTGAAGGACCAAAGCTGGATGACGACATCCTTTGTGAGTTCATACCGCTCATACGGATGCGCGATCACATTCCACCTCTCTGTCAACATATAAGAAAAATTTTTGCTCGTGTAATTCCACTTCTTGAGTTGCAACCCGTGAGAAACTTTGAGACATGGCTCAATGAGGGAAACCTTAATGCCCTCCTTCCTGTCTAGGATTCGGATCTCTTCTTCGCTCAAGAGTTTTTCCCTTATCTGCTTATGGGGTACAGAGAGCCTACTTTGGCCCCGGCTCATGTCGGTGGCGGTAAGTTTCTTCTCCACCATGAGCATCACATCCCGACCACGCATCTACCGTATTTTGTCCATGCAGTCTATCAGCAACTTGCTTGGTCCAATTAGAGCCGCAAGACCGGTCTTCTTAGTTTTATTGGGTGTCCTACCGGTTTCTTGGGTTTCGATGGAAGGAGTCAGACAGAGCTTTCCCTCGGAGAGCAAAGCTGCTGTGTCCTCCAAGAGACGAAGAGATGAGAGATCGAGTTCCATCTTCCTCTCCCCCATTGGAAGACGATTTGTAAACCGAAAACGGACCATCGCCATGGAAATACTTTGATGCCCCCGACTCAGTGCTTCTCTCTACCACTATCAACAATCCTTTTTTTTTTTTTTGGTCTGACACTATCAGCAATCTGGGTGTTAGGGTTTATGATGATCGTGGGTTTTCAGAGAGCTACAGAGCGAGGGAAAGAACGCAGTCGTGAGGGGATTCAATATATACGCTGCTACGTGAGAAAGAGGGGGAATTCTTGGGGTCACTTGCAGATATGCAAAGTTAGAGATTGCCCGGGTGTGAGTTGTCATGGAAATTTGTGTGTGAAGAAACCAAGTTATATTCTATTCGGATTACACTGTAGATAAGCAGATCCTTCCTAATTAGGACACATTTAATCCATCCTGATAAAACTCGGTGTTAGTGTTATTGGTCTTGTCATTTAATCCAAGAACACAGTTAATGACAAGTGTATACATCGTGACCGTTCTAATTGTTCTTTTATTGGATGATATCTATTTGAGGATTTCTTGTATTTCAACTCTGGTTATTTTAGTGTTGATAATGAAATAAGGATGTGGATTAGCTTTGTGACCTGCATGTAAGTAAGTATCATGTGTTCAAAATTTTTTTTGTCAAAGATAAAGTCTTCCAATTTAATAATAGTGCATTAAGGGAATAGCTTAAAGTATTAGTGAGCAGACGTATATGAAAATCAACTCAACTCAAACATAATGTGATCACACTACATAAAAAAAAAATTGAACTGTATGACCTCTCTGCATATTAAAACGAAACCCATAATTTATTTTTCAAACTTATCCAGAAAAGGGAATTATCCACTCACAAAAAAAAAGAACGTGAGACTTCCCAAAGCGCTTGTGGTAACAACAATAAGATTGGAGAGTTTCAAATTAGGCAATATTCGTGCAAGTAGCAACTATGTGTTAGTGCTTACACCCGCCAAACTTAATCTCCAAATCTCTCTCTCTCTCTCCCCCCTCCAACTTTAATTTTCATGTTTGGCGGATAAAGATTAATGGTATTCTCTTAGATCCTACCTTATATGTATTGACAATTCTATTCTATTATTTCTCTTCTTTTTTTGTAATTTTTAAGAAATTGTGATTGTTGCTGACACTATATACACGCCTAGTATGGCGATCTATGTTGTTTTCATAAGATTTTCTTCATTGACAAATACTGCTAAACTTATGAATCAATATTAACTGAATATTTTAATTGAAAGTTCTCCGTAAAACATAAACTTTTAAATTTGTATAATTATAATCAAGAGTCATCAAGAAAAAATATTTCTCTTGTCCAAATACTTAATTTGGGTTCATATGCAAAATTCAAGAACAAAATTTGCAAAACTGTTAATTGAAGTATATCCTTTAAACTTATTAACTACTATACATTGAATATGTGAAGGTTTTTTCAAAAGTACAATGTTAAGATTTTTTTGACTCCATAATACGTTAATGATTTTCGCCTCCCTCACTCCCCCACCTTCAACGCCTGGCTCCATCATTTCTTAAACTCTAATCGTGATTGGAAGTGTTATAACTAATTCAATTTATATTATTAATTACTATAATTATATTTTGTTTATACGTATAAATTAACTTGCTGTTATAGTTAACTCAATTTAATTTCTTAAATATTTTTTTTTGTGAATTAGTATCTGATTGTAAAGTATCTTGAATTGATGATTTCTACTATTATTCAATTGAACAAATCAAAAATGGGATTATCTTAATTTCACCTTCAGAAACACAAGCCCAAAACCACCACAACAACAACAGTAATAATCACTCCCACAACAACAACTATTAATTAGGGTTTTGTACCAAAGGTTCCTAAAAATGTGGAACTGGGAACCGGACAAAGTCTCACTAGAACCTAGAAGCATATTCTACTTGTGCTAAAGGTTGTCAGTATTTTTCATGAATTTAATTAATGCATCATATGGTATGTTTGATTATGTAATTCCCAAATGCTGATATTTTTTTAATTATTTTCTCCACATAGTGGCCTTGATTTAAAGCATGACCCCCACTATCTTTGATCACTTTGATATCTTAAAGAAGTGGATAGATACTTTTTAGTTTCATTTACACCAAATATAATTTTACCAACAATTAACATATCATCTGCATAAGTATATTTTAACTCAGCGCTCTTTGATAAACTTTGAATAAACACATTAATTAGCATTGTTATGCTTAAATCCATATGATAATACCATAGAATCAAATTTTTTCATGCCATTGTTTCAATACTTGCTTCAAACCATTTAATGATTTGTTTACTTCTTATTTTCTTTGTCTCGGCTTATGTCGTCATTCTCAACAAATTGCACAAATTGCTCATGTTGTCTTTGTCGCGACCTAAATTTCGCCGAAACCTAGGTTAATGGATTACTAAGTTAATTAATTGAATTAACTAACCTAATTCGAGTTCTCCCAAACCCTACCAAATCGCAATTTAGGTTTATGTTCTTAAACATGCAAAAATGTTTAAATTGGAGCCGCCACTAATCAGTTTCTTGATAGGTCAATTAGACACCTAAATAAAACATTAGGGAGATAATTCTTTATTTCTACGAACTAGAGATTTCTAAATCTGGGGACTTGATTACGCTAGATAATTATCCAACGCCCTTTCGATACCATTTTCATCTCATGAAAAAATGTTTGGCATGCAACTTGGATTATTTTTTAGACTAAAGTCCTAACATGTGAAAATGATCACACGGGTACGCAAACAGATAAAAATAAACGCCCGATAAACCAAAGCAATAAATAAATTGCAAAAAGGGAAAAATGACGTACTTGGACGCTGCAGCCTAATCCCTAACGCTTATTTCCAAAGCGTAAGACTTAGACTAGTGTAATTAATTTGGAGTTTTCACTTATTTAATGAAATGCAATAAATGCAACTTTATCCTAAAGTGCAATGCAACTATACTATATGAAAGGCATTAAATTAAATGACATGAATCTAATGACATATGAAATAAATGTCACACGTTATAGTCTAAAACTTACCTTCACTAAATGACAGATAAAATGTATGCAACTATATTAAATGGCATGAATTTAATTTAATCTATCAAATTAAATTAATGAACCTAAACATGATACTATATAATGCACCTAGTCATAAAACTAAAATGATCCTAGACATAGTACTAAGATGAACCTAGACTAAATGACGTACCAAATACATGACACGCATATGAATGTTTATTTTTGGTATTTTATGATTTTCGGAATAAAAAAATGCATGAAATTCAAACTATCCTAAATGAAGATTATCTTTAATATTTAGGAATTAATTGAAATTAAATCCCAATAATATTTTAGAAAATATTATCCTAGTTCTAGAAGATTTTAAGATAAATTGTTACTTAAATAATGCAATGCGATTCTATATGCAAGATTATTTAAATGAAACTAAATTTTATGAGATATCGTTTTTAGAAAACGTTATCTTTCTAAAATGGAATGCAACCTATGAGAAACGATTTCTAAAAAATCATATCTTTCTAAAGATGATTTTAAAGATGAAAACTCTAGTAAATTCCAACTTCCTATTTATTTTGATTTTAAAAAAAGAATTTCGAATTTTTTAATTTAGGAAAGATATCCGAATGATTTTAGCAAAAATAATTCAAACAACTAATAAATTTGGAGAATCAAATCTAAATGGCTATAGATTGGACGGTCCAAATTTCCATGTAAGGGAGCGCAATCTTGTGGTTAAAATCAGTCCACGTTCGCACATTGTCGAATAAAAGGAAAATCCTTTTATGAAATATTTTTTTTATTTTAGAAAATTTTTCATAATAATTAAAAATCAAGTTAAATCTGGAAATCTTCTCAAATATGCACATTCAAATCATATAATTCGAAATTAGATCATATTATCAATAAGGAATATTCAGATGAAGGAGTTACCTAATTTGGACTTGCGAAAATTGACTTTCCTTCTTTAGAATCGCAATCCCCAAGTTAGGGCTGGCCACCGTTGATCACCGGACCACCCACGAACCACCAGGGGACCACCGAACCACCGTAGGATGCTGGGACAATGACAGAACAGCAGCAGGTCGCCGGACTTCACTTGGGAATTAGTCGAACACCTTGCGTGCACTTCGTTTACAGACTTCCATGGCTTCGTCTTCGAATGGGCTTTGATTGAGAACACACCTGGGACTTCAAGGAACACCACTGGACACCTGGGAGTGGTCGTCGTCGGCCGAAGTGGCTCTAATCAGTGAACAAAACAAAATTAGCCTATGTTTTTGTGCAGAAACAGAGGCTGCGATAGGTCCTGTTCATGGGCTCGGATCGTCTCAGTCGTGGCTCTTCTTGGAAATCGGCTTAGATGAATGCGAAGATTTTTGCACAAGCTTCGTTTTGACTGCTCGTGGGCCTCGGGGGACAATAGAAATTGATCGGAAATTGTGTTGGAAGTTGGCCTAGCAAACTAGAATTTCTGGGTTTTTAGGCATGCGAACCAGCGACTGGGGATTTTCTCGAGCTCAGTTCTCCACGACCGGTGATCTTCTGGATGTGCTGCTTAGATGGATGCAAAGTACTCCACACGAGCTTCGTATTAATAGGTGGCTCACAGCCAAAGGAGCAGTGATGAGGGCGGGGCGGCGGCGACAAAGTAGCCCTTCGGTTGGAATGGAGCCCGACCTCTCTCTCTTCCTTTCTTTCACTCGAATTTTCTGCCTCTTTTTTTTTAGAATAATGGCACATCCCTTTTGATTCAGAGGTATAACGGGGTATATATAGACAAGCTCGAGAGTTTTCTAAATTTTTGGGTATTTACGATTTGGTCCCTGAACTGTTTAATATTTGCAAATTGACCCCAATCAGCGAAATTCTTTTCAATTTGGCCCCTAATCGATTCAACCACCTCACCAGAGAGCTTGGTTGAAATTTGACATCCCCATGGGCTTATTATCTCTTTCGGGCCTAATTTCGGCCTTTTTCCTGATTAATTATGGATTTTTTTTAATAAATGACTTTTTCCCAAATTAAAAAACTAAAGTGGATTGATTTAAGCTCAAATTAGGCCTAAAAAACCCCAAGGATTCCGGTCACCTATCCACTATGCCCGACTGAATTTTATAATTAATTTAGCCTAGTTCGCGCATCCAATTTCTGTCCGATTTTTGCCACCCGATCCGATTTTAATGCAAAAAATGTGTGATTATGCATTCTGAAATAATTATAAACCTAAATGCAATTAATTTAAATATTTTTTGCTAGGGGCCGGGTCGACCCCTAATTGTTATGCAAATTAATTACTAAAACAAATTTTAAATTAATCCTAAAATAGGTTCAAAATTTAGGTGTTAACAGTCTTCAAACAAATTATGTCATTCTCACATAATTAGCTCACAATCCCGAGAACCTTACTCAATTCGAATGTGTTTATCATATCATCCACAATCAGATTCTAATATGTGTGAAGAAGTTTCTTTCAATAATCATTTAAGTTGAAGGTAATTTTGAAATAATTGTAGCAAGTTGAAGATGTTCAGAAACTTCAATCATAAGGTTTTTTAGTTTGCCAACATATAATTGAAGTTTCTCCACTTTCTTAGAGACAGATTTCCATAAATCATGGTAAATTCAAAATATTTTCAAGCAGTAAATCTATTTATGCCTTATTCGTTAGTATTGTATTTGGTCTCCAATGCATTCCAAATGCCTCTAAGATTAGTATAAGATAGAAAGTTTTCATATAAACAATCTAACAGAACATTGAGAATCCTTCCTCAGCACCTCCTTTCATCATCAATTGCTTCTTTCAATATGATACATCTCTAGATGCAATTGCTTCAATGAACGTTCTTAGATCTTCATCCAAGTGAAATGATATGGGTAATTTATTCACAACATTTTTCCTATCTCCTTCTACTTGAAAAGTTACAAAATCGAAATCGAAATCTTTCATTTTCGTCACCCTTTGACTTCTCCTCGGCTCACTTGGAGAATCAAAACAGTTTTCTTTTACTTGATGAAGGATTGCTTGCGTCAATTAGTATTTGTGAATAAGCTAAGGTATCATTTGAGTCTTTAAGAAATATGTGTTCAAGAAATTCAACATCTCCTGATTCCACAATAATATTATATTCAATATCCAATGATCAATAAGCTTTTGAATTTTCAACATACCTAACAAACATTCTTCTTAATGCCCTTAGTCATAATTTAGTTCACTTAAGATCAGCTTTTTATAATACACTAGGCATTATCATACTTTAAAGTATTGGATATTCGGTAGCCTTCCTTTCCATAATTCATATGAAGATATCTTAAATTTCTTTCAAGGAATTTTGTTGTGAACATGAAATGCAACAAGAAGTACATCTCCCCACGAATTGATTGAAAATTTTACTTGTAAGATCATGAAATTAACCATATCTACCAAAATACAATTCTTTTTTTTTTTGTTAACCTATTTGTTGGGGAGGTGCATTTGCTTAATCCACAATACCATTTTTTCATGAATATAATAATGCACCAGTATAAGTACTTTAGTAGAATTTTCTACCTTTGAGAACGATTGCTCAGTCATCTTTATTTGTAAACATATTTCACAAACCTTCTTATCCATATTATCACATGATATCATATTCAAAGTACAGTAGCGACATGAGATAATCTATCATGCCACAAGGAAGACGACTTAAGCATATAAACAAAAATAAAAGTTTCATAAATACTTATTTGTCAAGATTGTGAGCACTTGATGTATCCACTTTCTCTATCTCTATGATCATAATACCTTAAGATTGTTGGGAAAATTTGATTGGTGATGAAGATAGAGCGGTCGTTATAGTTATTTGATGCTTTGATGCATGATAATAATCATTATCCTTGAGGTATTATTTGCCCCCATTATAGTTGCTGCTATGTTTAGAATAATCATACCTCCAAGATAAACACTAAAGTCACAAAGAAACGAGTTCAGCATTTACTCAATTTCTCTCTTGGAATTTCACCTTGAATGTGTTATCAAACTTGCGTGTGAAAAGGTAAGAAGTGAGAATGTTGTGAAGAAGAGAGAATTATTGTTGTTATGAATAGTTGTAATGAACAATGTATAATTTAGTCATATCTACAAACAACCAATCAACATATCTCTTGAGAATAAATACCTTATCCCCACCGTCACCACTTTTTATGCTCAACCATCACCTCTTCATGTCAACAAATACTTCTTTTTATATCCAACAAATTATCTCTTTTCATATTCAACAATCACTTTTTTCACGATAACAAACTATTTTAACAATTTCTCAGTTGAAATTTTACCTTTAATGTGTTATCAAACTTGTGTGTGAAAAGAAAAGAAAAAAGAGAATGTTGTTTAAAAGAGAGAGTTGTTGTTGTTATTAACAGTTGTGATCAACAATATATGGTTTGTTCATTTTTACAAACAACTAATCAACACATCTCTTGAGAGTAGATACATTAGTAAGAGTTTTTCTGATGTGGGCTACATTAATTGAGATTGTAATTTATCATTTTATGGAATTACTCTAATAAGATAAGGCATAAAGATTCTTAATTAATCTAATATGGGATTGGCTTGTAAAGGCCAAGTAGAGCACAGCTTGTGATGAGAGGATTTATGGCTGAAAACTCTATAAATAGTGTTAAAGTCTCTCCTCTAATTCTGATGCACAAATAACCTCACATAAGGAGTAGTTATGGAACGCTAACGTGAGGGGCAGTCTCATTAATTCAGTAATATAGAGAGTAATAGAGGAGAACCACTTGAGAGATCATCGTTATTCCGCCTAAAAAACGATGGATTCCAAATCAGGTACTCAAACTCCTTTTCCTCTATTATTGTGTTCTAAATTCTAATTATAGAAATCTTAGGGTACTGTTTCCACGGCTTACAACTTTATTCCCACCATTACCACTTTTCATGATCAACCATCACTTCTCTTCATGTCAACAATAACTTCTTTTCATATCCAAGAATCACACTTTTCTTGTCCCATAATTACTTCTTTTTATAATAACAAACTACTTCAACATATAGCATTTGAGACAATCTTCGAAATCTGAAACTCGAATTTGATGAACGATGTTACTAAGATTAACATATTTTTCCTCTTTTAAAGAGTATATGGTCGCCTATGTTATTTATATACGAGAGAGAGAGAGAGAGAGAGAGAGAGAGAGAGAGAGATGTTGCTAATGGCAGCTGTGTAGTGGTGCCGCAAAGGTCGCCGACGACAATAGTGGCACAAAGGTAGTTGGAACAATCGGGTGGTTTGTTAGAGGGGGGAGAGAAAAGAGAAAGGGTTGAGGTTTGGGTTTGCATAAGGGCTAAGTTAATCGTTTTTGCTTAAGAGTGTTTTGATTGGACATGCAAAGTGGACATTTCAAAAGTTGAGGATGCCAACCGCTAGGTGAAAAGCTAGGGAATAACATCCTATAATTTCCATATCGATTATTTATCAAATTAGTAAAGGGTTATGTGACAAATGTGGCTCAATCCATTCTTGCCCCGCCCCACGTGCATGATAGCGCGAATCTCATCTATGTCCTAAAATTCACAGGTGATAGATTTTACCTCTGATGATCGGGCTGCATTGGAGAAGTACAATAGTCGTCCCTAAGCCTGTGGCTCTGATACCATTAATGCTCAGGATCTGAGGGGACTATCCGAAAATAGGAAGATAACTACTAAAGAAAGAGGAGAAGAGAAAAATGAAGAAAGTATGGGGTTAAATGAAGCAACGTCTTTTGTTCTGTCTACGAAGAGTGAACAGTTCTAGACAATTAATCGGGTTTTCTAATAACTCTTTGAATTTAATATTTAATTCTGAAAAAAAAAACAAAATATATTCTATGCAAATAAATAGCACGAAAACTAAAGTTAATAAATCAGGAAGAGCAAGAATAAATCGTTACAATCGAAGTATATAAATAAATTGCCAGGAAAAATATTCACGTTGCATAAATTATCACCACTGGTGACGGTATAACTAGTCAGTAGTGGGACTGAGAGAATAAATTGCTTTAAAATAAATAGCTAGAAATTAAATTGCAAGATCTGTATCCACTAGTGGAGGCTTTGCCTTCCTTTTGAGGTTTTAGATCGAAAGATAAATGAGAGTGAATAAGTACTTGTATAAAATAAATTGAAAGATTACAGATTCTGAAAGTTAAATACAAGTGCGGAAGACTAAATAAAAAACTCTCAAAATCCACAGACCATGAGTAGATCTGGAACTTTAGAGAAAAATTGGGGATCTGAAAGGGTTTCTGGATAATGATGGAAACTTACTAGTTTTGGGTTTCCAGATGTGACGAAGGTAATCAAGAAGTTCCTGTTCGAAATTTGAGGTGTCGGTGTCTGAATCTGTGGCTTCTTTTCAAAGCTTGGCTATGGTTGGAGGATATTGGTATCTTGGAAGAAGGATGAGATTTAATTCTGGGTTGATCTTGTGTTTCAATATGCATAAGAGACTTTGCGTGGGTTAAATAGTGTATGAGGATAGGGTATCAATTTTTGAATGGTGAAGCCTCTGATCAGAGAAAGAGTGTGTAAGGAGAACTCGAGAGAATGTTCTTCTTTTTTCTTTCTTTCTGAAAAATGAAACCTCTCTTCAATCTAAAGATTCAATGGGTATTTTAAGACGGATTTTACTATAGTGAATAGTAAAAATACTACAGTGAAAAGTTGTTACAGTGTACATTATTTTTCTACAGTATATAATGAACAGTGTTTAATCTGATGTTTAAATTGGTTCAATCTTCGTCTTTGTCTTCAACCAAGTTAATATCGTAGCAATCATCTTCATTAGTATTTCCATTATGATGAGACCCAGATAATCCTTGGGATTCTTCATGCTCAATAATTGCCTGTTTGCACATATCAATGAATTCTTTCTCTGTTTTGATTGAAGCCATTTTTGAAAGAGCAAAAGACCTGTTATGGAGAAATGGAGTATTTTTTGGAGTATTTCTCTAGTTTAGCCATTTTGTCACGGCTTCTTCACATATTTTTTTTTTCCAAAATCAGTAACCATCCCACCATTTGACTTTATAATGTCTGATTAAGATCAAAAACTTGGGGTCATAGGGGGATTTAACATAGTCAAATTGCCAAGCAGGTACTCAAGATACTCTGAATGCAATGAAGTAAATCATTGTAGGAGTCCAATGTTCTTTTATAGGGTGAGGCCAGAACCTGTTCATAAATGTTCTGTATCCAATTTTGGCTATATCATGGAAAATGTCTGGCATTGGTCCAAATGAGTCCCATCAGCGGTGAAACCAAAATGGTATTTGGGTTAAATCAAAATTATCCTGGAAATAGAACAATCAGGTGTGTTTGTAGAGCTCATTTTGGAGAAAAAAGACATTCCACCAAGCTTGTTGATAATCAAAATAATTGAAACTGTATCTGAATGGAATAGGCTAGGTTAGCCTAACATTAAATTTTCTCAGGGTGATGGGTGTTGGTTCCCATTGTGAGGAATGAATGATTCTTTTAATTTTTGCAGTAGAATAACTGATGTCATTGTTACTACCCGTGAAGTGTTTGAACTCCATTGAGTCAGTTTCTAGTAAAATCTTTTCGTAGAATTCAATTGTTTTGAATGGATCATGAGAAGTGTAAAACCAACCTTCTCCAAACATATTTTTTGCAAAAATGTTTGAGTTTTCATGAAAGAACTCCTTTTCAACAATATAAATCTTTTCATAAAATGTTTTTTGAATAAATTTGGATTTTGGCTGAATTGTTTTTTGAGGAGGGTTTGCCGTTGGCCTAATAACTATCTCACTCGAAATCCTTTTTAATGAGAAAGGATATTGTACCTATTCTGACGCAACTAAATCTTTGATAAGATTCCTCTGCAATTCCTGCAAATTTTCTTTTGGCAAGATAGCCTTTAATTTTTCAATGGGGACAATGGAAAGGGTTTCTGTTTTGATGGGAGGTAACTTAGTAATTAATGATAGTCAAATTCATGTTTTTAAAAAAGAAGATTCAACAGAAGAACCAGACCTTGAAATCAATAGAATTTCTTGGAATGAACCTCATAAATTATACTACTCCAAGGCAACTCCTCCTGATTTAATTCTTGAAGAATTATTCCAAAGGATTCAAAACAAATACTCTTCTGATGCTATTTATGAATGGAACATAGATGGCATTTCAGAACATAACTTAATTAATGTCTTAAATCAAATGGTGCTGCTTGCTACTACGTACAAGACATCTCCTGATACAACAGACCAACAAACAGCATGCCTTTTAATTGCTGGCTTTACAGGACAATTAAAAGGATGGTGGGATAATTATCTCTCAGAAGACCAAAGAAATAATATCCTCCATGCTTGTAAGGTTGATGATAATGGTCTAACTATGTTTGATGATTATGGTCAAGTCATACAAGATGCTGTTAGCACTTTAATTTATTCCATATCCCAACATTTTATTGGAGACCCTTCTATGATTAGAGACCAAAATCGAAATCTCTTATCCAATATGAAATGTAAATCCTTAGGTGAATTCAGAGGATACAAAGATGTATTTCTCCAACGTGTCCTTCTAAGACCAGATTGCAACCAACCTTTCTGGAAAGAAAAATTCTTAGCAGGATTACCCATCTTAATAGGAAACTTAGTTCGAGAAAAACTTCGAGAACAATTTGGAGAACAAATTCCTTTTAATAATCTTTCTTATGGAGAAATTATCTCATACGTTTATAAGGAAGGTACGAGACTTTGTAATGACATTAAGATACAAAAACAATTGAAAAAAGAAAACTCTTTAAAGACAACTTCTCTAGGAGATTTCTCTTCCCAATTCAACCCTTCTTATAAATCTTCAAAAAAGAAAAATAAGAATTGTTCTGGTAAATGTCCCCTGTCAAAATCAGAGGATAAACCAAAGAGAAAATTTAGAAAGTTCAAAAAGAATTTTCAAAAGAAAGAAAATCCTAAGTAAGAAATAACAAAGAAGAGTCTAAAAGACCTTACTTGTTATAATTGCGAAAAGAAAGGACATACCAAAAGATTTTGCCGATTAAAAAAGAAGCTTAATGAATTAAATCTTGAAGAAGATATTCTAGAAGAATTGAATAATCTCATGGTAGATTCTTCAAAACTATTTTCTTCAGAAGAAGAAGAAGATACTGGCCTTCAGGTCAATGATATTGAAACTTCTGATCCAGAGTCGGAACCGCCTAAAAATAAAAATTTAGAAGTCAATGTTTTAACCAAAGAAGAACAAATCATCCTTGACACAATTGATCAAATTTCTGATTTGGGAGAAAAACAACAAATTTTACAAAAATTTTATCCTTCACCTTCCCCTAGTCATATAGCAAACCTTACAACCTTAGTGAGATATTAAACAAAGAAAAGAAGCAACAAGCTCGACCAACTACTCTTTCTAACATTCAACATGAGGTTTCCCAACAAAAAATTGAAATCCGAGATCTCAAATTAAAATATATGGAAATCCAAAAAGAAGTCTTAGATATTAAAACCAGGATTCTGAGAGGAAAAACAATGGTAGAAGAAATTGAAGAAGACTCTTCTAAACTTCTACCTAATAACAATTTCCTCTTATTGCTTTCTGAAATTACATCCAGAAAATGGATCATTGACATTTCCATCAAAATTGAAAATGAATTTATTTTAAATACAACTGCCCTTTTTTATACTAGCGCCGATTTAAATTGTATACGCAAAGGATTAATACCATCAAATTTTTTTGACAAAACAATCGAATCTTTAAAATCAGCCTCGAGAAACAAATTAAAAATCCAATACAAGTTAGCAACAGCCTTGATAATTAAAGACAACATTTCTTTAAACACATCTTTCCTTTTAGTAAAAAATTTAAAACAAAATGTCATCCTCGGCATTCCTTTTATTACTTTGATCCAACCCTTCAAAGTGACCAATGAAAGGATTGAATCCAAAATCAAAGGTTGCAAAATATTTTTCAAATTTATTACCAAACCTCATACCAGAAATTTAAATCTTCTCCAAGAACATTCAATTGCTGAAATTAACTCCTTAAGCAAAAACAAGGAAGAGCATCTTCAATTTTTGAAAGAAGATTTAGAATTCAAGATGATAGAACAACAATTATTCTATCCTCATACACAAAAGAAGATCAAAATTCTGGAACAAGATATTAAAAATAATATCTATTCTCTTCTTCCAAATGCTTTTTGGTCCAGGAAAAAACATATTATTGATCTACCTTATGAAACGGAATTTTCAGAAATATATATACATACTAAGGCTAGGCCAACACAAATGAATCATGAAGTCTTAAATTTCTGCAAAAAAGAAATCCAAGATCTTCTTGACAACGGATTGATCCGCAAAAGCCAGTCACCTTGGAGTTGTTCTGTGACATCCTGAATTTGGCTTACCTAATTATATGCATAGAGAATAACGTTAGGAAACGTTATTTTTGTTAGACTATCGGAAAATAGTTTTTGTATGATTAATTAACAATGCTGTGTTTTAAATTATCGATTTTTGCGATAATTGCAATATCGATTTGTATGAGCCTAGTTTTATCTCTGATTTTGGTGAGATATTTTTAAAGTGGATAGAAGAAGCAATGCCTAACGTTCTGACTTTCGGTGAGAATTTTCGGAAACATTTTTCGCAGGGGCATTTTTGTAATTTTCGAGTATGTAAGGGCATTTTTGGAAAATGCAATTTTTTTAAGAAAAATAAAAATTAAAAAATGAACTCTCTCTCTCTCTCTCTCTCTCTCTCTAGTCTTGACTTTTGCTTCTCCAAATTTATTCTATTAGCCATTAATGCTAAGAAACAAACTTGATGAAGAAGTTCTTCTCTCTCTCTCTCTCTCTTTCTTCTTTAATTTTTGTCTTATTTTATTAAAGAAGCTTTGGAGTCCATATGTTAAATTGGAAAATATTTGAAGTTGCATTAATGTTTACAAGACAAAGCTAGATAGATATTGTTGTGCCATTAATGCAATCTTGGAGAAGAAATTGTACACTTGGACTTTTGTAAGGAAGAAGCCAATATAGGATTAGAAGTCTTCCACTATCTCTCTTTCTTCCTTCTTTCTTTTCCCCTTCATTAGCTTTAGTAGATAAAATTTGGAGTCCATAGGCTTAATTGAATAAATCTTGGAGTTGCATTAATTAAAAGTGATGATATAAGACAAAATAGTATTAGAAGATATTTATTATCATTAATGTTAGAAGACAAAGTTAGAAGATATTTTTTTGTAGTCATTAATGCAACTTGGGGAAGAAGATGCATCTTGGACAGGAAACCTTATCTTTCTCTCTTTCTCTCTCTCTTTCTCTCCTCCTCATTTTCTAGCCAAGACACCCCCATAGAAAGCTCCTCCAAAATTTCCTTTCCCAAGTTCATTTTTCCTCAAGCTTAGCTTGCCTCGAAGCTTTCGTTGAAGCTTGGTTCATCGGCGGATCGCAGAGGCGCACGCTCGTGACTTTAATTGTTCGATTAAGGCGAGTTATCTTGCCATTTTAATTCTTTTCAACCGATTATGTTATGGTTAAAGGCGTAACTTGAATATGCACGTTAAGCTCGAAAATGAATAGTAGTTGTATTTTTGTTTGAGATTGATGATATTTGTTCAGAAATGAAATATTTGCGACGATGGGATCGTATTGGCTTCGAGATGTAAAAATACCGATTTATGTTGTTCTGGCGCGATGGCGATGAAGTCATAGAATGAATTGTGGCACGTGGAAAGAAAAATAAATTTTTGCACATGAATAGTGCCGATGAATAGTATGCGTGAATAGTATTGGTGAATAGTGTTGGTGAATAGTGCGCATGAATAGTGACGGTGAATAGTGACGGTGAATAGTGCACGTGAATAGTGTACGTGAATAGTGCATGTGAATTAATCGGACTGATATGAGGATTGGTGGTTCAATCGTGTTGGGCAGAACTAATACTGCACTTTTATCGCATCGTGATGGTTGATAATGGAATTTAGTATAGCATATTACTATATTTGCATTCACATGCATTCATTGAGCGTAGTAATGGTAAGGACGGTCGGACTGTGATTGTATCGACTATGCCCCGTGGGAGCTAGTATGGGAAATCGGGAAGCAAGGGAGGTATGTGCCCTTCGGCCGATTGCTGTGATTACGCGATGGCAGATGCGCAAGTAAGTCGCATAACCTCGAAGTAGGAGCGAGATGCCCAATATGATTTCGGATGTCTGATGTGATTTCGAATAATCGGTTCTTGGAAACAAATGATTACGAATGAGAGTGGTACACGTGGAGAAATTCATTACATGCATATCGTTAGTATGAGCTGACGATCATCACTTTTATATTACAGTTGTACATATATGATATCTTTAATTGTTTTTTGCTTGTGGTAGCAATAGGTGGTAGGTCTTTTCTATGATATGATTATTTGAATAGAAAGATCATGGCTTGTTTGACTTGTTGAGTTTATCTCACTATTGTTGAATTCCATATTTTTCAGAACGTTAGTATAACAGATGGCCCTCAAGGTCGTAGTGCGGCAGCTTGGTGGTAGGCGTGAATATAACACTTTTGTGTAGATGATGGTAGAAGTAGGCTAGACCCTTGCCATCCCTGATGTCTTTTCCTTACTCTTTGATGTAAATTTGTGAAGCGCCCGAAGTAGTAAATAAATAAAAAGTTACCGTTATGTTGTCTCTGACATCGATGTTTGTATATTCGTCTTCCGCTTGCGTTTTTAAATAAATCTGATAATTAAGCCGTTAGTTATGTGACGCCCTGGGAAGTCACGACTCTTGAAAGCATCGTCACATGTTCTGCTTTCTATGTCAGCAAAAATGCTGAGTTAGAAAAGGGGTACCCAAGTTAGTCATTAATTATAAAACATTAAACACTGCACTAAAATGGATAAGATATCCCGTACCTAATAAGAAAGATCTTCTTCATATGTTACATAGTGCAAAAGTCTTTTCAAAATTTGATATGAAATCAGGATTTTGGCAAATACAAATTGATGAAAAAGATAGGTATAAGACTGCTTTCACAGTCCCATTCGGTCAGTTTGAATGGAACGTTATGCCTTTCGGTTTAAAAATTGCTTCCTCAGAATTCCAAAGAATTATGAATGACATTTTTAATCCTTATTCCAATTTCATCATTATTTGTATTGATGATGTCCTTATTTATTCTCTAACTATTGATTCCCACTTCAAACATATAAATCATTTCTTCAAAATTACGAAGCAAAATGGTTTAGCATTATCCCCAACTAAGATTCCATTATTCCAAACTAGAATCAGATTCTTAGGTCATCACATTCATCTTGGAACATTAATCCCCATTGAAAGATCAATCCAGTTTGTAGACAAATTCCCCAATGAATTAAAAGAAAAAACCCAATTACAAAGGTTTTTGAGAAGTCTCAACTACATAATTGATTTCATACCCAATATAAATATCATTTGCAAACCTTTACACCAAAGATTAAGGAAAAATCCTCCTCTTTGGTCATCAGTACATACTAATGTAGTAAGAAAAATCAAATTGATCGTCAAAGAAATTCCTTGCTTACATTTAATTGACCCATTTGCTTTTAAAATTATGGAAACAGATGCCTCAGAATTAGAATATGAAGGAATTCTTAAACAAAGAATTCATGATAAAGAACAAGTTGTTCAGTTTATTTCCAAACATTGGAATGAAATTCAACAAAACTATTCTACCATTAAGAAGGAAATTCTTTCAGTAGTCTTTTCAATCTCAAAACTTCAAGGGGACTTATTAAATCAAAAATTTTTATTGAGAATTGATTGCAAATCAACAAAAGACATTTTGCAAAAGGATGTATTAAATATTGCTTCAAAACATATTTTTGCCAGATGGCAAGCCATACTTTCTGTATTTGAATTCGATATTGAATTTATTAATGGTACTTCAAATTCATTACCCGATTTTCTCACAAGAGAATTTCTTCAAGGATCACAACCATGCCTCCCAAAGCTAGAGCCAAAGACAAGACCAAAGCCCCTGACCCTGACGACATTCCAAAGCCAAACAAATTGACTCTAATATCCAGCTGGCTTCAAGCGACCCAGTCTGAGACAAATTCAAACAAACCACTCCAAATCATAACAAAAGACATCGCTTCATTTAACCCCATACTTTCTTCATTTTTCTCTTCTCCTCTTTCTTTAGTAGTTATCTTCCTATTTTCGGATAGTCCCCTCAGATCCTGAGCATTAATGGTATCAGAGCTATTGGGGCAAGAAAAGTAATTCTTTCTAAGTAAATCTTCATTCAAGATCTTATCTCTGTCTACCTTCCGACCTCTCTACTTTAGCCTTGGTGTGGTCCCGGCAGTAAAACCCTTGGGGTAGTGAGTCCGTTGGTCGGCATCTTGGGGCAATCCAAGAAATACTTCATAGACAGAGGCAAGATTTAGGAAAATGTGAACTTATTAAGAAGAACTAATTCATCCTCTAATATTTCTATATCTGAGATGTCACGGGTTGAAGGTTCAATTCATCGAGAAGAAATAACTATTGAATATTTCAATAAATTTATTGAAAATTGAAAAATTCCAAAGATTAAACATGATCAGATTTATAAGGAATCCAAGTTTCCTAAATTATTTAAAACTTCAGATTATATCATGGCCACAGAAGAAAGGGATGTTCTTCTTTCTTCTTCTTATACTGCTCTTCAATTATTAAACCTAGACTCTTTGAAAAAACATAAACTCAAATTTAATTATTTACACATCGGCTCAGATACCATTAACGCTCAGGATCTGAGGGGACTATCCAAAGATAGGAAGATAACTACTAAAGAAAGAGAAAAATGAAGAAAGTATCAGGTTAAATGAAGCGATGTCTTTTGTTCTGTATGTATATATATTTCGAGGATTAGACCATGCTGGAAATTGAACCATTTTTCAGGACACGACATTAGTAGGTGAAACCTAATGGTAAATGGGGTCCATAAGAGAGAGCTCTTCATAGTTTGAGCCAAACACTGCTGCTGCAGAACATGATGAGACCTCGCAGTGTACAATTCAGACACTAGCACATATTTAAAGACAAGTGCTACCCCAAGGAGATTCAAGACACCTGCACTCTTTGTCCCCTTCCAATGCATTTGCCGCCATTGACCACATCAAGCTTTTGCCTTTCTTGGTTTTCATATTCTAAGCATTTCCCTCTGAGAGAGGGAATGCTGGAGATTTCACAGAACTTTTCACCCACTGCCCATAGCTATAAAACCTTTGGCTCTTCCCTGTTTCAGATTCAACAAATGAGAAAGAACTGCCTTTGAGTTTTGAAATTTTCTCGAAGATGGTATAGGAAACAAGCCAGCCCAGCTGCTTTCGACCATCTCTTCTGCTCCGTTAGTTTCACGCGTTAGTTTTGTCGGCACATCTGCCTGTTTTTCATAGGAGTCATGGCTGTGGAAATAGATGTGATTCTTATAAGATGTTTGACATCATCATCGTAGTACTTCATTGAAACTTTCGGGAAATTGTCTCAGTTTTGAGGTTCTACAACTTTAAAGCATGTATTACCAAATACGTAACTTGCAACGCTACACAACACTATTATGCCACAACAGTAGTTATCTCAAAGAGATACTTTGGTTCATTGCCATTGTTGTCATCGTACTTGGGTCCGAGACAAAGATAGGAAATGACATATGATCACCTCAAGTTAGAGTTGATTGACTCATTACATTTAAACATTATGCATGAACTACAATGTATATGAACCACTCGTTTACTTCCGAGTAAAGTAGTACTATTCAAAACATCTAAAATCGATCTTAATCTATGCATGTGCTTTTTCGGATAAAATGGTACTTCCGTGAAAAATCTAAATTTGATCGGCTATTTGAGATGATTGTAATCTTGCTTTCCATCCAATATCCATCTCTTTCCTTGATTTATTACTAAAGGCACATGTTTGCCCCAAGAACATGTTCGACGAAAGACCAAATTAGTAATGTCTCAATTGGACATTGCTAGGATGCACCATAGTACCATAAATGAGAGAACGCTCCTTATTTATAGCATACATGTTGCAAAATGCGAGTCCATTCACAATATTGAGAGAATGAGGATACCATATATTTAACAACCATGCCGCTTATTAGGCCTCAAGGCACGGTGCTTTGAAGCGCCTTAGAAAACTCGATCGATCTAATCATGTCGGGTTCATCGACAGAGTAATGCCAGGTTTCCCAATATGAATTTTGATGCCGTTGACTGGGAAGTTTGATATAAAAACATCTAGAAGATTGACACGATCTATCGATGTAACCATAGCAATTCACTAGAACCGAAGTTTGAAGTATCTATTCCCATCCCAAAGGGTAGAACCATTCAATCTTATGCTCCCCTCAAGTGCCAAATATGGTAGTCATTAGCGACTACAAAGAGAATCCGCAATCGACTTCTTTGATGAGAACATTGGTAATGAAATATGATTGAATCATATAATTCTGCTTTTCACACTGGATGAAAGCCTAAAAAGAATTGCATTCCTCTGCGGAGGCAAGATGATGGAACGATTTACCAACGGCAAACTTCTTGCCAAGATTTTGCCTACTCTCGCTTTCAAAAGATTGAGAACGAACATAAGAGCGGTTTTTCACCTCGAGCAATGACAGCTCCAAAATTGCTCGTACTGCCCTCTCCATAAACCTGCGCTTATTTCTACTTCTCCTCCTACAGAGGAACTATCGTCGACGGCTTCCGATATGAAGCACAAGGCCAGGACTTCTCAAGACCACAAACATTCGATCAGCACCGGCTCCTACCATTTTAACCGGTAACATGGCACATTTGGGAGCACAATAATTCAAAAGGCAATTATTCAATTACAAATCTCGTATGCTCCTTCAGTTTCTACAGGGGTACATTGAAGTCTTGAATGACAAACAAGCACCCCCCCAAGGAAATCAAGGCCGTATTCTTAGGAACTTGGTGAGATACGGAGTACCAAATTCTTAGCAGCAACGACACATGCTATAATAGAAGCATAAGCAATTGCTACACATCACCAACTTAGAGCACATTAAATTAGTTATCACCAACACCAACAACCTTCGTTTAGTCAAGAAAGTTGTCAAAATGTCTGGAACCAGTAGAGGAAAGTCTACCTTGAGAGAGACAGAGAGCGAGAGAGCTCTGTGAATAACTGAGTCTCTGCAATCCCACAATATATGTTATTTTAAATCCTACAATATATTTATTATATACATAAATATACTAAGAACTGGTGGAGCTGTCCAAAAAAGACCCACATGACAACTGGTGGCGTACCAATTGTAAGACTTCCCCAGCTGCTCTAACTTAGCTGACTTTGTGTGGAAAATTGGAACCTAAAGAACCTACATTTTCAAACAAGTCACAACTGCCATCGCTCTGGGGAATGAGATGCTTGCTTATAATATTAAGCATCGTTATTTATTCATCTCGATCAATGCACCTCATGGACATGCTCCCTTACCATGCTTTCAAGAGAAAAGAGGGGTTTTTTTCCAACTTCTATCCCCCCTCTTTTCTTCCTGATAAGTGTGAAAGAGAGGATTGAACTAGTCGTCCAATCCGCCTTTATCAGATCTCGCTAGGTGCGAAAAGAAAAAAGAAAAAAAAATATTAAAAAAAAAAGTGCAACATCCGAGAAAGGCTGAAAAAGAGTTCAAGCAATTTGAGATGTGCATAGTCCAAGAGGAATGAGTTAAAAAGAACTAATCACATTTAAGTTAGCTCTAGAGATGCGGAGAGATGTCCTGAGGGCAGGATGACCTTGTCGGCCAGCGGGAGTTCTGTTGTCCCTAGCAAGGACTTTGCCTCGTTTGTTTGACCTTGATGAAAGAGCTCTTCCACATCAATTACCTAATCTATCTCTAAAATACAACACATAGGTCTAACAAGAGTATGAGAACTTCAACACATCTCTCTCTCTCTCTCTCTCTCTCTCTCTCTCTCTCTCTAACAGAGATATATTTAAATGTGAACTATGCAACTGTCATCCATTCGAGAAACCCAAGACATTAATCTATTCATTCAAAGTTAACATCTAAAGACTCCCTTACCATCCCTATCTACCTCTACTCTCCCACAGTAACTAGTCCAGACAGTTGCATTGACTGCTTGTACAAAAACAATTGATGCCAAGATTTCAAATTGACGACCAAGTTACTAGAGAAAGATATATTAGGGGAAACACATGCTTTTTCTATACCATGGACTGCCATCACTTCTCACCTCACTTTCAAAAGAGTCTCAATAACCCTGTCTTGAATTAAGGAGGAAATTCCAAGTCCACCCTTTTTTCGCTCATAGTTATGCATTTGCATATCTATCGAAGAAAGTGAGGCAATCAAAATCCAAACAATTAGACGATAGACCACAAGATTAGATGCCGCAAGATATAAGCAAGGGAACTGCTTTATAGCATGTCCAATCAAAGATAATAAGGAAAGACTAATAAAAACTATTAAGCACACCCATGGATGAAACATTCGCAGATGGCAGGCCCATCTGTTGATCCAGGAATCTGCTCCTCTTGAACCGAGGCTCCGGCGAAGAAGAAACAGATGATACCACACCCCACGAATCATTTGAACTGTCACAACTGAAAGAAGCATCGCCACTGGGGCTATTGGGTACTGATAGCTTCTTACGCTTGTGCTTGTAGTTGAGGATCTCAGGATGGTCAATTGACAATTCAAGAATGAGTTCATAGCACTCATTTACTCGGTCCTGTCCAAGAGCAAGCACAACGAGAAAACATAACTAACAAGCCATCATCAATGAAATTGCTAGAACCAATTGCAGAGACGATATTGGAGCATGTGGAAACAGGGAATGACAGTAAATATACACACAAAACCAGACCTCATTGATCTTGAGCACGCTCAGTAACTGGTCCAGGAATTCACTGCATATACACGGTTCTATCTCCTTGTTAACATACAACATTGTAGCTGTGGCAGCGACTGAAGGAAGAAAACTCGTGAGCCTCGCATCTGGAAACAAAATTCAGCGTTAATTGGTACTCTTACACTGAGTGGGATCATCAGAATACGATACATATTGTCTATGCACTTGCTGACTAATAAGACAGAGCTAATTAACTGCTTACCTGCAACCAGAGAGAGAAGTAAACGCTCACACATCCAGAAAAACTGCCTGTGCAAATTAGTCGTCAAGCCAAACCTCCTAATGATGTGATCAAAGAATGAAATCGGAGTCACCGAGTTCATTCTCCAACCAAGTGTAGACATCAGCAAGAGCTCCATTCTCTGAATAGTCCTCGATTCAAACACATACTTCGCATCAGCCACCTACAAAAGCACACCAAAACGAGCTCTTTCAACGCAAATGCAACAGGAAGTGTCCCAGAACTTTTCAGTTGGACATTTTACCAAACATTTAAAGCACAATGAGACACAACACAATGTGCATACTTGCAGGTCAAGGAGAAGAGGCACTTGGGTTTCCTCCACCTTGGCAGCAACAGAGAGACAAGCCACAGCTACGAGTTGGCTTATCCAAGGTCTGTCTCTCTGGTACCTCAGGCTCAAAATGAACCTATCGAAGTAGTTCACGGCCAACATACCAGTCAATGGACGAAACCCGTAATGCGCATGAACCCTCAAAATCCACCCAACCGCATCTTTGCGAGCAAGCGCTACAGACCCATCAGAGATTAGCTTGTCCCAACAGGGATGGGTCTCGGTTTCTCTCGAAACCAGAGAGGCGAGTTCACCATCTTCCCAAAACAAGTCCTGCTCGAGCAAAGACAAAGGCAAAGTCGAGTCCTTTATTTCGTAGAGGTTATCCCTCGCTACTTCACCGGCATTTTCACCGGCATTGTCCGCCAGATCTCCATCAAAGGTCTCGTCGTCACAGTAGAGCCCGTCGAGCGAAAACGAAGCGTTCCGGTACTGGTGGTGGGCTTCCTCCTCTTGCAGAGCCATCCTCTTCTGCGAAGAAGAGAGTGAAGGCTTTGCTCATTATAGCTAGAGCAGTAAAAAGCATGAGCTGGTGCCCAGATTCATGTCTGCGTTTGTGATTTGTCTCTCTCAGGAATGTGGAGAGAGAGAGAGAGAGCTCGAAGCGATTGCGTGAGGAAGGAGATGAAGGGGCCTTATGTCTTTGAAGATTTCGAGAAAAAAAATTTGTTCATATCTACGAAAAAGTTAATGTAGATTTTCTGCAATTTTCGCTCGGAAAGATTTTTTCTTTTTCTTTTTTTTCGGGTCAGAGCTCAGTAAGACTGAAGGCAAGTGCTTGGCATGGCTTGGCTAGACTTTATATAATTGACTTACAAAGTAACGTAATAAATCCTAAGTGAGTAATAAATGTGTCAGGTTAGGATTTAATAAAGAGACTGCCGTATCATTTTATAAAACAAATTAGCAAAATATTCTTAATATTTTTATCAGCATCTACATTCAAAACCTCTTATCCAAAGTGCGTCGATTGAGTGTCATCTCTGTTTACACGTTACCAAGTCACCTGTTTATTAGATATAATCAATGAATGAAGTAGATCGGAGTTTGATTTTCGGGTCAACTAGCCGAGTTTGACTTAAGGTTTGCAGCATGTCGGTCTTATATTATTGAGTTTGGTCGGGTTTTAATCAGTCTAGTTGGGTAGAAACATTCTTCCATTAACAAGAGACTATTGTATACACCCCGTCAGTGTTGGTTAGTTTGAACTAAGGTGAGTCGAGCCCAACAGCAGAAATCTTGCGATTTTCAACACGATGAGCAAGCTTGTCAAGTCTTGTAAGCATCGAAAGAATCGGATAGGTAAAGGACTAGAAACCTTATATAAAAAGTTTTATGAGGACTTTGCATTTGATACTTGTTGAATAAGATCACTTGTTGCTATGCTATTTAGAAATTTGTTTTTCCTAAACTATCATGTGAGCATCAATAGTTTTTTAAAGGGTTAATATCATGAAAAACCCCAAACTAGTACATATGTGACAAATTTACTCCAAACTAATTTTTTGACCAGTCAAAATCCCAAACTGGTACATATATGACAAATATACCCCAAACAAATTTTTTGACCATAAAAATTTCCAAAATTGTACATTTATAACAAATTTACCCCAAACTTAATTTTTTAAAAAAATATTAATAATAACTTCGTTGATGTTTCTTCAATTAGCTCATTTTCATCTTCTCCGACAATTTTGGGGTAAATTTTTCATAGATGTACCAGTTTTGAATTTTTTATGGTAAAAAAATTAATTTGTAGTACATTTGTCACATGTGTATTAGTTTGAGTTTTTTGTTGTCAAAAAAATTAATTTATGTTAAATTTATCGCAAATATATTAATTTGAGATTTTTTGTGGTAATAATCCTATTTTAAACTTAAAATAATCTTATGTTTCCACAGTCTCTAAGATCTTATGTACTTTTTTTAATCAAATAGGGAAACTTGTGCGTTGGCACACTCAACATAAAAAGAAAAAGAAGAAAACCAAGTGACTTTAATGATAGATTGCAATTCTATGACAATTGTACGTATGGATATGGTCATAGATCATAACAACATAGCTTGCAATTCTCTGACAATAGTAAATATGGATATGGTCATAGATCATAACAACATTGCACATACAAACAGTCTTAGAATCACCAAGTGTAAGTTTCTAGTGAAGGACACGAAATTACATTAAAAAAATGGTGGCACACTTGAATTTCTAATGCACCACCTAACATAGTAGCCCAGTATAGTTAAGGTGTTACATTGTCCAAGATCAAAAGATCGAGACTTGGCGCGAGTGAAGCTCTGATCAATTTGTGCCTTTGACATTTGCTATCTTAAAGGAAAAATATATGGACTTCTAGCACGTTGATAGCCCCATGATGTCAGGCTTGGACCTTCGTTTTCAAACAAACTGAGTAGCTATAGCTCTAATCAAACATTTAATAACAGGTTTAAGACTCTTACTCTATGAAGTATGTACAACTATCCGCATATTGTGAAAAAAAAAATGTTTACAACTACCACACACAAGGTATAAAAAGGTACGACCATGTATACCAGAACTTATCATGTTTCAACCGATTTCCAAATGTAAGAACCTGAAATTTGTCATTTGATGGGAAAAGTACCAAAAAAAGTCACAAATCTATTACATTAATACCAATTCAGTTATAAATATTTCAATTTAATTAATTTAGTCCTAAACATTTTCATATTTGTACCAATTCAGTCTATCCAGCCAATTTAGACCGGAAGCGTTGACATGGACGCCAACCGTGCTACGTGGCACAGTCAGCGCTAATGTGGACATTTTATATGTTTTTTAATAATTTTTTTCCTTTTTTTATTTTTGCATTCCCTTATCTTTTTGCCTCATCGCCACAAGTGAGGCAACTCTCGCCAGCCATGAAAGAAAAGGGAAAGGGAAAAAAAAAAAAAAGAGGGGGGGGGGGAAAGAAAAAAATCAAAAAATTTATTAACAAATATATAAATATATCTACGTCAGTATCGGCTGTGCCATGTAAGACGATCAGTGTCCACGTTAATGATTTCTGGCCTAAATTGGCTGGATGTAATGAATTAGTACCAATTTGAAAATGTTTAAAATTAAATTGGCCAATTTAAAGATTTAGAACTGAATTGGTATTATTGCAATATGTTTAGGGCTTTTTTGGTACTTTTTCGATCATTTGATCTCTTTTACCCATCTCGCAACTTACCTAGTCATGTTGGTTTCTCATATCTTCATGCTCGTCCTAGAAACAAGCATAACACCGGCGAAGAGGTTTGAAATTCCAAGAATGAACCAAGCTGATGGCTATTTGAGTTTTATGGCACTTACAAGATGAAGAGGCCTGAAATTCAAACGGTTGTAAGATTGTCATGCCACCACCAATCGATAAAGCACTATCGCATACTTGTGCGGTGCAGCACACAATATATACCGGATTTGAATACCTAAAAGATATTGTTCGTAATAAATCAATTATATAGAAATGGTTTCTACTCATGGTAATGGTTGGCGATCATTTATGTGACAAAAAATATAAAAATTAGATGAATAAAAGAAAATTGTCAAAATTATCGACTGATCGAAAAATAATATTTTTTTCTATATTTAAATTAATTAATTAATATGTTTATGCTTCTACTAACTACGCTAAATAATCATATCCATTTTTTGCCTGTGCAAGTTCTTAACATTTTTATTATACTGTTGATAAGAAATAATGCATAAGTAATAAGACATATAATTTTTACTATCTTTGGACATGATTCATTATCTCTTAGACATCAGAAAAAATATTCATAAGGTATTACGTACCTAAAAATTCTTGATCTCCTTTCAAAATCTATCTTAGTCCATGTAGTTTTATGACGGGAAAATTACCAAAAAAGTTCTAAATTTATTGTGATTGTGTCAATTCAGTCTTAATTTTTTTTTTGGCCAATTGAATCATAAACCTTTTGTATTTGTATCAATTCAGTCCATTTGGCCGATTGACACTTACGTGGATAATTTTTAATAATTATTTAATATTTTCACTTTCATTTCTTTTCTTTCTTTTTCTTGTTTTTGGTTCTAGGCTATGGCCGACAAGATTTGTCGGAGCTCACCGACCACTAGGTGAGGGCAGTCATGCCACGTAAAACGATTGACATCCACATAACCAATTTCCGATCTAAATTGGCAGGATGGACTTAATTGGTACCAACGTTAAAAGGTTTATGATTAAACTGGTCTAATTAAAAAGTTTATGACTGAATTGGTATCAATGCAATAGGTTTGAGACTTTTTTTGTACTTTTCCCAAGCATTATGATAAAGAAAACTTTTCAGAAAAATATTTTTCAGGAAATTTGTTTTCCTAATTTTAAGGGTGCTTTTTTTCTTTGAATGCAAACGGTCTTTCGTTGACTGATCATTTTCAATAAATTAAACGCAAATTCACGGAAAATTCTTTCACTTAAACAAATGAACCCTTAGATTTTACTATCTGCCCTATATTTAATTTTCTTAATTTTCCAACCCGCTATTTTTCTTGAATCTTACCTTAATTTTGATATTACCTATACCAGAACCATTATTAGGAATTTAATTGTTCTAATTAGGTGTTTAAAATTGAGCAAATACAGACATGCTAGTACAAAGCGCGAACCAAATATCTAATTTATCTTTCAAAGTTGACATCAAGGACCCAATTGTTTTGGATTTTCACCGTCAACATTTGTATTTTATATTTAAAAGGTTATAGAGTTTGAGTTCTATTTAGTTTGAACACTCTAACATATATGAATTTTAACGTCTAAAGTCATATAGGTCAACCACTGGAGAATTGCCCCAGTAACCACTCTTCCCACTTGAAAATAGAGAGGTGAGAGGTTCAAATCTCCACCTTCGAGGGATTGGGGTGAGAACACGTGAGGAAGGAAATAAGGTTTCGCAACCTACACACCTATAGCACACACAATAGCTATTAAAGTCATATAAGTCATGCAAATTTCCCTATTCTAACGTGGACAACTTGTGGATTGTTAGGTCAGCGATTTTCCTATGGTAATTGACTGAAAGGGTTGCATTGGAATTATGTGCAGAAATTTAAGACTATATTAGCCAAATTGAAAATTTTATGATTAAATTGGCAGCTATGCAATAAATTTATGACCGATTAGATAATTTTTTCAATTGAAGAAGAGGTATTAAGTTTAGCTTTTACAATATTATTTAAGGAATATTATTCTCTTTGGATAGTGTGCAAATTGTTATGTCCGTCACGACAATTTACTAGAGGAAAACTCCTAATCAGCTACAACGATCGAGTCGGATTGTCAGCCATTAGGACAGGAAACTTAGACAGTTCATCAAACTTAAAATCCGTCCGTCCTTCCTCGTACACGTGGTGGGAAGTTTCTGAAAAGTGAAAAGAAGTCGTAAAGGACAGCTTTAAGGATATTAAAAAAAAAACAGACGAAAAAAGAAAAAACATGAAGCAACTACGCAGAAAGAGCACCAATGACGACAATGGGGATGTACTGCATCTTCATGAAGTCATGTCTGTCAAGAGCTCTCCTCCTAATTTTGGAAATAATCATTGATCTTGCAAGTATATTTGGAAATGATCGAGGGGATTAATTTACATAAAGAGAGCCGACATAGAGAATTGATTATGTAATTGACAATCAATTTTGGACCACAAAAAAATTAACAATTAATTAATAATTGTTGTGTGGAGCACTCATTTAAAAATTTATAGTTCACAATATACTGTTATTTTCATAATCATTCAAAAACTGTTATGCTAGCAAAATTCGTTGACATATATGATTCGACAAGACATCGATCTCAATTATTGAGGCAGTTGGGTTTATTGTAGATGATCTTTTGATCTTCTTGGGACTTAGAGGAAAACGTGATGGGCAAATTAGCAGCGTCCATTTTTTTTTTTGGTGGTATAAGTATATTAAAGCTGACGGATTAAACACCAATAAATAAAATTCATTGAATTGAACTATGTCTTTGAAGTTAATCTCGGGTTAAGTTGAATGCCGGATAAGAAATCCAAGACGGGAGGTGGGATAAACTCGAATCGGATAAAACAAAAATAAAATTGCCTTAACAACTTTTGCTCTGTCAACATTGCACACGAGCCCTCCACTGGTGCTATCTCTATCCACTCCCCCTGCCCCTTACTCCTCCTCCAACCCCACCCTCCTCAAGCCCATCAAAACCGTCACTTACAACTTGATGCATGTGTGGGCGAGCGACTTCAATCAAAAATTTTCAAGACTATGCATTTTCGGGAAAATGGTCGTAACTCCCTCAATACAGGTTGGATTGACCTAATTCCAAAAGCCACAAATCAATGACTCGTAGATCTACAACTTTCGTGTTTTGAGTTTTCACAAATAAACTCTATGGAATTAGCAATCTATGAGGAAGTGGACAAAGCATTGTTTGTATGGGGATGTTGTGTATAACTCGAGGATATGGAAGGTTCTTCACTAAAGCCTAAAGGCACGAGCCACCAGCCAAGGATAAAGGATCGAGATAAAAGGTAGTTCACCACCAATGTTTAAAGGAAATTCCACCGACCAACGATAAAGAACCGTTTGATTCACCACCAACGACGTTAGATAAAGAATCAAAATAATTCAACTCATAAAGAGGAATTTTCATTCATTCAACTTGTCTGCTTACAAAGGAGAATACACCTTACTATATAGATGAGCTACTACATAGGAAATAAATTCAAAATTGAAAGTAACATTAAAGACACATGGGAAACTAGAAAAAAGACATAACCAGAAATAACATTAAAGGCCTGGGAACTAAGAAATGCAATAAAAGACATGAGGACTGGGAGTCTTGACTCCTCAGCTTTCAAAATTCATCTACTAACAATGACCAGTAGATAACTACTTCAAAAAAGCATTAAATCACCAAGGAACTTGTACCAAATAACTACCTTTGATATATCATCGATCAGTAACGAATTTTGACATCTAATCCATCAAATCAATAACTTATATTGGTATCATCATGCATTAACCCATCGAATCAAGTTGTAATCGAAGTTAGTCTTGGCTTGAATAAGTACCAATAGTATTTGTTTTGTAAAAGGAATCGGTTCGGGACTTAAGGACTGATTAGTAGTCTCGGATGCTCCCGCATCAAACTCTCCAGGTTGTTTGAGATTTGTCCTCAAATCTGACAAGTCATTATCCTCTAAATAATGAGAAAGATCACCTACATTAAAAGTTGTTGAAATTCCATATTCTCTAGGAAGCTCAATCTTATAAGCATTGTTGCCAATTCTCTCGAGAACTTCAAATGGACCGTCAGCTCTAGGTATAAGCTTATTTTTCCATCGAGAAAGAAATCTTTCCTTTTTTAAGTGTAACCACACAAGATCATCTAGTTGGAAATGAATCTTCTTCCAATGTTAATTAGCTTTCTTCCTATAAGACTCATTAGCCTTCTTGATCTTGCTTCGAATTTGCTCATGGAATTTCTTCATTGATTCAACTCACTCTTTGCCATCAAAGTTCAATTGCGAATTTGATGGAATAGGAATTAAATCAATTGGTGTGAGAGAATTGATTTCATACACAACCTCAAAGGGTGATCGACCACTAGTATAACTCGGTGATCGATTATAAGTGAACTCAGCATGTCCAAGCTTCAAATCACAATCTTTTAGAGATTTACTAACTATTCATCGAAGTAACGTAGTAAGAGTGCAATTGGTTACCTTTATTTGACCATTGGTTTGAGGATGACAAGTGGTGCTGAATAGAAGTATGGTTCCAAGTATTCTCTATAAAGTCTTCTAGAAATAACTTAAGAACTTAGAATCACGATTAGATACAATGGTCTTCAGTACTCCATGAAGGCAAAGGATCTCCTTGAAATAAAGATCAGCTACATGTGATGCATCATCCATTTTGTGACATAGAATAAAATGAACCATTTTAGAAAACCAATCAACGACCACCATAATAACATCTTTTCCCCTCTGAGTTCTTGGAAGAGCCACAATAAAATCAATGCTTACATCTTCCTAAGGCTGCAATGGCATTGGAAGGTGAGTATACAACCCTTAATGGAAATGACTTTTTGCTTTTTGACAAGTTGCACACCTCAAGATGGTAGCGTGCACGTCTCCACTTATCTTTGGCCAATAAAAGTGCTCTTGAAGGATTTCAAGAGTTTTGTTCATGCCGAAGTGACCAGCCAATTCTTCACCATGTGTTTCTCGGATCAACAATTCTCTAAAAGAACCATTCGGCACACATAATTGATTTCCCTTGAAAAGAAAACCTTCTTGGATAGAATATGTACCTTGAATTCCATACTTGCATTGATTGATAATAGTATAGAACTCCGGGTCTTTAGAATATAGTTTTTTCATGGATTGAAAACCAAGAATTCTAGAATCAAGAATAGCAAGCATAGAGTATTTTCTCGATAAAGCATCCGTAACAACATTAGTATGGCCAGGTTTATACTTCGAAACGAACGAAAATGATTGAAGAAATGCTATCCATTTGGCATGTCTTGAGTTGAGCTTATATTGGCCACTAATAAACTTCAAAGCCTCATGATCATAATGAAGCACAAACTGTTTAGGCCTCAAATAATGACTCCAATGATCAAGAGCTCTCACAATGGCGTAGAAATCCTTATCATAAGTTGAGTAGTTCTTCTTTAAATCAGTTAATTTTTTACTGAAATATGCCAATGGCCTTTGTTCTCGAACAAGAACAGTTCCAATGCCCACACCACTTGCATTACATTCAACTTCAAATACTTTATCAAAATTAGGAAGGGCAAGAACAGGAGACTCACATAACTTTTGTTTGATGAGTTCAAAAGTATCATGAGCAGCTCTTGTTCATTGAAAAGATCCCTTCTTCATGCATTCGGTGATAGGGGTCATGATTGTACTAAAGTTCTTCACAAATCGACGATAGAAAGAAGCAAGGCCATGAAAACTCCGTATATCGGTGATGAATTTTGGAACCGACCAGCTTTTCATTGCATCCACCTTTGACTGATCAATGGAAATTCCATTTTTCAAAACCACATAACCATGGAATATAATGCTGGAAGAGAAGAACCCACACTTTTCCATTTTAACGTAAAGTTTCTATTCTCTCAAGACTTTAAACATCGGTTTCGAATAAGAAATATGTTCTTCCTTGTTCTGACTGTAAACAAGGATATCATCAAAGTATACAACAACAAATTGACCAATAAAGGAATGAAAAACCTCGTTCATAAGCATCATGAAAGTACTTAGAGTATTAGAAAATCCAAATGGCATAACCAGCCACTTATATAAACCCCATTTGGTTTTGAAAGCTGTTTTCCACTCATCTCCTTCCCGTATTCGGATCTGGTGATAGCCACTTCGCAAATCTATCTTCAAAAATATAATAGAACCATGTAATTCATCAAGCATATCATCAAGTCTAGGTATAGGGTACCTATACTTAATAGTGGTGTTGTTGATGGCTCGGCTATTGACACACATTCTGAACGTTCCATCTTTCTTTGGTACAAGTAGAGCTAGAATAGAACATGGGCTCATTCTTTCTCGAACATTTCCCTTGTCGATAAATTCATTGACTTATCTTCTTGTAACTGCTTTGTTTCTTTCAGGTTGCATCTATACGCTGCTTTGTTCGATAGAGAAGCATTGGGCAGTAAGTCAATTTGGTGCTCAATACCTCTTATTGGAGGTAATCCAGGTGGCAATTCTTCGGGGAACACATCTGCAAATTCTTTTAACAAGGAATGCATTTTTGGATGTATAGGTCTCTCTTTTTATCAACCATAAGCAAAACAAATACATTTTTCTATTTACCAATAGCTCTCTCAACCCGTGTTTCATTCAAGAAAAGATTTTCTTTACTAGTGTTTCCCTCCTCAGGTTGATTTCGATATATTATGCTTGGTTTCAAAGATTCAAGAGTAATGCATTTTCGTTCCTTGTGAAAAGAGTATGTGTTTTTATACCCATCATGTACAACCTTTTTATCATATTGCCAAGGTCTACCTAACAACAAGTCACAAGCATCCACGGGAATAACATCGCACATAACTTTATCTCAATAATTCTTTCCAATGGAAAATGATATAATGGCTCGTTTAGTTACCTTCACATCACTTTCTTTGCTAAGCCATTGAAGCTTGTAAAGTTGAGCATGTTTCGACGTCGGTAGCTTCATTTTATCAATCATGGTTGTTGATGCGACATTGGTACAGCTTCCTCCATTAATAATCATCGTACATACCTTTCTGTTAATAGTGCAACGAGTGTGGAAGATGTTCTCCCTTTACTTATTCTCTTCGAGAGAAATCTCAGCATGTAATGCTTTCTGTATCACCAATAATTCGTCATCATCAGCTTTTTCAATGATCTCCTCGAATTCTTCAGATTCAGAACCATTCTGGTCATGTTCATCGCCAGCCTCTTGAAGTTCCAAATCGATCTTCTCAATTTCTTAAAAAGTCATAACTCTCTGATTTGAACAATTAGCTTGCAAATGCCCATAGCCATGGCACTTAAAACACTTCATTGTGTCACCATCAATTTTCTTGTTGGTTTTTTTGATGGGTTTTGCAAACTTTTCTTTGCCCTTATCTTTTAATGAAACACTTTCAGATTTGCTTGAGGAAGCACTCCTAAAGTAGGATGTCCCATTCATTGAGGTTCTGGAAGAAAACCTCTTGCTACTCTTTAGTTGTTTCTCAACCTTCATTGCTAGCTTGCAAATGTTGTCGAAGGACAAAAAATGTTAAAGTTCAACCAAATCAGCAATTTCCCGATTCATTCCACCAAGGAATCGAGCGATGGTTGTTCGAGAACTTCTAGAACTGCACATCTTATCATGAGTTGTTCAAACTCGCGGATATATTTTTCAATATTCATCCCTTGTTGTCTTAGGGAATTCAACTTGAGAAACAGATCTTGCTTATAGTTATCGAGCAAAAACCTATTTTTCATAAGTTTCTTCAGTTTATTCTAAGACTTGATTCGGCTTTTCCCTTCTCTGGCTCGCTGATGCTTTAAGTTTTCCCACCATAGAGAAGCGTATTTAGTAAGTTTCAAAATAGTGACCTTGCACCTCTTCTCATTTGAGTAGGACTTGAAGTTAAAAACTCGTTCGATGGCATGAAGCCAATTAACAAAGTTGTCGGGATTGAGACTACTCTCAAACTTAGGTACATCTACTTTAATCTCACGGTTGTTCTCTTAGTATCTTCCTCTTCTTCTCCAATCTCGATGCTCAGAAGCAATAGAGTTACCTCCAATGGAATCAGAATCATCATTAGAATTTTGACGAGAATCTGAATCGTTATGGCGTTGTCGAACATCGTGACGCCTTGTTGGTTGCTCTTGTCTCACTAGGTTCTCTAAGAGATTGAAAATTCGCTCCATTTGCCTTTGGAGATTCTCTATAGCACAATCTTGTCTTAGATTGTGTGCTTGCTCCAAACTCAAGCCTCATAGAACTTGTTTGTCGCCCATGATGAGTAGAAGATGGAAACAAAAAGGAATCTTTAAAAAAAAAGTGAGTTCAACCTTAAACTTTGATACCAACTTGATATGTGTGTGGGTGAGTGACTTCGATTAGAAATTTCCAAGACTGCACATTTTTAGGAAAATGGTCGTAACTCCCTCAATACAGGTTGGATTGACCTGATTCCAAAAGCCATAGATCAAAAACTCGTAGATCTACAACTTTCGTGTTTTCAGTTTTCACAAATAAGCTTTGTGGAACTAGCAATTCTGTGAGGAAGTGGATGAAGCATTGTTTGTATGGGGATGTTGTGTATAACTCGAGGATATGGAAGGTTCTTCACCAAAGCCTAAAGGCGCAAGCCACCAACCAAGGATAAAGAATCAAGATAAAAGGCAGTTCACCACCAATGCTTAAAGGAAATTCCACCGACCAAGGATAAAAAATTGTTTGATTCATCACCAACGATGTTGGATAAAGAATTGAAATAATTCAACTCACAAAGAGGAATTTTCATTCATTCAACTTGTTTGCTTACAAAGGAGAATACACCTCACTATATAGATGAGCTACTACATAGGAAATAGATTCAAAATTGAAAGTAACATTAAAGACACATGGGAAACTAGAAAAAAGACATAACCAAAAATAACATTAAAGGCTTAGGAACTAAGAAATGCAATAAAAGACATGGGGACTAGGAGTCTTGACTCTTCAACCTTCAAAATTCATCTACCAACAATGACCAGCAGATAACTACTTCAAAAAAGCATTAAATCACCAAGGAACTTGTACCAAATAACTGCCTTTGATATATCATCGATCAGTAACGAATTTTGACATCTAATTTATCAAATCAGTAACTTATATTGGTATCATCATTTCTTAACCCATTGAATCAAGTTGTAGCTGAAGTTAGTCTTGGCTTGAATAAGCACCGATAGTATTTGTTTTGTAGAAGAAATTAGCTTAGGACTTAAGGACTGATTAGTGGTCTCAAATGCTCCTACATCACAACCTCTCCATCTTCGCCGTCAATTCCCTCCTCGTCCCTTACTGCTTTGACCTCATGGCCTCAACGATCTATTCTTACTTCTTTCCAGGTCCGCTCACTCGTTACTGTTTGAACCATCCTCAGCCATTTATTTCTCAATTAGGTTTTGCATGCCGAATGTATCAATATGTGGTTGTCCAGGAGATGTCAAAGGAGGTTTCTAGAAGATGAAGAGAATTAGTCATCCATAATTAGTCGCGGCTTGATTTCTACACTAAAGTCCCATTTCTTTGTGGAACTTAGGTTATGTTTGGTTCGGCTTTGGAAATGCACCTTAGGGAAATACAAAGGCCTTTGGCCTAAAGGGTTTTGGGGAAATGCAAATTGTGTTTGGTAAAAAAGCATTTGTAAAGTTACTTTGGTTGCGTTTGATTGTTAAGATAAAAGTCAGTATCCTATTTTGTGTTTGGTAGATGTCTAGGACAAAATAAATGTGGATAACTTAATCATAGGGGGTGGGATAAGATGGGATATGATTTCACTTCTCTTCCTTTGATGAAAATTCTCCCCCCAACCTCCACGTTGCCAGTTAGCGCTTGCCACCCACCTCTCTTTTTAGAATTCTCCCCACCAAATTCCATGCTGCGCGTCGCTTGCCACCTACCTCTAACTAGAATTTCCCCCCAACCTTCTTGCCGCTGCCATTGTCGAGTCTCCACCATCGAAACCTCACTGGCAGCTATTCTGAAGAAAGGAAAACTAAAAAAATAGCTTTAACTTGTTCATTTTTAAGAATTCAATTGTATATTTGACTTTAAATCTGCTATTCACCAAACAGTAATATATGATATGATAAAATCTCAAGATTTCTTATTCTATCCTATCCTATCCAGTCCTCTCCTGACCAAAAATTCAAACGTCCAAACACTGCCTTTGGGTTAAGTAGTGTTTGGCATTTTTTTTCAAAGGGCTTTTGGTTGCAATTTTTCTTTTTTTTATTAAAAAAAATCTAACCCTTCCCCAACTTCGACGAAGGGTTCAGGCTGTCGGCAAGCTAGATTGGTTGCTGGTGACTGTTGCCCGAGGTTGCACAAACTTGGGCAACCCTCGGCGAGGGTTACGCAACCTAGGCGAAGGGGCTTAGGCGACCCCTAGTGAGGGTCATGCGACCTTGGCGGCCCTTGCTAAGGTCGCACGACCATAAGCAATGAGGATTGAGGTCGCGCGACCAAGGCGGCCCTCGCCGGGGTCGAGTGACGGTCGCTTGGGTCGCGCGACCTCACTGGCCCCTTGCCCACCCTTTGCCAACTAGATTTGGCATCGTCGGCCCTCACCGCTGCCTTTGCACAAAGAAGATGAACAATAACAATGATGGGCAAAAACAGAAAACTAAAGAATTGGCGATGGTAGTTTTGGGCAAAAAAAATAAATGTAACCCTAGTTTTAGCATTTCGAAAATGCTGAAAAGCCCAAGGCTAATCCTTACTTGCCTTGGGCTTTCAGGTTTCATAAGGCCAGCATATGGCCGAAAGGCCCTTTGACTTGCCAAGCGCCCCAAACTTTCCCCAATGAGCTTTGGAGGCCGTAAACCCTTGAGAAAGCTGAACTAAACGCAGCCAAATCCTCAACTAACAAATTCCCACTCTCTTCCCCACCCGCCACCCTATTGGCCTCTCCACTGCCATAGCATCACGTTTCCATAGTAGCTAGGTGACTGTTGCCCAATAGTCGTCCCTATTGTTGCATCAAATCTCTAGGTCACCCCCTTTGTCAACGAAACTCATAGGGGCTTGGGGTGGCCAGCATGAGAGCGAGTCCTCCTCAGCTGACTCCAAGTCTAGGATTGGGTAGGTTCCTTTATGGTATTATAAGTCATAGAATATATTTCAGGTTTCAAATTTTTAAAATCGGTGGATACATGTAAATTTCTGGATTAGGGTTCATACCCACCTTATTTTTCTATACCATCTTTATGAAATTTATCTGTTTGACTAAGTACACATACAAAAGTAGTCACGATTCTTCTTTTTCTTATAACGATTATTCATGTTTAAATACATGAACATGGGAGGAAGCATATTTATAATTTGAATTTTGCTTTTGGTGTTATTATATCCTATATGATAATTATTACGAATGCACTTGTCTTTTCGTGGTGCATGTCTTAATAAGTGTTTCACTGGAATTTCTCCCGTAACGAAATATCTTTTATTGAAAATAGTTTTTTGGTTTTTAATAAGGGGATTGAATTCTGTGCCAACTCCAGATAGGAAGTATCTGAACCAAGTACAAGGAACAACTTTTATATAAGATAAGACTGTACATATGCAAGCCATGTCAGAATTTAATCGACGACATGCGTCTCTCAATATAGACTCGATAAAGTAACTAGGCATAATCAAATTGTGTTAGAATTTAATCGACGACATAACTTGAGAATATAAAAGAATTATGCCGCCAAGGATAGAGAAACATGCCGGAATTTAATCAACGACACGAATTTGCAAGCTATAACTAAGGAAAGTAAAGTACAATGCAGAAAAGTAAATATAAAGATAGTAAATTTGTTGATTTGTGCGGGGAGCCTTTTCTGATGGATGACCAATGGTAAATATTTTGGTCTTGTGATAACTGCTCTTTAGCGGTTTTAGAGGTTGTTCTCCTTCAAACAATTTCCGTCAATTACTCCCATGTCCTCTGATTTTCCACAAACATCGTTCCATGTTATTGAATGGTTGCCTTTGCTGTATGTGAACTACCTTCCCACAATTATCCCACGATCTCATTTCTAGATAATAATTGTTCTCTTCAAAAATATGTGACTCCGACTTTGAGTAGCCCATCAATTGTCATATTCTTATGTAGTAATTGCTCACACGTTCTTGTCGATAATTGTTTTTGCCAATAACTATTCCCTCCAACAATGCGCACCTCTGTAGCCTTTCTTTCCTAATTTCAAACCCTTAAATGGTATTTGACATCTCCCTAACGATCATCACTAAAATTGATGGCCATTAATCATTCGTCGTCGTATTTCAACAACTAAATATATGGCATCAAAGTATTCAGGCGTCGATTCATAGATATTACACCCATTGATGGCCCAGTGTACGCTTAATTACATTTGCGTGCCTTGCACATGTTTATTCTTGATCATATGTCATTCTCATGCTTATCTTTACTCACATGCTTAGCATGCGCAAGTCAAACTATTTTTTAAGTCAACAATAAGCAAAATTGTGACATTTCTTATTCAATGTTTTTTTTTTAAAGAAGTACAAGATAACCTATGATATGTCGAACCAATATTTCCAAGTTTCAAGATGTTCTAAGACCTTGCAGGGTAGGCTTCGGGTTCCAAAATTTTAAAATGAATGCCTATAAGCTAGGTTTCATGATCCACCCTGACTTGCACACATGTACTCGAGACATAGATTAAACAAGCAAAAATAGAGAGGTCTGCTTGAAAGACTTTTCGGGTCTGCATGAAAAACATTCTTGCTAGAATTTTTTATTCTGGCAAGAATTCATTCTTTCGAAAATCAATTCTTGTAGAGAATGATAATTTATATTTACTAAATGCACCCTTATTTTCATTATACTTTTGGCAAGTTTACCAAACGGCGCTCAAGGATCGGCGGCTGACATTCGGCATCCGTGCATCCGATGACCAGCGACCGGCGTCTGCATGTCCAGCGGCCGGTGTTCGCTGGCTGGCGTTCGGTGGCTGAC
This sequence comes from Metrosideros polymorpha var. glaberrima, assembly GCA_001662345.2. Taxonomy (NCBI): domain Eukaryota; kingdom Viridiplantae; phylum Streptophyta; class Magnoliopsida; order Myrtales; family Myrtaceae; genus Metrosideros; species Metrosideros polymorpha. Next base: position 9,260,043 of record BCNH02000009.1, read on the forward strand.
GTTCGGCGGCTTACGAGCGTGAGAAGGAAAATGAGAAGTGAAAATAAAAAGGGAAAAAACCATAAAAAAATCCAAAACTTATGATTATGTGACACATTTACCTCACTTGAAGTAAAAAGACACATTTACCCCCGAATTTTTTTATTTTCACTTTTTTTATTAAATAAAATATTCAAAATATTTAAAAATATTTTTTTTAAAAAAAAATCGAGGCCTAGGCGGCAGGCCCTTGCCCCCAACCCCCCTTTTTTTTCGTGTTTTTAAAAATATTTTATTTAATAAAAAGATAAAAGAATCACTTCTGGTAAGAATTGATTTTGGTATTAGAAAATCAATTCTTTACCAAACACAAATCTCATTCAGAAGTAGAAAACTGTTTAAGAAGTCATTCTTTACTAAACGCATTTCTACTCCAAAATCACTTTAGGCAGTGAATTAAAAATTCTAGCGGGTTATCAAACGCACCCTTCGTCTCTTCTGCTTGAAAGACTTTTCTTCTCTCTATGGTTTCAAAAAAACTTGTTTGACATTGAAAAACAATCTCGAAGTAAAAATCGAACACAAAAAGCTACATTTCCTAAGGTTTTTTAAAAAAAAAAAATATGTATCTCCGTTTCTTTAGCGAGTGTAAATCGGAAAGAAGGAATCGTTTCCTTCTAAATTTTTCAACAGGATTTTGGTCTTACATAGCAATAAATCTATCTCTTGTTCGTTCTACGAATTTATTGAGCAATTGAATTCTCAATTCGGGCGTTTATATCATTTCGTGACTAGATCATTCGGTCACTTATATCAATCACTAGATTGAGTCTGTCATATGACACTATTTGTATCCCCTCATTCACAATTTTTGTGCAAGATAACGCTAGGTAAAAATCTTTGATGAAATCACAAGGCCCCACCAAACATAGGTTGAATTTGAATGTCACGAGAGGGGGGGAAGAACGCCCCGAGGACAAAAATGTACCCAAATTAGAGCGGCCAGAAAGGGACCGGTCATCGGGTGTGGGAAGGAGCAGAAGGTACGATCGGATGGGAAAGGTGGGAGGAAAAGCAGAGGTGCACCCAAATGCCTTGTGCACCTAAAAAATGACCTCTAAATTTGCTATTTGGGAGATTTTCACATGTTTTGAGACATCCAATCCGTAGCATGTCTTCGATTATATAGACGTGACTGAATTGTAACCGTGCTGTAATTCGCTCGTATTGCGAAGTGTTACGGTTCGCGCGTTCGATAATGCGTATTTGAAAATTGCGGCACCTAAAAACTAGGCGGAGCAGCTCCTTCAAAGCGGCTGCGGAAGCTGTTGTGCTTGCAACGAAGCTTAAGAATCATTTTCATGGTTTTTTTTTTCTTTCACCGGGCGGAGCCGTTGCGAAAAGGTTTTATCGAATGGATATTAAATACGAAATCTTAAGTTTTATCTGCTTCTATGCTTTCCTTCGGATGATCGCATTTTAATATTGTCTTGACGTTCGGTGATTAATCCGGCAGGTGGTCACGGATTATTTGAAAAACACCTTCCGGTTTGAGATTAAGGGGAAAGAGTCAATGGGAGTATAATAAAGGAATTGAAATGAGAGCAAAAAAATAATAAGTTATGCAAATAGCAATCGATCCCTAAATCATTGTGTCTGCCATCACTTTGAAATTAAACATATGATCAATAGATTTTGGAGATGCGTTTTCCTCATATCAAAATATCTTATTGAAAAAACCTTCCTAGCTTTGATATCCATTACCCTCCATTCCGCGTTACCAAACACGACACGCTCGATAGACGAGAAACGGCGATCTCATTCCCCATTGGATCGACTCTATTCCGGCTAACCAAACGCGGCCTAAAAGGATTTAGGGATGAGGCGAGGAGGGGCCAAAAGAACGAACAGCTGGGTGGGAGGCGATCGCAGAGGCAGTTTGTCTTCCTCCTCATCAATTATTTTCCGCCGTCTGCGTCTGGTGAACCGCAGGCCGTGCGCCTCCTTTTGGTCGTCCTTCCTGGGCCTCCCTCCGTTGTCTCCTATCAATCTTTTCCACCCTTTTTTTCTCTCGTCTTTCGCTCTTGTTCCTATATCTCCAGAGAAATCCAAGGGGAAGCCCACCAACGAAACTGATAATTACGGCTCTCGCTGCTGCTGCTGCTGCTGCGCTCTTGCTTGTGCTGATGGATCGCTCTCGAATTGTACCCATCATGGATTATTACTTACCATTGTCTGCAATTATCTGCGGATGCTCTCACCCTTAGAACTTTGGAGTGCAATAATTGATTCTCTCGTCGTGGGTTTTGCAGTTTTTCTATGAGTATCCGATTTGTTCTGCGTGTCACGAGTATTCTGAGTAACCGCACGATGTCATGTCGATTGGGAGGGATCTTCGATCGGTAATTAGCCTGGGTATGGACTTAATTCATTCGCGAACCACGCACCTGCTAAGGGTGGTCTTGCCCCGATACAATTTATAGACTCGGCACACATGAACCAAGTGGCCAAAAAATACTTTGAGCATCCATACTAGATAGTAACCGGTGGAAATCTTTTTTTATTTTTTTTGGATCTTGTAGAAGCTCCTTATAGGATTAATTTAGCCAGTGGGGATCTTACTTATGAAAAATGTCGTCCATCCGATTTATTCTTCATATGTCACATTTTCTTTTACAATGGGTGGTTTTTTGTCCTTGTAGTCCACTTCTAATGTCTTAGGACTTTTTATCTAGTTAATTTGGTGTTTTAGATTGTATCTAGATTTTTTTTTTGGTCGGAACAACGAAATTTATTCAAGCTAAACGTTATTCGAAATGCTTTTTTAGATTGTATTGAGATACAATCTACTTTTCCTTCTAATTAGATTGTATCTAGATTGAACATTAGTTTTTGGGCTTAGGTCAATGTGGGTTCGATGGAGTCTTCGATATTCGGACATCTTTGTAATATTTTTATCAAAGGAAAATTGCACCAACAGTTTTAAATGTTTTTTCTAATGTGCAAAACATCTAAAAAAATTTGCAATCAAGTCCTTTTGAATCTGGCGCAATCTATGTTACACGGACACGCGTGTCTCAGTATTTTTTTTTTCAACAAAAAAAAACGTCAGTTTTTGAGATCCTGCTCTAAGTTGGAGTAAGATGAGCTGAGGAGCAGCAAGAGCGATATGTCACTCATTGAACTTTACTTGCTTATTTGCAACAGATACAATGTTTTGCTTTTTTGTGGATAGATTCTACTTTAGTTTGATTGTTTTGATCTTTTGACAAGTCCTTCTACTATAATTAACCTCACACATCTCATTACATCGATCAATTAAAAAAGAAAGAGAGTATACATAAATAATAGTTATTCATGGGCTTAAGCCCAACTTACTAATAGAAAATATGAGCTTATATTATAAAAGCCCTCTAATTTTCAAGGGGTGCTGCCCCTTTCAACCCTCGCCAGGGTGGCCCCCTCGGACCCCTGCCCACACACCTAGAAGCAGAACTCCAATGCTTTCCTGTCGATGGGGAGTATGGACTACACTCCAACAAGTCCCACCTCATCTATATTCGATCGACCATATACTCGGGCAAACCTTTTCTCTTACTTTTGGTGAAATGCCCTTTTGTATGCTCTTTCTTTGCTGGATTACTATGGTGCTTGACATGATTTTTAAACATCAATTTTATGGCTTATAAGTCTATTGCAACACTTTTTAAAAAAAATAATTTATCATGTATATATAAAAATATATATTTAAAATATAACGTGTCGAAATTCTCTATTTTTGAAAAATTACGTGTCAGCATGTCAATCGTGTTGCGTGTTGGGGTAACATAGAGCGCAATCACATCCTTTCGACAACCACTTAACAAATTTTGTAGACATGGCATGCCGGAAAATCCCATAGGATTTTTTAATTTTTTTGAGCTAACGCGGCGTCTTGTCGAAAACAAGTAAAACATATTAAAAAACAAATACAAAAAGAAACAAAATTAGAAGAGAAAGAAGGCCCCCACACTGCCAGCGAGGACCGGCGACCCCTGCCCCAATCCTCAATAGAGCCCCCTCCCCCAGCGCTGCATTTTCTGTCTCCTGTAAAGTGCATTTTTTATTTATTAATTCTCCTTCTTCTTCTTTTTTTTTTTGGTGGCTTTTTGCAACTTTTTCCAATATTTAGCCTACTTGGCTTTTTGAAAATTTTTTTCCCATTCAGACCAAAATTTTTTTTTTCTTCATATCTACCCTATTTTCATGGTACCAAGTCGAAGCCACGTGCAAAGTTTATCTTCTTTCCATAAATATTAGTACATATTGCTCGTATAGTGTATTACTATCAATACTTTCTTTGCACTATTTATAAATTCAAATATTACCCAAGAAGTGTGCATATTTGCCAGTAAAACATCTAAATTTTGTGGAGATGGGCATTTTTTTTTTGTAATATCTCCTTTATCTTTTGGTAATTAGAAAAGATTATTATGCCACATAGGTAATGAAAAAATGAGGAGCTTATGGTTACATCTAGTGACCGGCAATTTTAGACATGACCCATGGTTAAGCATGTTTTGATAGAGTTTAATCATGTTCATTGTATCGATTGACCACCCGTTTATGTTTGCTCACTAAACATGTTATTCACGGGGTGAGCCTTTCAACCTATTTACGCCCATCAATAGAATGCACCTAGATATATTAGATGCCTATAGCATTCCATTCGTTACATTTTTACACATATATATAAGACTCATATCTTAAACATGCCAAACATGACATGTCGTGTAACCTTTTCAATAACATACCGTACCTGGATTTTCAAAACAATGACACGATTTATACATATGTTACACTCAAAGATAAATCTAAATACTGACATGACACATTAGATAGGACGATATAAATTAAAAACTCTAGGTATTACTCAATGATGAGAGGAGTTTAGTTTTTGCTCGGTAAAGCTGAAAAAATAAGCGCTGAAACTTACCTACTAAATTTTATATTGATAATCTTAATTACCTGGAAATACAAATAAAAGGCTCTTCGATGATAGAAAATTGATATATTTTTTTTTTGGTCAAAGAAAATTGATGGTTGAACATTAGTAATTTCTTACCAAGGTAGAATGACGGACATTATTGGTAGGTTTAAGCAGTACATTTGGTAAGACTCTAGTTGGCATCAATTATTTTTTCAGTTGAATAAATTAAGTAGCCCTTTCCTTTACTCACCACATTCAGTGGATGTCCAACTTAATTGAATCTTTGAAGTCAATGTCAATTAAGATCAATATAAAACTTAATTTTATTCCGAATTTCAACCGCACTTAATTTGATCATCAAACAGGCAAGTGTAATATTACGTTGGTTAATAACATATTTATTTCGTTGTGATCCAATACAGAGTTTATTGAATACGAATTAAGCTGAAAACACAATCAAATTGCATATCCCGAATCTCCTGTATCATAAGAATTACACACATCTTACTCTATCTATAGAACTCACTCCAAAAGGAAACTAGACTTATATAATAAATCAATGTACAAACCATGAAGTAGCCAATGTGTTAGGCAAAGGAGGCGATCATGATGATGCATGGAGGATACCAAACTAGTTGCTTTCCATGTGAATCTTTGCGGGCCCGTTTGATTCACTTTATTGGCCCCCCACAATTCATGGCCCAAATAAAGCACTCACTTCTCCATCAGGCCCATTGTCTGGTCCGAGGGGCAATTTTGGTAAATTGCCCCAAACCCCTATACTTTATGAATCTTATGGAGTTATCCCTTGCACTTTCAATTCCGTGATTATCATCGGGAAAATTACCAAAAAAGGTTCTAAAGTTATTGTAATTATGTTAATTCAGTCATAAACTT
>BCNH02000009.1:9275717-9372214 GCA_001662345.2 Metrosideros polymorpha var. glaberrima
AAAGAAACATAAAACCATGCTGTATTTCTCTTCTTTTAGTTTTAACTTGCTGCACTTTTAGCTTTCCTTTTCTTTTTCTTTTTTTTGGGGGGGGGGGGGGGGGGGGGGGGGGNGGGGGGGAGGGTGGTGGATGTTGGTTGTAGAGCTTTTGTGGTGGAGGGAGAGAGAGGGATGCAATTCCCACTCTAGAAATAATCTCACTTGAAGAAAAAAAATGTTCTTCCAAAACAGAAGGGTCAACAGCTTCTGCTCCTTTCCAAGATATGTTGTTGTTTATTATGAGCTTCATTGAAACCTTTGTTGTTGCAGGTCAAACTTAACGAGCTTGTGAATCCTGGCAAAGCAATTGCAGATTACAGAACTGAGATTACAGGAATTGCTGCAGCAGATTTAAATGGAGTTAAATGCTCATTATCAGATGTACAGGTGCATCCTCTGCTTGCCCTTGCAGACTTCATGCTTAGTCTATATTGTTGAGTGCTACTTGACTGGGACAAAGTTGGCTTATTTTGCAGAAATCTATGAAGAAGCTATTATCACATGGAACTATTCTAGTTGGCCACAGTTTGAACAGTGACTTGCGAGGTAATTTAGCATTTTGATTTGATACATTAAAATTTTGCTCTCTGCCAGTACTAGAACTTTGAGAAATCATTTAGTATCAGTAGTTTTCTATCTGGTTGCAATATATCCTTATTTCTACTCTTCATTCTGTATCTTTCGTTTCAGCACTGAAGCTGGATCATGCGAGAGTAATTGATACCTCTTACATCTTCAAGAATTCTGATGCATCTTTTCAAAGAAAGCCATCTTTAAATAATCTGTGTAAGGCAAGTAACTCGAAATTTTGATGTATCATATCCAGTAATAATTTCAACATCTACGTTCTAGTGTTTGAAAGCCAAAGCATCTAGTGATTCTGAAGTTTCCACTCAAATGCTTACATCTGAGTTTTCTGCCTTTTGGATGTGGTATACCGCTAACAAGTCTTACTTCTCCACTCTTATGTTGGACTTTGGCAGAATTATAGCAAGCAGAGGATGCATTCTGTGCATTATTGATGAGTTTAATGTCTCATTTTGGCAGTCTGTTCTGGGCTATGAAGTTAGAGAGAAGGGTGCACCGCATAATTGTCTAGATGATGCTTGTGCTGCAATGAAGCTTGTTCTTGCTGTTACTGAGCGTGGATGCGATACAAATATTCTGTGTCTCCATGATGATGTGAGTTTTTATACTTGCTAGTTGAGTTTCTGTGATTTTGCAATCGCTAACCTTCCTTTCTTGATCTCTTGATATTCTCCTTTTCTAGGTACCTGATTCCAAAGTGGCAAAGCTGTTGCTTCACAGGATACCTAAAATTGTGCCCATAGGAGAATTGCATAGAGCAATACCTGGGGAATTTAGAGTTGAACCAAAGGTTTGAAAATTTGAGACGCTGTACTACGTAATTGATATGGTTATATCATTTGCACCATCTAATATAGTAGTTAAACCCACCTTGTTCCCACCTTGTTGGGTATTGGTGATGCTGTCCCTGAGATTTTTACCTGTGTATGCTTTCTCTTTTGGCTTGTTTTCTGTGGAACAGTTAGAGAAAATAGCATGGCCTATCTTATCCCAATTAAATGTTGAGACACGTTTCAAGTTTAACTTGGCAAGCAAAACTGTTCCTATCTTGTTCATTTTATTCTCTACAGACGAGGGAAATTAGGGAAATGACTGATGACAGAACAGTGCATGCATGCATGCATGTGTTTATTATTTATTATGACAAACTTGTCACTGTCACCTCAGGAAAAAAAACAGTTGGGATGTAAGAATTTTGCAGTTTGCATAAGTCGTAACTGTTCAGTGATCGGCTATTGGATAAAGGGCATTAAATCTATACAGCAAGAATTTAATCTTTATACTTTAATTTTAGCCTTTAATTAACTATTTTAAGCTTGCTACATTTGATGGTTTGCTGAAGTGGTCTGGGAGTTAACAAGATGAACTGGTATATTGCCGTGTATCTAGATGTGTGGCTTGACGTGCTATTATGCCACGCCTTGTTAGAGCTTTCATTATGTTTGTTCAGTGGTGGATCATTTCTTCTTGCAGCCATCTAAGAATGCTCGTGGGGATACATATTCAGCTTTGGCCGTTTTCAGCAGTATGGAAGAGGCACATCTAGTCTATGAAAGTTTAGAGGGCACTTTAGAGAAGGTACATTTTTCTTTTCTTAACCTATAAATGATCCATGAGGGGATTGCTTTCTCTCTATTATTTTCTAGATGGAGGCTCTTGATAGTTGCTCATTTCACTCTTAAATTTCCAAAACTAATTGAAATACTTTGTTGGGTTTTTTAAAGGACTCATTTGGACGGTCTCAGAAAGTAATTACATTTCATCTCAGTACCGGTACTGAGGCTAATTTATGTGTCCGTAAAACAATGCACGACAACTCCCTTGGTCAGTTGTTAAAGAAGAGAGCAGCCGAGATGTTGGATTCTGGGGAATTGAAAAAACTGAAGGCGAGCAAGATCGGAGAGATTGAGATGGCAGTTGTTAATCAGTGCGACAATCACTTGAAAGAGATCGAGAGATTGAAGGAGGAGCTGAGGCAAAAGGATCTTCAAATAGTAAATCGGTGTGACGACCACTTGCAAGAGATTGAAAGATTGAAGCACAAGGTATCCCAAAAGGATCTCGAGATCTCTGTTCTCCACAAGATTGTGCAACAACATAAGGAAAAAAAGCTGCAGAGAAAATCAAAGAAATTTTAAATCAGGATCTGATAAAGAAAAAGTCGATGGCATACACGTATGATTAATTGTCCTCCTACCAATTGGCCAAGCACAATGACAGATAGTTGCCTTTGTGCCAAAATGGTGCAGAAATTCCAATTTTGGGCAATGACGGAACTGTGTGGACCATTTAATTCATGGATAAGTTAGGTGGTTTTTTTTTGTGCCCGATTTTGTTCTTCAGGCATTGGAAATCATCTGGGTGCTGCTACTGCTTTGAGGATGGAAATTAGTTGCCTTTCAGAGCTGATTTCGGCGTTTTGGATTTTCTTTTTTTCATAGAAAACTTCAGATGGAGTTTGTATTTCTGAAGTAGCATGTATCAAGAGACATACTTAAAACTGTGTTGTTTCATCACCCATAATGGAAAGAGCGTATTAATTTATTTGGGCACAGGGCTGATCTTTTCACTCTGTTTGCTGGTTCCTAAGCTCGGCTTCATCTAGAAAGCGATGGTCAATCAAGATGGAAGAATCTATACGATCTGCATGGTTTGAAGTCTTAAAAATTTATTGTCGACTGGTATCTGCAATGATCTGCCTTTCGGAAATGGCGAATGCCTAACACATGAGCAAGTTTGTCACACGCGCTTCGACATATGCATGAAGAATTCATTATGAATTTTGGGCATTTGACCCTTGGCCTTTTGATTTTGTTATGACCATTACAGCGAAGTATTTTTCTCAGCCTTTTGGAGGAGATGAAGTTATGGTTACATTATAAGAAAAAGAAAGAAAAATGAAAGGAAAGCAGGAAGATGATTTCAATGTGACATCTGAAAGTGAACCCCGTAAACAATTGAGAAGGAGTTGAACCCGACAGGGACGAGAAACAAATGAATGTAACAAATATGCATCGAAGCTTGTTAACCAAATCTTCTCAAAGTTTAGATGCTCCTGTACTCTTCCAATCTATGTCTTGAGATTCTTTGTAGTGTTCAAGGTCAAACAACAATGGAGCATAACATGTCATTCGCTTTCGTAATCTTCTTCGTCTCCGAATGTAAAAACTGAGGCATCAGCTGCTATGGCTTTAAAGTCACTGACTCCACCAGAGTCCAGCTTAGGCATCTCCAGGCCAGAAGCAGATTTCTCAGCTCCATCACTACGCACTTCCTTATTAGCATAACCCTGTGAATATTGCTCACTGCCTAGCGAAAGCTTATCGGCACTTTGCGTCATGGTCTCCATTTGCTTCATTGAGGAACTCCTAGTATCAGGAACAAGAGTCGGCTCATCACCACAGACAGGTCGTACTTGCTTGTTATTTGAGGGACTCGTCTCCTCTCCTTCACTGTCAGAGAAAACATCATCATTGTCGTCATCTTTTTTAGATGCCTTTTTACTGTTTGATTTTGTTGGGGCTCTGCCGTTTGGATCTGAACTTCTTGACATAGTATCAGGTTCCTTGCTGGTGGAGTTGCTATTGGCCTTCGCCGGCATGGTGCCGTCATAATCTATCATCACAACTTCCACGTGGAATCCAGGAGAAGGAAGATTTCTCTGCGTGGTGATTAGCAGTAGTTCTTGAATGAGGAAAGAATAATATTATAGAGAAACTTACACATGCTCAAAGTAGCACACAGGTAATAACTACATCTTTTACCTTGTCAAAGCCATCAAGATCAGATGAGCTTAAAAGTATTCTGTTTTCCATCATTGTAGTATTTAACCAACTGAAAGAGAACAAAAAATGAGGAAATTTAAATGATGCATATGCCCAAGGCCAGCACAAGAAAATAAGGAAACTCTGTCCATGATGAATGAATTTACAAAAATCTTTCAAATAGTATCCCATAAGCCAGGTATTGCAGACATGCTCTATTTTAGCAGGTGGTTCAAAAGCTTTTTTGGTTAGCAACCTCAATTCCTGTTTGCGTCTTCATGGACAGAAAGAAGCACGGAAAAGTAAAGCAATCTGTGTAACTGAAATACTACTTTGAGATTTAAGCCTACCCCAGTTAGGATATGCTTGATAGTAGTTATTGTTTACACAGTATTGCATGAGTCATCTTTTGGCTTTATTTATTACATCGAGTCATTATAACAAAATGTGGCCTTGGCTAAAATATTGAGCCATTGTCATTTCTGATCCAAGTGAACTATTGTCCAATAAAAAACATAAGGAGAAAGATAAAGGTAATTGGCAAACCAGTAAAAATCTCCTTGGTGCTCATGAAAATGGATTTTAAAGTCCCCCTTCAACTCTGTCAGGCCAGGCTCTCCTGGTATAGCAAAAACGACCACTCCCTTCTTGGGTGGTTTGATCCAGAAATCTTGTGGCTTCAAACACATAATAGCTCAGGTTAATATGACTCCACAAAGAAGAAATGTCTATGAAGGCTGATGGAGATGAAGTTGTTCAAATAGGATTGGAGAAGACTTTTCAACTATAGGCTTTACCATTAGATCTTTAGTCTTGGGATGCTTTTTGGAGGAGAAGAGAACACCTATCATTTTGAGAGACATTCATCAGTAGTCTTTCATGTAACACACGATAATGGTAATTGATTAGATGAAGAAATATGAACAGCGTCAAGACAGAATTCCAGGGGCTGAAGATTTTCCCATTTCGAGTCTTGCACAATTGACATAAATGAAGTGCAGGAAATTTGACTCATTCAACTTGAAACTGAAGACCTCAATAAACATCAAATGGTTCAAGACCAACATGATGGTACCTGTGGACAGGAAGTCTATGCTGCCACATACAGATGCGATGAAACGCCCTAGTTTTATAGACAGAGAGTACAAATGAAATGGTGAAAAGATATGATTCAATTGCCAGACTGCTTTTTAAGGAATGAATAAGAAGAAGCACTTGAATGAAGAAAGCCCAACGAAGTCAACTCTTCTTAGGTCACCAAACATTAGAGTTCTCCAAATAAGCATTAACCTGGTCCTAAGTTTAGTGATGAAGGCGAAATATAAGGGGAATTAGCAAACGAAACAAATTCCACCGGAAACTGAAGAAGATAAGACTTCTTGAGGTTTGGCATGAACTACTAAATAAGATAATGCTTCAGCTTAAGAGAAAGCCACGTTTCATTCGACTGGAAACTGAAGAAGATAGACTTCTTGAGGTTTGAGATGAACTACTAAATAAGAAAATGCTTCAGCCTAAGAGAAAGCTATGTTTCTTTCTGACATCTTTGTTTATTTAGTATGCAAAATGAAGCTATGGTAGCCTTCCAAGCAAACTCTCTTATTGACATCCTGATGCCATGGACATCTGGACTTACTTCAGTAGTCTTTTCTACTACATGTCAGAAGCATCATAATTTTAAGCATCAAATGAAAAGCAAACACGCATGACTACTCATATCAGATCTACAGAAATCCAGAGAAAGCCACTTTCAAAATTCAAAAGTAGCTTAAAATCCCATTTTTTTTGGCTCAAGTTCACTTACTTAAATGTGAAACTATCCAGCTCCTGACTTTTCGATTGCCTATTTGGTTTTCCTACAAACAATAATATTGCAAAACAATCATTTCCAACTTAATTTGACTGTCCTAGTTCTTTCAGTCCAGTTGTCAGTATTTCTGGTTTAAATTAATAGTTTGGATAACATAGTGCCTAGTTTATTCTTTTGATTCTCCTTTTCTTTCGAGAAAATAGCAAAGCTTCAAAAACTTGTACAAGCTAAAAAAACTCGCCAAATTGAGATATGCGTTTACTGAAGATTACAGAGAAGAGAGCATGTAACATAGATATAGAAGTCCTCCTCGAGCAAAGGACACCAGTTTTGAATACTTTAGGGATGGCTACATTACTACATATTAAGATGAGTCACATTGGCCAATAATTTTCATGGGTGAAAATAACTAAATTATCCTGATATAGTACAGGTATGTATTGACATCAGACCAGATTCTGATGTGTGAGGTATGTTATAAAGAGCATCCACAAGCAACATGAATACATGCCAGAGACAAAGATGTTCGTTATATCTCCAATTCGCAAAACATAGGAAGACAATATGAAAACTACAATCTGCAAAGAGATGCAAAACATACCATTATGATCAGATATCGTAATCGCTGGCCTTATCCAGGAAGGACATTTGTGAAGCCGAAATCCTCTAAGCATGCATCTGATGAATTTCCAATTTTAGGATGCGGTGACACTGATCTATGTAGTTTTATGACTGATGCAAAGGAGCATACCTACGTCCTGCTGGAATTTCTCTACTGAAGCTGGTTAAAACACGCTCAAAGTACTGGACATACCTCTGTTCACAGAATAAAGAAACTTGTCAGAAAGATGTGACAGTGAATGGTGATTGCCACCTCGCACTATAAATTGTTGTGCATGTGATATTGACTGACAATTTGACTCGGAAGAACTAGAGCCTTGCCATCTATACATCTTTTCTCATTGTAGTAAGCAATGGCCTCATCAGCCGTAGGGAAGATCTGCATCATGTGGCAAATGCAAAACAGAGGAACAAAGGAAGTCAAGTAAATACTAAACATAGACCAGTTCCATCAACAAATGCCAATGCCCAGCAGATGAACCGTATGTCTCTGTATCTTACCTTCAGGAACAAGAGAAGGCTACAGATCATCAACCCTGTCCTAGCCATGCCAGCCTTACAGTGAACTGCCACTACATTTTCTATGTCCTCCTTCAACCATGAGGATGCACTTTGACAAAAGGATAGGATAAGTGGCATAGGTGGGCAATTGTGATCAGCAAATGGAAAAGTCGCAACCTATGATGCATCCAAAAAGTCAAAAGCTCATGCTCGGGAAAATTAGATATGTAGCAGAAAGCCATAATGATCACGGCACTAATACATAATTAGCTTTGACTTTGAGAGGTCAAAACCTCCCCCACCCACAGAAATTATAAGAGAGAGAGAGAGAGAGAGAGAGAGAGAGAGAGAGAGAGAGAGAGAGAGTGTAAATATTACCTTTCCACCAAAAAGTGATGCATCGTATAGCCTTTCCAAACAGAGATTATAGACTTTGTATTTTCCCTGCAGATAAAATGTTTGTATGAAGCAGTAGTTAAGACAATGACAAAGGTAGTAATAGGATATAATGCAATCAGTATGTCATAATCTTCCCAAGCACCATCTCTTACTGAAGGAAAGGTAAGATCAGTTGCTGAACTAGTTCAATGTAGAAGCAAATTAGACAGTAATTACATTTTTTGTAGGAATGAAGCACATAAGCAAACTCTCATCTCAAGATTCTCAACAATCTAATCTGCTGACTTCAGTTGCCCAGTTAAAATGCTATCTCACAGAAAACACTGACACAGTACATTCATGAAATCCTAGAAAAGGAATAGACAGTGTCATTTAGCAGGTATTTGAAACAGAGTGGATCTACTATATCTACCATTAAGATGAAATTATGCAATTCCTCACATCTTAGAAAAAGAAGCAGCCACCCTGACTAGGTCATGGATAAGAAGTCCAAAGAATGGAAAGTGACAAACTATCTGTTCTTTTCCTGTCAGGTATTGAAGCTAAATAAAAAATAGTTGCTTAGTACTAACGGACAAATTTCAGGGACATCATCTCATTTCTGGATACCATCTCATTTTGTTAGAAAGAAAATGTTTGATGTAACAGAACAAACCTGTATTCACATATAAGCTTTGTTACATTGTGGCTAATTTTAAATGATTGCAACAGAACTATTTGCAAACTCAAAAAATGTTATCTAACTTATCTGACTTCTCGATAACATGTCTTACCATGAAATATGTGCAGATTTACAGATCCCAGTGTAGATCAACATATGGGTTACTAGAAGTGCGTTAAATAGGGGGAAAAAGAGCATGACAAAAAAATAAAAATAAACAAATGACTCATAGAAATGGCTTGTTTGAAAGATAATATTACCAGGTGGTGCGTCTCAAAAAAATTAATCACCTCTTCCATATGATTACGATAAAAGCCCTGCAAAATAAGCTTCAGTTACTATATTTTCAGAAAGTCTGAGATCGAACAAATATTAAATTCTGGCTGAGATTTTCACCTCAAAATACCCAAATAGACCTGAGCTTATATCTCCAGCTGGGAATCCCATTGCAATTACATTCTCAGTGATATAAGTCATATCCAAATCGAATCCTCCTTCCTATTAAGTACATGGCATGATTAGCACAATAGAAAGACTAATACTACCGATGAGCATATATAAGAGTTATTAGCAGACAAATAGGTGTGTAAAGAGATAAAAAGAATGCACGTGACAGCACAAAAGTGAAAATAACACGAAGTTACGCTCAATAAAGCAACCACCAATTTATAACAGAGAAATTATGAATTCATAACAGAGAATGATAAGCATAAGTATTGGAGAATATGCATATGGAGTATCCGTAGCTCTTCTCCACCAGTTATATGTGTGACAATTTACACAAGACCTCCATTCGTAATACCTACACCCAGCCTCTTCTGAAAGGTGATTACTACTGCACTTTTGTATTTTCAAATGCATATTTCAGTACAGTTGGCTAGTATTGACTCAACTCATTCCTATATATTTTAAGATTGAAGATTTAATTTGCATCCATGAAATACAAACCTTGCTATATAAACACCTATGATTGGGGCCATTGCCTAGGTCTCTGGACAGGGTTTTCCTGGAATTCGACCCAAGTGCAAGGACCCTACTTGTAACTTCCCTCCATGTCATGCTAGTTGTTCATTTCCTACAAGGCTTATATGATTATGAAATGATCCATGAAACATATTAGTGTCACCTGGTATCTCCTCTTATTTTGTGAGACAACATGACGTGCCTTGACCTGCACAGCCTTCACAGCATTGCGGGATGAGTCAAGCAACCCTTTTGCAACTGATCCAAGGACACCAGATTGAGCATTTTCTGAGGTGCCTTGAACAGCCTCGTTTGTTGTAGGAGTTCCCGCGGGTAATCGAAATCCCATGCCATTGGCAAATCTTGATAGTGTCCCAATCCCTGAATTTGGAGTCTGTGAACTGTCCTTTGAAGTTGCTATAGGCTGCGGAAGTTTCAAATTTCTTGTCCAAGATGATATGCTGGAGGCAGATAAGAAAGGTGGCAATTCATAGGACGGGGTCTCTGTCGGGGAAACGCTATGGACAGTGGGTTTATCTTCAGAAGAAGTGGAAGGAGATTGAGATGATGAGTCCACTGGTTTGGCATCCATTTTGCCACCCAAATGCAATGATCAAAAGCTGTAACACATCCAAGTTAGACCAGCAATTTGAAAAATGTATTGTTTGAATCTTATGAGCTACTCATAGGGCACTTCACCATCATCCAACTTATACACCTTCTGATATAATTGGCAGAAAAAGATTTACAGAAAATGACAATCACTACAATCAGTCAGATGCCTAGTAAACAGTCACATGGAACCACGTATTGAGGTAATTGAAGAGGAGAGAGTTCAAGGAAGCTGGACTTGCGTCGCAATCAGCAATTAGCATCACCCCTCAGAGCCGACATTTTATCGTGGATGTATTGGTTGGCATTCAAGGTTGGTAATGACGAGTGATGCTCATAAGCAGCTAGGCCACAAGATCGCACCTAAGTAAAATGTGCGGTCACATTCGTGCGACAAACTTCTGTTGTATGATCAGCGCGTCGCATCACAAACAATTCATCGATAAGATTACGTCACTGGAGAGATCTAGCCTTCCTATTCAGAAATTAGAAACAGCTCTTCCATACAACAATAAAGAACAAACAGTCAATCTTGGTTAAACTGAAACTTCATTCGTGGGTATTCAGATTAACTTCACTTGCGTAACCCTGATCCTTGAAGCACCCAAATTTCAAATAGCATACACCAACACAATTAAAGAGGCCTTCCTCATTGACTAATAGGCATTCGATAATCAGGGCACGAGAAACAACAAATCTTGGGGGATCTCTCGGGCAAACTATCAAGCATATAAAGGAACGTTGTCTGCATAAACACGTTAGACACCCAAGCCCAACCAACTTGATCTTGTCAAGCATTAACAACATGTTCATCAACGGTTTCCAGAGACGAACGAAACAGAGAGAGAGAGAGAGAGAGAGAGAGAGAGAGAGAGATCTGGGTAAGAAGGCTAAAGGGCACATACATTAGCACACACGGATCAAGAATCTATACACATTGAGAAAATGGGTGTCGAGATAGAGAAACAAGAAGTCAAGAACGATAATCACGTACAGATTACATAACTCCAAGAGATGCTGAGATCCACTGAAAGAAAAGAGCGAGAGAGAGAGAGAAGAAATGCAGCCACGATGAAACCCAGTTTAAGCCATTTTTCCCGGGAATTTCTTTTTAATTAAAGAAAGACAATGGCACCAAAAGTTCATACTCAACATAAATCAAACCCAAGCTTTATTGAATATAGAAACAATGCACATTCTTGGTTGCATTCTTTTATATATATATATATATATATAGTACTTGAATTTGTTGTTTTTTGGAACTTTTCTAATAAAATCCTGGAAAATTTCAATTAAAAGCTTGAAATGATTTCGTTTTTTCAAATAAGGGTACGAAGTGAACTTCGTTTTAATTAAGGACCTAAAGTGACAACAAAGTTTTAAATAAGAGCTTGAAATAGATCCTATTTCAATTAAGGGCCTGAAGTGGTAAAAAAGTTTCAAATAAGAACTTGATCTAAGGATTATATAATCTTTTCACTTTATTGATTAAATAAAATAAAAATATTAAAAAAAAAAAAAACCACAAGAGGAAGGCAAGTAGCTGCCGCCCCTTACTATTGTCACCACCCCATCGCTGATTGGAAAGGGCCGGCGAGAGCTTGACTAGGGTCGGCGGGAATCGCTGGCCCTCGGTGACCGGGGCGAGGATTGTGACCCTCCACCCCCACCTAGTTCTGGGTGGAGGGCCGGCGGCTCGCCTAGATTTGGGTGGGGGGGTCGCGACCGTCACCCTGGTCGACGAGGGCCAGCAACCCTTGTCGACCCTTTTCGGTCGGCGACATAGGCGGTAGCTATCGCCCCTTGCCTTCCTCCTTTGTTTTTTTGTTTTTTTTAAATATATTTTTTTTATTTAATCAATAAAGTAAAAAGACCAAATAACCTTACATCAGGTCCTTATTTGAGACTTTTTTGCCACTCCAAGTTCTTAATTAAAATAGAGTCCACTTTTGGTCATTATTTAAAAAAACGAGGCCACTTTAGGCCCTTAATTAAAAATTTCCCTCAAATCCTTTAGTTTGTGATTCTGGCAAATTGAAATCGACATGGAATCGATACTAGCCAAAGTATGATTATAATTATAAGTGAATCGTATATTAATTGATATTTCTTAGCTAAAACTTAAAATTATCAATTATCAATTATTGTTTATTGTCCAATGGTATAATGATTGATATTCCTTAATTTATAGTTTGAAGTAATTAATTATTTAGTATTAGTGTTATTCTGTTCATTATAATCTATTGCTGTAATTTCGTTTATTAATTATTCATTGTTGAGTAGTATATATATGTCATATTTAGTAGATATGGAATCTATATTTTTCTTTTCACAAAATGAGGAAGGTGATCCCCTTAAGAGATGGAATGGCCCACTCTACCTCTTGCGGAGTAATCAAATCACAATTTCTAAGGATCACATTAAAAAGAATAGTGTAAATTCAGAGAACCAGCCGTGTAATTTCATCTATTGATTGTAAATTTAGCCCATCTAGAACTTCTGCTAGTCAATGTTCCAAAACATTTAAAAAGAAAATTGTAGTTCTCAATCTAAATATCTATGATTTGTATTTTCTTTCGAATTTCATCACATAATTTCTTTTTTTACTTTTTTTTTATTGATGCAATCGTATTCTTTCGTCACCCACTACTATTATTATCGCAAATAAAAAACATTAATGCTACTCGGCATAATCATAACTGAACCGATGGATTTTGGTTGTACAAATTAGACGGATTCTAGAATTTTATTACATAAAAAAAAAAAATTGAGGGCGATATGGGGAAAAAGCGAGTGATAACCGACCGGCCCAGATCCACGACCCGAACCCGTGGGTTAAGCAATCGGGTTGCATCGTCCATACCCGCTCGAAACCAGGACATTACAGAATCTGCGATGCACAGACACCACACCCCAACATAAAAGAAAGAAAGGGGGATCCTCGAAACACTCGAAACCTTTACACCACTCCCATCCAAAAGCACGCACGAGAAGAACAAGGGGGCCGTCAATCGCGTTGACCCGCTAGGGGAAAAAACCAATCATGATGGATCCGGGCACCTCCGCCTCCGCCGACGAGCTCTCCTCCGCCCCCGCCGCCTCCCCCGCGACGACGCGGTGGGCGGCCGCCGTCTCGCAGCGGTACCAGCACCTGCTGGACAAGTCGGTGCCGCACGTGTCGCGGCGATGGATCGCGACGCTGGCGGTGGCGTTCGTGTACCTCGTCCGGGTCTACTTCGTGCAGGGCTTCTACATCGTGTCGTACGCGCTGGGCATCTACATGCTGAACCTGCTCATCGGCTTCCTCTCCCCTCAGGTCGACCCGGAGCTCCAGGAACTCGCCGGCGGCAGCGGCCCATCCCTCCCCACCCGCGGCTCCGACGAGTTCAGGCCCTTCGTCCGCCGCCTCCCCGAGTTCAAGTGTTGGTAGGTTTACGGTTGGGATCGCTTCGCCTTATTGTTTTCGACTGGTAATTGCAATTAGCTATCAATTGGATTTGGTGGATTTGATCTGCGTCATTTCGGGGGCAAAAGATGGAATCGTTTGTTCCCGTTATTGCGAATTCAAGGTATTTTGGGGTTGGAAAGACTCATTGCAGTTGACGATTTGTGCCTTCGAGTCTGGATAACTTGGTTGCAGATGGTATAGATTGAATTTGTGAGATATTGGTAAAGTTCGTGTTTTTAACGTTTAGGGAGTGTTTTGTGATGCTTTCCAATTGAAGACTGATCCTGGTTTTTCTCGGCGGGAGTTGATTTTGGGGGCACTTTGGTATTGGTTATTACGATCTGCTATTGATTGGATTTGGTGGAATCGATATGCTTCATTTTGGAGGAGAAAGATGGAATTATGTGTTCTGGGTATTCCGACTTCAAGTGGCATGATTCGATTGGCTTGATGATTTTGGCCTTCAATTTAGATTTCTTGGAGGGCATGGAATAGTTTTGAATTTGTGAGAGATCGGTGAAATTGGTGTGTTAAGTTTTAAGAATGTGATGTTTTTAGCTGGGCTTGGGGTGAAAAAGAGGCGCCGGGATTTAAAATCTGGCAACTGAAGAAGTTCAATGGTGTGGAAGCATCATGTTGTCTTGGTTTTGTGTTTGCATCTTATTATCACAGAGCGGTTGTTTGTTCTTGACTTGACTGGTTTTAAAAATGCTTGCCCTGACGTAAATATGGCTCTTTGATATGATTTTACTGTTTCCAGCATTCTTGATCTGCATCTGGATGTGGTCTTTCTTTCCATTTACTCGTGGATGCTGGAGTTCATTTATGAGGGGCGATTGAAACTGACAATGTAATCTAGGAGTGAATTGAGAAGCTCAGATTCTTCCTGTGATGACATGTTTCCTTCTTTTATGTCCTTTCAGATATATAGCCTTTTTTTTATACAATCTTTGACTGATATTCTTGTCATTTAATTGATTCAAAACCAACCGATGTTTCGCATGAAATCGAGAAGGTCACACAATAATTGTTCAACTCATCAGTCTCTATAGAAGGGTCTAATGCTTATGCTTTGAAGATTTGAATTTCGATCCACTTATTACATTGGTTCCTTTGATATAGCTTTTGGATATAAACGTTCACTTCCTACTTAGATTGTTGGTTACTTATTGAACATATTCTTCTTGTCTCTCAATGGAAGGTTACAAATCACATGGGCATTTGTGATTGCTTTCGTGATGACGTTCTTCAGTGTGTTTGACGTACCTGTCTTCTGGCCAGTACTCCTTTTCTACTGGGTCATGTTGTTTACGCTTACAATGAGGAGACAGATAATGCTTATGGTTAAATACAGATATGTCCCATTTACTTTCGGCAAACGGGTATGCTGAACCTTATTTTCATTCTTTTTCTGCATGACTGCTTCTCCAATTCTTTTAGCATGTATGCTTATTTTCTCTTCTGACTCTGCTTTTTTTTCATCAGCGCTATGATAAAAAGAGAGCATCTTCAACTGAAAGTGCGAGCCTTCCGAGGGATTAAATATCTCTGAGTATGATCTATCTATCGATCTCGAGTAGCTTCTCTTATCCCCGGTGTCATGCCAGCCGATGGAGCTTTCTCACAGCAAAAGATTGGCTCGAAGACTATTTCGGCTTGTTGCCTGATACTCCACCTTTCTGAACGAGATCTTATAGATAAGCCTACATAAACCATCATGGAAACTTCTCAAGAGGAGTGAAGTTATTGTACTTTTTCTATCTTAGCTATCTTAGCTTTAGCAAGGGGTAGTCCCAATTTGTTCTTTAGACATGGCATTTTTTTGTACTGCTGTCATTTTAATATAGCTGAAGTTCTTTGTTCCCTTTTTATTACCTATTTTATGTTTGTCTCCTCGTCTTTTATTAACTGTCCCTTGCCCATTTTGGATGCATGGCTTTACGAGAGGATGTACTGTTGTATCATGGATTAGCTTTGAAATCCTCATGGTATCTGTATTCAAATACTAGTATTGGATTTCTCTTGGTGCTCGAAGGAGGATAATTATCAGTGTTGGATGTCCGTACTTGCAGGTTCATTGAGCGAGGATTCCGTAGCATTAATTGGTAATAATGTTGTTTTAGATGATGACCTTCTGCTGGAAGCTAAGATTGTTTCTGCTCTCGTATAGACAATGAAAGCGTCGGCCTTGGCCAGCTCAGAGTCCCTCTCTTGTTTGCCTTTTATGAGTTCACATTACATATACTGTCAGCCGTGATTTGTTCTTATTTAAGATGGAAGGGGTTACCAGAAAGCTGCTTTGAAGATGATTGTTGAGTTGTTAGGAGGCTTTGAGCTTTGTTCTAAGGGCACAAGGCTGTTAGGAATTGGTAGAACAAATCTATTTGGATACAAACCATTTTGACATTCCGACAGGACTCGCATCTTAGAGAAAACTTTACGAACTACATAGTAGTTGTTTCCCTTTCTGTAGCTTACAACTCCTTTTTAATACACTGGAAAAAAATAAAAGAAAAAGCAACAAATTTTGAATGAAAGTTTCTGTGTAAAATCTTTCAGGGGCATTTTCGCTGGGAGGAAAACCAGAGCGATAAGTAACCCGTAAAACTGCAGAAATCAAGAACCCTGCTTGTAGTAGCCATAGATTCCATAGAAGGTCTGTGTCAAAGTAAGCACTAGCAAAACGAAAGCAGCAATGACGGAAATGATTGCCCAAGGACTGCTGAAGTAATTGTGCTTGAGGCTGGCTCTCCAGGCATTCCACCTGTGGTCGTAGTATCTGTTCATTGCCACAGACAGTGTAGAGAGATAACTGTCGTTGATGTCGAAGACCACCTCCTGGCAAAGCCGGTTGAAGAGGTCAGCGACCTCGGCGTCGCTCCCAAGCCAGTGCTCAATGATCCCGCAGTAGTGGAGGTACGCGACGTCCTCGGGGGAGTTGATCAAGTTGTCCAGGAAGATTATGTATGAGGTGATATCGTTGCTGCAATCGAAGTGAGACTGCTCGAAGGCTATCAAGTTGAGGAAGAGTGACCTTGTCCCATCGTGGATCAGAAGCCGCGGGATCCAGAGGATCCCATCCTTGAACTGGATGTCCCAGAACCTGTCCGTCTTCCTCTTTTTGAACTTGATCCCGGCTTCCCGGAGCTCCGTCACACAGTGGATGAGCTGCTGCCGCCTCTTGTCGGCGACCCGGTTGGAGTGTGACCATCGCTTGATCCACACCCTCGGCTCTGGCTTTGGGCCTGAGCGGAGGAGGCTCCGCCGGAACACTTCGAGGCAATGGAGCTCGCTCTGGTTTGATAACGGGTCAAAGGTGGTGGCACAGCCGAGAGACTCCAGCCTGTTGCGGCTAAGATTGGTCAAAGGCTCGTCCGTCGGCATCAGAGGGTCGAAGAACCGGAGCACCAGCTTGGCCACGAGCCCCTTCTGGTCAGAATTGCCGAGCTGGAGGCCGAGCAGCTGGTCGAGTATGAAAAGAGGGATCTGATTCTCAAGCATGATCATGTCACGCTGGATTGTGTGCATCAATCCCCGCATCGAGAAGATGGGGTCATTGCGAGCGTAGCCAAGTTCCTTGAACCCCTGGGCGACACCCCGGAACAGCTCGATCGCAAAGCATCCGTCTAGAACCATCATCTCCACGAACTCGTTGCTGCTCATGGATATCGTCCCCTCATAGCAGGCACGAGCTTTCTCCTCGACCTCCTTCATCGAGTCTAGATAGAGGCTTATCTCATGACCGGTGCGCCTGAGGACGCGGTGGAGGCAGCGCCACTTGTGCCGGTCCATCTGGCGGAGGCGCCTCTTACCGTGGTGGTACGGCCCGAGGGAGACAATCTGGGGGATGTAGGCCTTGTCCTCACCATCCTTGAGATAGTGCGGGATCCGATAAATGGAGAGCTTTGCCCATGAGCAGGCCTCGTCGTCCTGGCAAGCTTGCTCGAGCTTATCTCTGATGGAGATGACCCATTCGGACTCAGGCGGCCTAGGCTCATCTTCACCCCCGTCGTTCTCAACCACGATCTGGAGAGCCTCGGATGGTTCTTGCTGTAGCTTGAGAAACTGGTGGTCCTGAGGCTGTTGTTGCTGGTGGTGGTGATCTATCAATTCCGTGGATGCATTGGAGGTTGATTTATTGGGGAGTCCAGATTCCACAGTTTCTCTGAGCTTGAGGGTGATTAAATACCAACTCAAGAGCTCCTTGTTGTAAACAGCAACCATTTCTTGTGCCTACGTTTCTCTGCCTTTGCCTTTCTTTGGGTTTGGTTTTGATCTTTAAATCGATGCTTTCTATGTCTAGAGACACTGGAACAAAGGAGAGATTTTTCCAACATTCAGATTCAAAAGGAGCTTGAACAGTACTTTTTCTTTATTTGATTACTTTAGGTGAATTTGATCAAGCGGGTAGAGCATCTGACATGGACTGACCAACCCCCACAGAATAAAGAACAATCTGTGCAGACACTTTTAGGTGTTGTTATTACCTTTTCCGACATAATTTCCCCCCATCTGCATTTCTTGGATCGTCACTCACTCATCAGCACCTATGGAGATGCAAATTGATGTATAAAATCAATAACAAATGAACCCAGATCGAGGAATCCAGTTTTTCAATGGAATCCAATAGTCAAATTCCTCAGTTCTTGTTCTCTGTGTTCGTGAGAGCCACCATCTCCATCATGCGTCGATATGCTCTGTGGGTCCGTTCATGTGGTGGCTACAATAATGGTAATTGGTATCATTTGACCGAACACCCACTAGAAAATTCAACATTTTGCACATGGGATATGTATAAAAGGAGGTGGAGTAAAGGCTCATCCATGCTCTGGTCATAAGGCTGATAGTGTCGTGATCAACTTGCCCCACCTTACCCGTCCAAGCTATAGTTATGGGGCGTGGCCATTTCAATTACGTAAATGAAAAAAATGATGGGATCATATAAATTATTAGGTGGGGAAGGGTCATGAGAGGGCTCAATTTCGATTCTATGCTCGGCAAAAAAACCAAAAGAATACACGCAACGCTCACTTTATCCGCTAGGTTTTCAGATCTATTGCATAGTTATTGTCATAAAAAGAAGGGAAAATTCCAAAAAAGGCTCTAAGTGGCCATAGTTGTTTCAGAATAGACATTGTTTCAAAGAAGAGCTTGAAGTGGCCATAGTTGTTTCAGATGAGGGCTTGAGCTCGCTGGCCAGTTAAATATTCACCGGCTAGTGAGCTCCAGTGATCGGAATGAGGACATTTTCGTCCATAATTTTTTTTTAAAAAAAGCCAAAACTCTAAAATTAAAATCCCCACAATCCACGTTCTTTCCTGTCTTCTTTCAACACCAGTTCTCTTCTCTGACCCACCTTCATCAACAAAACTAAAAGAAAAGAAGCAAACGAGGAAGTGTTACCAGAGCAAGCACCGGTGGGCATTGGTGGCATGCGACCAGGCAACGGCGTGAATCGGGCGGTGGCGGCAACGACGACGGTTGAAGGGTGAAGGATTTTGAAAGAAACTAAAAGAAAAAAAAAAACGCTCCCTGGGACCACATAAATCCTTCGCCTTCCCAATTCAAAATTATTTCGATTGTCTTTCATTTTGCTTCCGTAATTCAGTTGAGGTCAGTTTTTTGAAGTGGGGCTTTGAATCGAAACCCTAGTTCTTTCGTTTCCATGGAGGTTAGTTTCCTAAGTTGGTTCAACTAGTACTTTGTTCGTGCAAGACAAGGTGATTACACTTGTTGAAGTAACATGTCGATAAGGCACGGGCATGTGGTGGAATACGACATCAATGGCAAGAGTGGTGACAGTAAGTTTCATTTTCTAATGACCGATTGTATTTATTGTGCATATTCTAATTGTATTTGTTGTCATCGTGGCCCCTACATGTTGTACGTGGTCCATGTTTCTCAATTCTTTACTGTTTTCATTTTGTTTTGTTTTTGTTTTTTTGTTTTTTTTTTGTGTATGTTGTGTCCTTAACATATGCAAAAATTTGTCAACGGTCCATTATGCATTGTTTTCATTTTGTTTTTTTGCGTTCATGGTCCAAGTTTCTAAAACATTTGTTTGCGGTCCAAATATTTTAATATGTTGTAATTGCAGCTTGTATTTATTTGGGTACAGATTTAAATTGGTGTGATTCTATTGAATTTATATAGACTCCAAAAAGATATTGACGTTTTCTTTTCTTTCAGTTGCATCAGGTGAGGGATGTGAAGAAGTGGATTATGCCACATTTGATAGTATTAGTGCTGAGTGTGTTGAAGAAGATGAGTTTGCCATTATCGATCTTGGTGAGTTATATAGAAGAAATGTACGATGTATGGAAGGTAGTTCAATGCATAGGGATACGGAGATTGGAGACATTAGCTTGTATGTAGATACATTATCTGATAATGTAGATTTCTTGAATATGGGTAGTCAATTTGAGTATACACATTCTGAGTTCAATGCTGAAGTGGATATGGAGAATCCTGCCTTTAAGTTGGGGATGTGTTTTAGTAATGCTAAGGAGTTTAGAGAAGCAGTTAGGAATTATGCCATAAAAAATGGGAGACAAGTGAGGTTCACAAAGAATGCGCAAAATAGGTTAAGGGTATTGTGTTCTGATGGTTGTGATTGGCTCATTTATGCTTCCAAAGTGTAGAGGGAGCATATTTTACAAGTCAAAACCTTCAATCCCATACATACATGTAATAGAGCTCTACATGTTCCTCAAGTAAGCTCTAAATGGCTGGCAAATAAGTATTGTGATCGGTTGAGGAATAATCCAACATGGCCAAGTGCTTCAATGAAGAAGACAATGGAGTCTGTGAATGTTTTGAAGTTGTCCAGGACAATGGTTTATAGAGCCAGACTTACAACAATGAGTATGGTAACAAGGAATGAGGAGGAGCAATTTAGGATGCTTAGAAGCTATTGCCAAGCACTTCTTGATTCCAATCCAGGATCCACTTATGTAATCAAGAGCAAGCAATGTCAAGACCAATTCAAGTTTAAAGGAGTTTACATATGTCTAGATGCATTAAGGAGGGGTTTTCTAGAAGGATGTAGGCGTTTTGTGGGGTATACTTCTAGTAGCTATGGGCCTAGATGGAAACAATCAGATGTATCCATTTGCATGGGCAGTCGTGGGACTGGAAACATACAAGACATGGCACTGGTTTATTAGTATGATCGCAGAAGATCTAGGGATCACAGACCCTGCAAATTCAAAATACTGAACTTTCTTGTGTGATAAGCAGAAGGGATTGGTGCAAGCACTAGCAAATTTGATGCTTGAAGCAGAACATAGATTTTGCTTAAGGCATCTTTATGAGAATTTCAGGCTACATCATAAAGGACTAGAACTTATACTTTTGGTTTGGAAGGCTGCCATGGCAACTCCAATTGTTGGTTCCTGCAATTGGGTTTTGATGAGCTGTGAGATTTGATAAGACAAGTGAAATCAAATTCTATGTAAAGAGATGAAAGGAACCTGACTTGGTTATCAAACAATTGGCCTTTTATGAATCTCAGCACCAAACTTGTTCAGATCACAATTTTGCAGGGATCCACGTAGAAAGAAAAGTATTGAACAATGGGAAAACTCCAAGCATATCCCAATTACAGAGAACTAACCGAAGATAGATCGAAAGGCTTGAATTTTTTTGTAAGAAGAGAATTCAAATTGATCCTCCAAGTCGAACAGCGTCTCTACCTTCGAATCAGCCATGGTTGGTTTGGTGGTCGAGCTTTCTTCCCAGTAGCAGAGCCACCGACCGGTCACACATTGCCAATGCCACCGGTCCTTGGCCGAATCACGGAGGTAAAACGGAAGACATAATTGAAACAATTTTTGAATCAGGGGCAAATGCTTTGCGTGAACAAGGAGGAATCTTTTAGTTTCTTTCAAAATCCCTCACCTTTGAAGGTCGCCACTGCCTGGTTGCACGCCCCTAGCGCCGTCGCTGCATGGTTGCACGCCGCCAGCTCCCTCTTCGTTGATGAACGTGGGTCGGAGAAGACACAAGATAGGAAAAGAATGTGGATTTTGGGGATTTTAATTTTAGAGTTTTGGCTTTTTTAATTTTAAATTTTTTATGGACGAAAATGTCCTTATTACGATCGCCAGAGCTTGCCAGTCGGCGAATGTTTAACCAGTTGGCGAGCTCAGGTCCTCATCTGAAACAACTATGGATACTTCAGGCCCTTTTTTGAAATAAGGTCCACTATGAGCTCTTTTTTGAGAAAATAAGGGCACTTGGGGCCCTTTTTTGGAATTTTCCCTAAAAAGAAAATTTGAGGCCTTTCTAATAAGAAAAGTAAATAAAAATACTTAACATGACCGAAATGTCGCTTTTTGGAGAATAACGGACCATCATTAGCCTCACATTTTATCTTGAGAAGCGGATGACTTGTTTATCTAGATCCCAAAGAAATTATTGCTTTCTAAGAAGCACATCTATGAGGTACAACTCGGACATATGTGTAAACAAAATAAAAACAATTCAGTCACCTTTACAATCTAGCTGGTTGTAGACATTTTTATGGAATAAATATTTGATATCCCAAATTTCGACCAATGTACTAAGATCGAATTCGATGGATTGTTACCACGAATTCTAAACCGATTAAGGGTTTTGGACGTTGCGTTATCGATAATTCAAAATTTATTGGTAAACCCTAAATTTTCGGACAAGTGATGGTAAGCCGAAAATTGAGAACCAAAGAGACGTTACGGACTTGGCATGAACCGACGGACCTATTTTCTATTAAATTCGGCCACTAAGAGGCACTATAATAGGAAATGACTGTTCTGCCCCCGAAAGCCCATTTTAGGCCCAAATAAAGAATCCATTAGATATCAAGCCCATTAAAATTCAAGCCAAATCCACGTGAATACTGCTAAGCCCACGTGAATAGTGTAAGCCCGTATGAATAGTGTCGAGAGTGGACATGACCATTTTGCCCTTTCTAGAAGCTTGGACTTTAAGGGATTTCATTAATGGATGCAAGACAAGACCAATTAAGGCTTGAAAGTGTCTTCTCTTCCTTTCTCCCTCAAGATGTGGTCGAATCCTTCCCCCCCTTGGCCTCTCTCTCTTGCTTTTCTTTCTCTTCCATTATTAGCCTAAAGTTGTTTTGAATTTCGAGAAACAAAGTTGGATATTTTGGAAAGTTGCATTTATGAGAAGATACAAACTTGGTGAGAAAGATAAGTGGCAAGACAACTCTTTCTCTTTCTCTCTCATTCACTCTTCACTCACTCATTTTTCCCCTTTTGTAATCTCTTCCTCTTTTTCTTTCCCTCTCTTTTTCCCTAAGTTTCGGCTACCCCCTCACCACCGCCCACCCATTGCCATCGTCCACCACCGTACCAAGCTCACTACTGCCCACCTTGCCACCGTGAGGATCATCGTCGTCGCCGTTACCAAGTCGCGCCGCATCGTGCTATCCATCGCCGTGTCACCACCGTTCGCTGAGTCGAGTTGTCGTTAATACCCATTTTCCGTTTATGTGCCGTCGCCAAGCCACCATCACCACCGCCTTCACATTGTCGCCTTCGTTGCCATCGTAGTCACCATCGCTGTTAAACGGTGAGTTAACTCCCTAATCCTTGATTAGGTTATTAATTGCACTTATAGTTAGATTAGCTATCTATGGTTAGATTAGTTAACTAGGGTTGGATTAGTTAACTAGGGTTGGTTTAGTTAACCATCGTTAGGTTAGTTAACCATAGTTGGGTTAATTAATCATGTTTGGGTTAATTAATCATGGTTAGGTTAGTTAACTACGATTGAGTTAATTAACCGTGGTTGGATTAATTATTAAATTGTACGTATTGGCATGTCCTAAAGTAAAGATTGCCTCAGAAAGATATTTATTTCATGAACTATGGTTTTATAGTCAAAATAATGTATTTTTGGGCATATAAATGGTGATTGATTTGGTGTCGTGCTTAAATGCTAAATTTTATGCATTGGAATAATCTAGTAGGCTTGGAAATTGAAGCACGTAAAGTTTGGCATGAAAAGTCTATTTGTATGATCACGTGTGAATATTTTATTTCATTTTTACTTATGAAAATGACAATAAGTTTGATGTATGAGCACGATCATGGCATGAGCATGAATCATGATGGCATTGGCTAGAAATATAAGAAGAACTGAATTGACATGCATGATCGAAGTGCTTGTGTGATCACAAAAGTGTACGGACCCTTAATGGTGATTGGGGATGATGCCTGATTTATCATAGTCTCGACGGGGTCGGGATGATGATGATTTATCGAATGCCCGGGGGGTCGGATGATGGATCGTGATAGAGGCCGGACCGATTCTCCTTTATGGAATGCCGTTTGCTTGCAGGGAAGATCGAGGTGGGGTCGCACCTCGGTCTTCCAAGAGGAGATGTTGTCGTGCCTGATGGGGTGGGATGATGTCCGGTCATGCTAGAAGACCGCCAACCTTTGGGTTGTGTCGTGGCCCGATAGGGTCGAGAACCGCCAACCTTCGGGTTGTGCTGTGCCCAAGAGCGGGCATAATCACTAAGTATAAAATTGGATTACGCTTGGATGCATTGTGTGTGGGAGATGGTGTTGTGTGTTATGCTATTGTGCCTAGTCTGATATATTGTGTATATAATGTTATAACAAATAACATGCAGGGCGTGTGCATGTGCCGAGGCGAGGTAAGAATGCTTATGATTTGTCTGTTGGTTGGTTTGGGTCTTTCGAATTTGTTATAGGTTGTGTAGAGCGAGAGTAGCTTGCTATTGATTTGCCATCGATGTTAGGTTGCATGTTTAGGGCATGCTCTAAGTGAATCAGTACTCTATGCGAGGCTTAGGTTGTTAACTTACTGAGATTTTACCTCACTAGTTGTTGTTAATCACTTTTCAGATCTGTAGTATGAATTTGAGGGTTGTACGGTTTGGGGTCCCCACTGATCAGAGCCTCGAGGTAAAACCGTACCAAGTCCCTGGTAAGGATTACAGCTACGAGCTTCACATCACTACAGTTTGGGTTGACGAGGGATTGATGCACTTGATCCCTCACCGGTTTCATGCATGGTTTTTACGTCACGGCGACGCCCTCTTTGGTCCATTGAGGGGTTTTGACAGGCCGGGCAGAGGTGGAGCTCCAGGTGGAACACCTTGGGATCCCATAGACCTTGAAGTCCCTGATGGCGC
This sequence comes from Metrosideros polymorpha var. glaberrima, assembly GCA_001662345.2. Taxonomy (NCBI): domain Eukaryota; kingdom Viridiplantae; phylum Streptophyta; class Magnoliopsida; order Myrtales; family Myrtaceae; genus Metrosideros; species Metrosideros polymorpha. The sequence continues at coordinate 9,300,291 of BCNH02000009.1, forward strand.
CGTCGAGGATCTGGAGTCCGATCTGGATGAGGATCCGGATGAGGAGAGCGATCCTGAGCCTCCTCCTGAGTACTACCTCTAGGTCGAGTCTGGAGGGCTGACACCTTTTTGGCGTAAACCCGTAGTATAGCGGAGATAAGTTAACCCCGACCCCTGGTATCTTTTTGTTGGTTTCGATAGGAAGTGGTCCAGAAGTGAGGGCTTGTACATATAACTTCCTAGGGTTAATATGTACATAAATAAAATGTGAGTTTTGCTATTGATGTTTGTTTTGCTGTTTTTCTGCTATCCTTGCTGTTGTGTTTGTCGGGTATTTGTTATTCACTTTTGCATGTGTTAATCAAAAGATAAAAAGAATGGGTCGTCAACGTGTCTTGGGACGTTGCATTTTTAATGACCCAAAGAGAAGAGATGTATCGGGATGGTCGCGTGCTCGAGGGCCGAGGCGTGGCAAAATAAATTCCTTATATTATGATTTTGGTAGGACATTTTGCGTTTACGTAGACAAAAAATAGTTAGAAATGCATCTTAAGTATAAGACATTTTTTTCAGAGTAATGACACTACAAGTATCAAACTTTTTATTAAAAATGGAATGGGGGATACTAATATAATCAAGTATCACTTAAATATGTGGTCATAATTTATTTGATATACATGTATTTAAGCATGGGAGATTATAGTAACAGTTGTAGCCTGAGACGATCACTGCGACAAATGCAACCACCACCATCGATCTAACCATCGTGATAACTATAGCTCGCTATGGTTAGCCGCCCACAAATTTCCTCTCCCAATTTTTTTGTATATTATTTTAATGGCGTCATTAAGAAATTTTTTGAATATATTTTAATTATATTTATATTTACATTTATATTGCAAATAATATCCAATATCTTACAAAATTAAAATATAGAATACACCAATTTTCCACATTTTCAATCCTAACTTATTTGGGATTGAGGAAGTTAGCGACTGAGGAGTTGAAGGTGTAGAAAGTGACGTGATGAAGGATGAAGCGCGGCTTGTGGGGCTGGATGATGGCCCATGTGAGGAGGATTGTTATGAGGAGGAAGAAGTTGAAGACGAGGAGGCTAATGCAGCCGTGGCGAATGCACCACCGCCACTTGCCGTGGTGCTTGCTGTAGTCACCGGTGGCTTTGACTGACATGGTGGTTGGGGGAGGAGGAGGAGGAGGGGGAGGAGGGAGGGAGGGAGGGAGGGAGGTTTGAGAAGGGGGATTGGAGTGAGAGGAAGAGAAGGTTTTTGTTTGGTTGGTGTATATAGAAGTGGTGGTATGGAGATAGGGTGAGGGAGGGCCTTATGCTATTTGTGCAAAATAGGGTGACGTGTGATGGACGCATTTGGTCGTTAGTACCTCCAACTTTTTTTTGTGTCGTGAAAAAACATGTCTGACATATATATACACCATTTTTCAGTTCCATCAAGAGAATATTTGTCATACTAGTATAAGTTCAAGATTTTTTATGACACAAAAAAAAGTTTGAGGTATATGTGTCACAATGGAAAAGTTTAGGATTTTTGTGATGCAAAAAAAGTTCGGGGTATTTTTGTCATAGTAGACATAGTTTGAGATTTTTTTTGTGGTATTAATTATTTCTGGAAATAGGTTTAATATGGCTGGAAATCACTTGAATGTTATGGATATGAGTCCAAAGGAACCAAGTATCTTCCCAGAAAATTCGGGTATGCTTGACCTTTGTCCTTTCTCCGATTTTTTTTGAATTTTTTAAATTCTGATTTTGAAAAAAAGAATTCTTCATAAAAGTTGAATATGAGATTTCAAGATTTCCAATGGTATAAATTTCGTAAAAATCCATCTCTAGAAGAGCGATCAAACCGAGTGTTTGATTTGTTTTCCAGCAACTCGCGTTGATCAATTTTATTTTGCCAATTTCAAATAGTTCGAGTTTGTTTTTGCAAATGCCCAAAACTAAAAATTTGTTCATTAGGGTCTAAAATAGTGCACTGGATATTTTGAGGACCAAATAGCAAAGTTTAGGGGGTTAATTAGACCAAAAATTGGAGAAGGTCAATTCTAGTTAAGGAAACTTGTGACATCCGAAATTTTTCCATATTTAGGGTACTAAGTTAAGAATTATTTAGTTGGGAGTTCGGATTTCATAAATGTGATTAATTTTGTGAAGTGCGGAAGGTGTGTAGGACGATTTTCGCGAATGTAATCACCTGGAGTTCGATTTGTTAGGATTAAATTAATGGTAGAAAAAAGTGTATGGATAACTAATTCAATGCCATAGTAGTTGTAATTCTATTTTGATGATATTCAAGTTTTAAATTTCCCAAATTGAAATTTAGCCTCAAGTATTATTCCCTTATGATTTTAGTGGGTTCCAAATATTTTTTCGAACTTATCAAGGTTATAGAATGGACATTGGTTTTCTTGTTTGCATTCTGATTTAATAGATAATTCAGTACTTTGGCAAATACTTACTTTCTATAGTAAATCGTGAGTCATTCTCAGACCTTGCTTACTTTTTCATTTTTTTCCTAAGTGTTTTAACCACCACATGCTCTTAACTTGGGCTTCAAGTTTAGCTTAGCTATGATGTCATGCATTACATCATGAATCTTGACATTAGCCATTTAATGCTTTGATGATTCATCTCTTTACTTGGCCAAGAAGAAGCCACCTCTCTTCTCACTCAAAATATCTCTCATTAGCCATTCTCATTTGGCCACTTGCACTCTAGCTACACTTAGAGTGCCACTTGAAACTTTGTTATTGGAACATTTATCCTTCATCTCATTATTGTATTGGTGACTCTTGCACCCACTTGGCCAAAGAAGGACAAGTCTTCTCCAAGTCCACCGAAATGTCTTCTTAGAGTAATTATGAAGGGCCACACTAAGCAATCCTATTGGAACAATTTTAAGGCCACTTGAATCTCTTTGGTGCCTCCTTACACATAGTAAGTTTAATTCAATGTCATCATTTCTCTTGACTTGAGCTACTTACCTTCCTTGGCCTATAAATAGATCCATATGTCCTCAAGTTTCAACAAAAATTCCAACTTGTCATGGAGAGTGGTTAAAGTTTTAAGTAGTATGAATCTTTGAGTGTAAGTGAAAACTTTAAGCGTTAAGTTGGGTCAATCTACTTAATACTTTTGACTTAGTTGGTTGTTATGTGTGATATTAGTTTTAGTTAAATCGGGTGTTAAGCATGAATATGCTCAATAGTAGTAGGGAAATGTTGTGATGGTTTGTTTTGGCTTGATGAGTGTGTACATGCATACATGGTGTTTGATAGATTTTCATAATGATTTGCTTCTGAGTTTGACAAGTTCCCTGCGTTTGATGAGTTTTCTACATCTGATAAGCTTTCTACGTCTGAACTTGCGCCTGAATGTTTTCCGAGTCTAAAGTATCTTCTAAGCCTGAACGTTTTCTGAGTCTAAAGTATCTTCTGAGCTTGAATGATTTCTAAGTCCGAAGCATTTTCTAAGCCTGAAAGTTTTTTAAGTCTGAAATGATTTGGTGAGTCTGAGGTGCTACATCTGATGTGCTGAGTCTAATGATGAATTTGATGTATTGAGTTTGATATACCGAGTTTGATGTGCTGCATCTGATGTGCTGAGTCTGAGGTACTCCATCTGATGTGCTAAGTTTGATGTGAATGATGTCAAGCGATTAAGATCTTTGTCACGGCTTATTCCCTTGTATGAGTATATAGATAAGACTCTGCAATTACCTAGATGTTCTACCGCGTATGACAATTCTCTACAAAGTTGAGATGATATGAAATCCTATTATGACTTGGCTCTTATAGTTAAGGTATAACTTGGCTCTTGTGGTCAAGGTAAGATATGACTTGGCTCTTGTGGTCAATGTATGACATGGCTCTTGTGGTCAATGTATGACATCGCTCTTGTAGTCATGGTATGACCATCATTATGTGAATATATAGTGGTGTATTTATCCTCGCTAATGTAAAGGACACCCGTGATGAATGGGCTGAGGCGTGGCAAAGGTATGTATGATTCCGTTCGCCATGAGTTGGTGGTGACGATGACTCATTAGTCGAGATGCCACATGAATCGAGATAGTTATGGCCAGTGACAAGAATGAAATTGCTTGGGAAACACTAGGTGATACTAGTGTATCATGAAATGAATATATCTTATGCTTACATTTGACTGAGAGTTCTTATGCAATATTGTTTATGGTTTTGATTAACATATCATATAGTAAAGATAAAACATTTGCTTATGTATGCATGGTTATTTGATATTGCCATGGACTCATGTTGTTTGTTAGTGCCAGGTTGAGTGGTAAGATGACTTCCTACCTTAGACTTATAGATTTCATTTACTGAACTTTGGCTCCCCCTTATTTTTCAGTCTTGTAAGATGTTGGAGGAAAATGAGATGAGACTAGAGGCCACTAACCCCTGAGTTGAATGGTGCATTGGTTTATGTTTAGGCACGCTTTTGAATTAGTTTGGGAGTAGAGGAGCTAGTGGACTAACTTTCTTCCCAGGACTTTGTATTTTGTATTTCACTTGGAATATGTATTAAAGTTGTAATATGGATGTTATTATAAAGAAGCATATGTCTATTAAACTCGTGCGATTTTTCTTGTATTTGATGTTGTGAAAATTATATTGTGCTTCCGCATGCAAATAATAAATCAAACTTATAAATGATACGGACATGTGTTGCGTGTGACATTCTAAGGCGTCACAAAAAAGTTTTCAAATGAGTCCTTGGGAAAACCTACAAATTTCATATAGCTAAAGGGATAATTTCAAATAGTTCAAAACATGAATTTGTTAGTAATAGATTGCAGTAAATCTCTTTAAAATTTGGATGGATTTTGAAATTTCTAGATATTTTTCCATATTTTCTAAGTTCCGGGTTGGAAGTGGATCACATTTGAAGGAGTTTTGGTTTCGGGTCAAATTCGGGTCGATAGGTCCGAATTGGGTCAAGTGGTCCAAATGAAAACGAAAATAGACTTCACAGGCTTTTCAATAACGTAAGGATCACTCAATGGGTAGGTTATTAAGGCTTTAATTGAACTCAAGTATAATTACCCGGAATCAGTAAAATTGGATAAGTGACCCAACTTGATTCACTCAATTGTTTTGTTGATTGTTTAAGGCTATTTAGACAAAATGCATGTCTACTTCGCCTTTCTCATGTGATTTCTAGATGTATGGCCTAAGCTTGCAATGTGTGTCAATTGGCGAGTAGTTTAGTGGGGTGACTAGTCTTAATTATGGGTTAACTTAATTGGCTCATTGCGTTGTGAACGCAAGTGGTGAGTCGATTGTTGTTAATATCAATTAAACAATCCCTAGAGGACTGGGTGGTGGCTTGGGTTGATCGACGTGTATGCTTACTATAAAAATCAATTCTAAATTGATTGAACATTGAGTGGATTGGATTGAGTGGATTGGACTTTGCCAACGATTTGTTTTGCTTGAATGCATGCCATGAATAAAGTGGTTGAATGACTGATTGTCAAATTGACACTCATCGATGGCAGTCTGAAGGGGCAACGGTCGAGAAGAATTAGCAATGGTGGAAGACCGATGTCCGATCCGGTCTCTCAATTTTTGTAATAGTTTAGGCTAACTTAGCTTAATTAGGCTAATTAGCTATTGAACTTAGGTCCTTTTAAAACTAGCCAGCTTGGTTTCCGTTCAATAAAATCAAATTAGACTTAGAATCACTTTCTAAATAAATAATTAGAATAGCTTAGACTAGTTTACCATCATAATATGTTTAGACTTTAGCTCGCCATAGTGAAGGATTCAAGCTTCTAAGGGATCATGTCTCAAGCCTTATAATGAGGTCATATGCATTCTTTTGCTTGAGGGTGTCGGGTTTTCATATGCACTTTCACCTAGATGCTCTTTTATTACTTGGGTGTTTACTTATTGCACAATCTTTCAATAAATTAGATGTTAATCGCTTTCCTAGAATAGGTTAGGACTAGTTTAGGATCGTAATGAAAACCTACAAACACATTTTGCACGATCACTTAGTGGCTTTAATACCTTAGGATCATAAATGGTAATGAAGAGTGAATGACCAATTAGATAACACACCTTCAAGTTAGTGGTATTGAAAGGGTGCTAATAGAAATGTTATCGTAAATAAGTCCTCGGCCCTAGAATCTCTGGTTGCATAGGAATTGAGACGACACTCCTGCGTTTTGATTGATTTCTAGTCGACCCCAATTGGCCAATGGCGACTCCTTAAATTACTAAGGTTGTTAATAACTAAAATAAATAATCCAATGTCACGCGAGATATGGGTTTGGGAGAGCCTGCACTCAAAATTGATGGATCGTTTTGGATCACTGAAGAAGATGGAATCCCAGGACCATCATTTAGGGCCACCAACTCGGATTGTCGTTCAAGTAAATATTTCTAAATCTTCCGCTAGACCCCAAAAGGGAACCCCTTTGGGAGGGTCGTGACAAGCCCCACAATGAATGCGCTTCACCTTATATGTTTGTCCAGTCTTCTCATCTATGATTCTCCCGTAATGATTCCAACAATTGTATGTGAATTTCTTATCATGAGAAGGAAGAAGAGAACTAGGTACCTTGTTTGTTGCACTCGTGGTCATGAATGACTCTTCTTCACCTTTATCATCTGACGATTCTAGTTCTGTTATAAAGTCATCTCCTCACATTTCTCCACCTCCATTGACATGTTATCTTGATAAATCAATTTCACACATACACAACAATAACATAATATAATTAGAAATTTCAAAATAAAGATCAAACTTTTATTATATAAAAAATTAAACTTTCGTACGTAAACATTCATGTTGGAGAAACATCTCCAAAGGATGATTCCCAAACTTTTCCTAATTTATTACCTAATCTTTTGGATGTAGATGTTTGAGATAATCTTTAAGAAACATGCAATATCCATGGTGTGATTTATCGGGTGAAAAATTGCGAGGTGTTCTAAAGCAGTAAATAGAAACAACACCAACAAAACTAAAGATCGGCTGAATCCGATGTTTGCATTGGAGCTGAGGCAAGACGAGGTTGGTGATGTTATCTGAACATCATGTGAAGATATTTGTAGTTTATAGCCGTTGAAGGCTGGATCTGGACAACGGAAGATCAGAAAGAATATCAGGAAATAGATAGCATGTAACTAGTAGCAGTGTAAGAACAATCAGTGTAGGAATAGTAGGCGCAGTACCTATTTTTGGAAACCTGCAGATTCTCTGGAAAATAAGCTATATGGGAAGCTTTCTCCTAGTGAAGGCAGGACCAACGGACCTCTAATGACTAGAAGACCCTGTGAAACGTCTCCAATGGCTAAAATGAAGATGTCTATAAAAGAGAAGGTCTTCCACGAAGCTAAAGTTAGAGTTGCATACACTGAACCAAAATAGTTTCTTAGCTGCTCTTCTTATTGATATTACTCTCTGTTTTTCACAAAAAATCTTCTCTGTGTTAATTTTTGCATAGAGAGAGTTTGCAAGAGAATAAGTACTTGTGAGTGCAGTGGCTGAATCCTAGTAGTGAGATCTATCAAGTGTAAAGAATCAACACTTGCTATTTGTAACTTGTTGAGCAAATCTCTAATGTAATCCAGCCTATCTTACGGCCATTAATCTTGATAGTGGACGTAGTCTTGGTTATAAGCCGAACCACTATAAATCTCCTGTGTGATCTTGTTTCACTTACTTTTCATCATTGCTAGTGTTATTTGCTTATACATCATCTGAAAGATCTGCTTGACCTGATCTTTAGTGGTTTCATCATTTTACAAAGAGAAAAACCAAAATATTTTCAAAACAACTTATTCACCCCTCCTCTAGGTTACATTGTTAGTCCTAACAGTTCAAACATCTTCTTTGGTTGACTTAGTATCAGTCAACTGTCACGGGTCGATTGATCTAGCGTTCCCTTCATCCGTGCGGCCATAGGAATTGCTTCCCAAGTCAGCCTTTCTCACACTCACTCGCTCATAACGATCTTTAGAGAGAGAAACTCTAGAGAGAGAAACTCTGGATTGTATTGCTTGTAAGGAATGAGATGATACAAGTGAGGGGAGGAGACCTCCTTATATACAAGTACAGGCCTAACCGTATTTGTAGATCTCTCCTCGATCTAACGGTGGAGATTGCATCTCCCTAACCACCATCTACCCGCATTTAATATGAAAGACTCTAGAATATGGCACAATTACAAGATTGCCCACCCCGAGAATATTCTAGAGACTCTTAGAGAGGGTTGCCCGTCTCTCTTAGATGATACACGGTCCTTCGAGCGTAAGGAACCTCAAGACCGTGTCATTCTCCCCCACCTAATCAGGCGACGCCCTCATCGCGTCTTCGGCATGAAATTCATCAATTTGTCGCTTGAATTGCCAAAGAGCTTCTTTGGGTTCCCAACTTGCTTCACTCTCCGGAAGACCCTTCCATCGGATCAGGTACTCTCGCTTCGGCGCACGGTATCACTTTCGTACGACTCGATCCGCCATGATGAAGTTGATGTCTCGATCATACGAGGTTTTCGCCCCAAGAGGTGCCTGTTGCAACTCTCCTCGATCCAGATCTTCCTAATCTTCATGGAATGGCTTTAGCATACTAACATGGAACACATGGTGTACCTTTAACTTCGGTGGTAGTTCCAACTTGTATGCCGCCTTGCCGATCCGCTGTATCACTTGAAATGGCCCTTCATAGCGACGGATCAACGACTTAAGCATATCTTTGTATCTTAGGACCAGGTGTAACTTTACTAACACATGATCCCTGACTTGAAATTCCACGTGCCATCATTTCTTGTTGGCCCACTTCTTCATTCGCTTTGAAGCTTTGTGTAGGCATGTCCGCGCGATGTCCGTCCGCTCTTGCCATTCTTTGGCAAATTTATAGGCAGAAGGACTATTCCCCCGATAGCTCATGGCAACCGTGCTTGGTGTGCTCGGTTGTTGTCTCGTCACGATCTCAAAAGGACTCCTTCCAGTGGACTCGCTCCGCTGAAGGTTGTAAGAGAACGGGGCCACATCGATTAGCTTTGTCTAGTCCTTCTGAGTAGCACTCACATAGTGTCGAAGATACACTTCAAGGAGCGCATTTACCTGTTCTGTTTGGCCATCCATCTGGGGGTGCAAGCTTGTCGAGAAATTAAGGTATGACCCGAGTAATTTGAAGAGTTCGATCTAGAACTTACCGGTGAACCATGGATCATGGTCGCTCACGATCGTCTGTGGTACGCCCCAGTATTTGACGATGTGCTTCAAGAACATCTTGGCCACTTCTTCGGCCGGGCAATCCTTCGTAGCTGGTACGAACGTTGCATATTTGGAAAATCTATCCACCATGACCATGAGAGTTTGACACTCCTCGGACTTAGGTAAATTCATAATGAAGTCCATGGAGACACTCTCCCATGGACGCTCCGGGATAGGAAGAGGTTGCAGTAATCCAGCCGACGACTTTTGCTCGAGCTTGTCTTGTTGGCACACCAAACAAGTCTTCACATATGCCTCCACATCATCGCGTAGGTGCGGCCAGAAAAACCGCTCCTCTACGAGTGCCATAGTGCGGTGGATCCCTGGATGACCTGCCCACTTTGAGTCGTGGCACTCTCATAGCACTTCCTTCCTCAGCTTCTCGTATTGCGGCACGTAGAGTCTCTGCCCTTTGGTGTAGAGTAGATCATCCTCGCACCAAAATTGCCGCGTCTTGCCCTTTTGTGCATACTTAAGGAGGGCCTTGGTGGTTGAATCATGTTGCAACCCCTCCTTGATACGCTCGTTCCAAGGGCATTCAGGTTGACTCACCACGGCTGAATCCATCTTCCGACTCAAAGCATCGGCTACAGAGTTGGACTTACCCGGCTTGTATTCCAGCACATAATCGAATTTCGCCAAGAAGTCTTGCCAGCGAGCTTGCTTTGGAATCAACTTCTTCTGAGTTTGGAAGTAGCTCGTAGCCACGTTGTTCGTCCACACGATGAACCACGATCCCAGGATATAATGTCTCCACGTACGAAGACAGTACACCACAGCCGTCATCTCCTTTTCCTGGACCGTGTATCGCCGTTCGATTTCGTTCAGCTTCCTCGACTCGAACGCTACTGGATGTCCATCCTGCATAAGAACACCGCCAATAACTAAGTTGAAAGCATCGGTTTCTACCTCATAAGGCTTGGAGTAGTCCGGCAACACTAGTACTGGCTCCTCAATCATAGTCCTCTTCAACCCATAGAACACCTTTTTGCATCGCTCCGTCCACTCCCATGGTTTGTTCTTCTTGAGCATATCTGTGAGTGGCACGGTGAGGCTCGAGTAACTCCGAATGAATCGCCGATAATAGTTGGTGAGGCCTAGGAATGACCATAACTCCGTCACCTTAGCCGGCGGCTCCCAATCAACAATAGCCTGGATCTTGGCCCCATCCATCTGCACACGTCCACCCCTGATTATGTGCCCCAGGAATGGAACTTCCTTTTGCACGAAGGCGCATTTCTCCCACTTCACATACAAATCGTTCTTCCGCAAAACTTGGAACACTTGCTTGAGATGCTCGATATGTTCCTCAAGGGTCCGACTATATACTACAATATCGTCTATGTAAACCACAACAAACTGATCAAGGAAAGGGTGGAGTACCTTGTTCATGAGCGTGCAAAATGTGGCTGGAGCATTTGTCAAGCCGAATGGCATGACGAGGAACTCATATGATCCATACCACGTCACACATGCGGTCTTTGGCTCGTCTCCATCCGCGATCCGCACTTGGTAGTAACCCGATCGAAGATCAAGCTTGGTGAACCATTGCGCTCCTCCAAGTTGATCAAACAAGTCGGCAATTAGTGGAATCGGGAACTTGTTCTTGATTGTGAGCTTGTTCAGTGCTTGATAGTCGATGCACATTCGGAGTGATCCATTGTGCTTCTTCTGGAACAAGACTGAGGTGCTGAACGGAGCTTTTGACGGACGGATGTATCCAGCATCAAGTAGGTCTTTGAGTTGTCTTCGCAACTCTTCCAATTCCGGAGGTGCCATGCGATAAGGCGCCATGGTGGGTGGTCGAGCATCAGGCACAAGCTCGATTCGGTGATCCACCTCCCTCTTAGGTGGAAGCTTCTTTAGAAGCTCAGATGGCATCACATCTTTAAATGAATCTAGGACTTGAGTTACCTCTGTTAGGACATCACTCCTTTTGCCCATTGGTTCCTCGATCTTCACTGTGACTAGGAAAGTAACCTCTCCTTTATTTGCCCCCTTGTTAAGTTGCATTGTTGATATAATTTTTTGATTGTGGCCCAAGTCACACTTGATCGGGACCACGCATTGGCAACGCGAATCCAGTATACACAGACAATTAGCAAATGGAATAACAAGAGCATCTATTCTATCAAGGAATCCTAATCCGATAACAAAATCGTAGTCATCGCGCGGAAATACCTCGATACTTTCTTTGCTCTTCCATTCGCCCAGGCAAACTTCTACGTTCATGGCTATTCCGCATGTCGGGACCTCCTTGGAGTTCACCGTCTTGAGCCTCCCGGCTCCTTTCTCGACTCGAAGATTCAGTTTCTTCGCAGCCTCCTCTAATATGAAGAGATCGGATGCACCAGTATCCACGAGCGCACTCATTATGGTCATCCCGATCTTCACGTTCGCGAACATGAGCCCTTTTGGTTGGCTCATCTTCTTGGACTTGATAGCACTTAGTATCTGCAACGACTCCAGTCGCGTCTCCTCCTTCTCTTCCTCTTGTGCCTTGACAAGCGCCGCGAGATTGGCTTGCGTTGGGCACTCACGAGCCATGTGCGGACCATCGCACAAGAAACACTTGAAAGAGGAGCGGCCCTTCCTATGTTCTCCACCACTCGATTCTCCCCTCGCCTTCGCAGGAGCCGATGATGGCTTGTTTCTTGGAGGGCGTTGGAATTTGGGGCGATCTCCCCCACCATTAGCCTTATCCCTTGGTCGGGAGTCCGGCTTCTTCCCAGGAGTGGACTTGTATTCCACGAGGCTCTCGGCCACGAACATGGCCGTCGAGAGATCCCTTGCGTTGTGTCGCTTCAACTCTTGCTTCACCCATGGCTTAAGACAACCAACGAATTGGAAGTACACCTCTGTGTCGTTCATGGATGGAATTTGCAGCAGCAACTCAGAAAACTTCCTCACGTACTCACGAACCCCACTCCGTTACTCCAAGCGTCGGAGCTCGTCTCGGGCCTCCTCTTCCACATAAGCGGGGTAATGTTGTCGTCAAAACTCCTCGACGAACGTTTCCCATGTAGTGATCGGTTCACCACTCCGATCATCACTCCTATGACGCCACCATAAGAGTGCATTATCAGTAAGATACATAGTCATGGTACTAACATTGAGCGCACCATTGACGATCCTCATCGTCGAGAAGTACTGCTCTATGTACCACAGAAAGTTATCCACGTCTTTGGCCACCCGCGAGCCCTTGAACTCCTTAGGCTTTGGGGCATCCACACGTGGATTGGCTTGCACAGTGACCACCCCGTTCACGCGTGCTCCCTCCACTTCGGCAAGTTTCGTCTTAAGTTCGGCCATCTCCGCACGCATGGCCGCCACGAGGGCTTCCAAGGCATCGTCGTGTTGTCGAAGTTCATCGGTGGTGTTGGCTATGCCCAGCATCTCCTCTCGGAGTTCTCCTACACCGGCTTTGAGCTCTTGCACCTCGGTCTCAAGCTCTCCCGTTCCGATTTCGCCTCCCTTGATGCGTGCGGTCATATCCTTGACATCACCTTGGACGTCCGTGAGGGCGATCTCTATCTTCGCCACGCGAGTCTCCATGTCCATTGGCACATCCTTTGAACTCGACGTGGCACGATCCTTCCTTCCCTTGGCAACTTGCCTCTTGGTGACTCGTCCACGATCATCTTCCGCAACTCAGTCGGATGAGATATCGGATCGTAGCTCCATGCCGCCCTTGACCATCTTGCTTTGATACCAACTATCACGGGTCGATCGATCTAGCGTTCCCTTCACCCGTGCAGCCTTAGGAATTGCTTCCCAAGTCAGCCTTTCTCATACTCACTCGCTCACAATGATCTTTAGAGAGAGAAACTCTAGAGAGAGAAGCTCCGGATTGTATTGCTTGTAAGGAATGAGATGATAAAAGTGAGGAGGAGACCCCATTATACACAAGTTCAGGCCTAACCGTATTTGTAGATCTCTCCTCGATCTAACGGTGGAGATTGCATCTCCCCAATTACCATCTACTCACATTTAATATGGAAGACTCTAGAATATGGCACAATTACAAGATTGCCCGCCCTCGGGAATATTTTAGAGACTCCTAGAGAGGGTCGCCCGTCCCTCTTGGATGATACATGGTCCTTCGAGCGTAAGGAACCTCAGGACCGTGTCACAAGCTTATAGGGGTTGATGTCCTAAGTCTTAGAACAAAGCTATATTATATTCTTTGCCTGAGTAGTATTTGGTTTTCATTTCCGTGTTTTTACTCGGAGCTTTTAATACTTGGGCGTTCATTCCTCACCTTACATAAATTGGTTGTTTTATTTTCCTTCTAGAACGGTTAGGATAACCCTTAGGAACATAATAAGCCCCAAAAAGAACATTTGCATCAACATGTAGCGATTCATAGATCTTTAGGATCATTATTGGTGAAAAAGCAGTGTGATCACTTATATGAACAATCCTATCAAGTTATAGGTATCGAAAGGGCGCTAATTAGACGATTAGTGTAATCAAATCTCCAAACTTAATAAATCTCTGGTTGCATGGAAAACGAGATAAAACTCCAATGTTTTGTTTGGTTTCTAGCCGACCGCGAAAAGGCTAGTGACAACTCTTAGAAATCAATTAGGCAAATTGAATTTAAAAAATGAAATCCAAGGCCATGCGCGAGGTATAAGCTTAGGAGAACTCGCGCCTAATCCAAGGCCATAGGCCTTACTTTGGGCAATACCTCTAAACTTGTTCCCATTTCCCCGATGAAAAAATCTATGGGTGGTTTGCGACTGACACTATTGAAGGGCGTGCTGGATCAATGACTCTCGACTTCTAGGCTTTGACTTTGAGATACGCAAGACATGGTCTTGGTCACTACGCTAGCCTTCGACTGCTTGCAACCCAATCCACGACTTCAACCGACGATGAGATAATTGTTACGGTTCCAGTTCAGGTACCCCTAAAAATGGCGATCGCAAAATCAGTCATTCAGTAGAGAATTAAACTCTGACAACTCTTCAATTCTCATTTTCATTAAAACTGCACTAAACACAGGCAACTAAACTATGTTGCCACGTAAGCTAACTAAATAGTACCAAAGCAATCCACCAGCTTTGTTCCACATGAGGATTGAGATACCAGGAGTGCCATAATTTTTGTATAGCGTTTACTTGAGGGTTATAACTTTTTTTGGCTCACTTGAGTGCCACATCGAAATAAAAAGGATCACTTGAGTGCCAGTTTCGGCAAGTAGTCCTATGCGGATTTTTTTTTTCTAAATTTTACCCCTTTTTTATTTTCTTTTTTCAGGGCCAGCGAGGGTCACGGGCGACTCTCACCGGCCTTGCTCGCCCATGGCTACTGGTGAAGGTCCTCGCCGGATCTGGGCGAGGGTGCCTTGCTCGCGGTTGGCGAGGCTGTAATGGCTTTGCCTAGGGCCTTCGCGGCCTCGTCAGTCGCGGGCGAGGGCAGGCGAGGTTATGAAGGCCCTCACTAGATCTGAGCGAGGTCGCCTTGCTCGTGGTTGGTGAGGTTGCGATGGCCTTGCCCAAGGCCTTCGTGGCCACGTTGGCCACAGGCGAGGGTCGCTGGTGACCCTTGCCGACACAAAAAAGAAAAAGAAAAGAAAAAGAAAAAGTTAAAAAAATAAAAATTTATTAAAAATAATAAAATAATACTTTTCGGCATCCACGTATTCTTTTCCGGCGTCCATGTTGGATTTTTGGGGAGCCAAATGACCAATGGCACTTAAGTGATCATTTTTTCAAATTTGTGGCACTTAAATGAGCAAAAAAAAAGTTATAGTACTCAAGTGAGTGTCGTACAAAAGTTATGGTACTCCTAGTGTCCCAATTCCGTTCCACATGAGTTACAAAAGCTGGTTGGCGAGGGTATCAAGGAAAGTGGCTCTCCTAATAGTAGGGGTGTGCAAAAAAACCGAGAACCGCTTGCCTGCCTAAGAACTGGACCGAACCACCAAGAACCGGTGGTTCCTAAGGGAACCGATTTGGTTCTTGGTTCCAATAATTGGATCCAGTGGGTACCGGTCCGGTTCTTGGTTTCAGGTACAAAACCGCCCACCTGCCCACCTGGACTGGACCGATAATACATATATATATTTTAAATTTTTTCAGTTTTTAAAAAATGAAAACATAACTCAGAATTGGAGATTCTCACTCAACTCTCGCGACTCTTGGCCTCCTCTGTCCCGACTCCATCTCATCTCGCTCTCTCGTCTCAACTCTTGCCGCGTCTTATGAACTTTCTCTCTGTCCGTAGTGTTGACTTTCTATAACTTTACATATCTTGCTTCTTGATCGTAGCGTTGATTCGTTCAAAACATCGCGCTGGTGTTTTCAGTCAATCCGACACTACGTCGTGTTCGTCGATTTATAGTGCAGCCAGCAATCACTAGGGTCAGTGCTTACTCGATCACACCTCCCACTTTTGCCGTTTGGATCCTTCATTTCGAATTGATCGCATGTTTTGGTTTCTCGGGCGGATGCTAGCTTGGAGCCTCCATTGAAACCCCATCGTTTCCTTCAAGCAAACATCCCAAGATCCAAGAGGAAGAAAGATCGTTTGTCCTGTGATTTCCCGCCTTGCAGGATTGATTCTTGAGACAGAAAATGCGATTCGCATAAATCAAGCGAAACGTCATTCAGTTCAAGATACAGAGTTCCTCTAGATCTGTGAAAGTCCTTTTCCATGTTTGTTTATTGATTTTATATATATACATATATCTACGCATTATATAGTTGAAGAAAGAAACTTAAAAATGCTCGCCATTCCCGCATGAGCAACAAGGGAAAATGGGGTGCTTGTGACCACCGTTTACCGATTCCATAGACCCACTCGGGAATCGAACCGGACCGGCGGTCTAGTTTTTGGGTGGATCTATGGAACCAACGGGCGGTTCTCGGTTCTAATTTTTCGGAACTGGTCCTTAATGAGTGGTTCTTGGTTGTAAGGTGGGAACCGCCCACCCAGACTATGCTCATCCCTATCCAATAGAGCCTTCTAATATAATTGCATGAGAAGTATTTTGAGGGATACCTAATTGTTTATTGATTCAACAACGCGACCTAACACCAAATATTTTGAACATTTTTACTTTTTTGGATTGATCCACGTGGAACGCAGCTGAGCAATCACAAAAGTTAATTCAAGTTGATCGAGAAAGTAAATGTGAATGGCAGAACAGTTTTTCGGAAATAAGAGAAAAAGAAAAAGGTACCACAAATGTCATAATTTTTGTATTGTACTCATTTGAGTGTCATAAATTTTTTTCCAATCACTTGGTTTTATAACTTATGTAAGGCGCTTACTTGAGTGCTATAACTTTTTTTATCACTTAAGTGCCATATGACTTTATAATCGATTACTTGAGTGTCATAACTTTTTAAAAATATTCACCATAGGTGCTATGCCAGGTTGATTTTATGCATTAGGGTAAACGTTTTAAAAAAGTTATGCCACTCGAGTGATTGATTGAAAGTTACAGTACTCAAGTGAACGTTTTTTAGAATTTATGTAACTCAAGTGGTTGAAAAAAAGAGTTATGATATTTAAGTAAGCGTCATACGAAAATTATGGCACTTGTAGTATTCTTATCATTACTAGAAAAGTTTACTGTTTTTTTTGCCTTTATGGAGTGGTAGACCTAACTTTGTGTTTTTAAGTCAATTCATATTTCTTGAAACGCGTCAGTCCCACTTGTGGTGTTCTTCTCCTTAATAGAAAAGTTGACTTCTTTTTTGCCTTTATGTAGTGGTAGTCCATTAGGTTTGACCAACTTTTTGTTTTTAAGTCAATTCATATTTCTTGAAACGCTCGGTCCCACTATTGCATCCATTAATTTGTTAAAAAACTTGTCTAATTAGCTTCCTCATTTAGTGCCAAAAGATGACCTAAGAAATCTGTTTACTAGAGTTAAAGCATCCATTGACCAGGCAGAGTCTATAAGTATTTCAAATCTCAACTAGATTAATCACAACCAAATCATGGGTTCTTCCTTAATCTTTGACAAGTCTCTATTCAATTATCACCAGCCTGCCTTAGGAGCCTTCTTCTTCTTCTTGGTCTTTGCCAGCTTTGCTTCTTCCACTCCAACTTTCACTGCTGCTGCCAACAATGAGAAACAAACAGAGGCTCTCCAGACATGGAAATCTAGTCTCGAAGACCGTAGTCAATCCCTCCTGTCTTCGTGGCGCGGTAATGATTCTTGCGACTTTGTCGGAGTCACTTGCGACGACTACGGATCCATTACCCATCTCAATTTTTCCCATCTCGGTTTGAGAGGAACATTAGATGACCTCGACTTCTCACGCTTAACCAGTTTGCTCAGTTTTGACGTCAGTGACAACAAGATCTACAGCTCCATTCCTTCGAGTATTGGTAACCTTTCCAAACTCAAGTATCTTGATTTATCTTCTAATGAACTCTATGGGAACATCCCTGCAAGTATGGGCAAACTAAAAAATCTTCGCATACCTATGTGACAATTATCTCAGTGGCTCAATCCCTCATTTTATTGGAAACTTGACACGTTTATTAATTCTCTGTCTTTTCAAAAATGAAATTTCTGGCTTGATCCCTCGAGAAATAGGAAATTTGATCTCTCTCACTAAATTGTATCTGGGAAAAAATAATTTGGTCGGTCCAATTCCTACTTCTCTTGGAAACTTAGGCAACTTAACAATGGTGGACATTTCAAACAATAACCTTTCTGGTCTCATTCCACGAGAGATAGGTGAATTGAGGAATTTGGAGGTTCTTTACTTATGGAGAAACAGACTTTCCGGATCCATACCTTTGTATATAGGGAAGCTCGCTATCCTTATTGAATTAGATTTAGCTAAATAATTTGGTCGGTCCAATTCCATCATCTATCCAGAATCTGAGCAATCTAAATCTCTTACACATTTACTGGAATCATCTTTCTGGCTCGATTCCTGAAGGAATAGGGAAATTGGTGTCTCTTAGACTATTGGATCTGTCTGTTAACAGTTTGAGTGGTTCAATTCCTTCATCAATTGGAAACCTGACCAATTTAACCACATTACGCCTCGGCGACAATGACTTTTCTGGTTCCTTGCCTCCTGAAGTTAATAAAATTACACATTTGAGTGTTTTTTTATCTAGCTTCCAATGAACTCGAAGGGCAATTGCCAGATGACATTTGCCAGGGGAAACTACTGCAGAATTTCACAGTCACAAACAATCATTTCACAGGGCTCATTCCAAAAAGCTTGAGGAACTGTAGTACATTAATAAGAGTGAGGCTTGAAGGAAACCAACTTACGGGAAATATAAGGGAAGCTTTTGGAATATATATCCACAGCTAAAATTCATGGACTTGAGCCACAGTAATTTGTATGGTGAGCTTTCATGGAAATGGGAGCTTTGTCGCAATTTGACGAGCTTAAGAATATCAAACAACGTCATTTCTGGTAAGATATCCTCAATCTTTGGAAGGATGACTCAATTAGAGGTACTGGACTTGTCTTTGAATAATTTGGGTGGAGTGATTCCAAGGGAATTGGCAAGCTTGAGGTTTTTGCTATATCTCATCTTGAACAATAAACGGATCATAGGTGATATTCCAAATGAAATAGGGGTTTTATCCAAATTGGAACGTCTCAACCTGGCATCAAACAATTTGAGTGGATCGATCCCACTGCAACTCTTTCAGTGCACAAACTTGTTGAGCTCGAACTTGAGCAAAAATAAACTCAAGGGAAGCATTCCTCCCAAGATAGGCAACGCGCAATTCCTAGACATTCTTGATTTGAGTCGGAATCTATTGACCGGAAGAATACCACAAGAACTAGGAAGGCTGAGAGTCCTTGAAACCATGGATGTCTCCCACAATAGCTTATTTAGTTCCATCCCACATAGTTTTGGTGATATGTTGGCATTAACTATTGTTAATATATCCTACAACCACCTTGAGGGTCCTCTCCCAAATATCAAAGCTTTTAATGAGGCACCATTTGAGGCAATTCGGCATAACATGAGGCTCTGTGGGAATGTTGTTGGTTTACAGAAATGCAACTCTTCTAGCAAGAAAGGTAGTGGAGACGGTGGACAACGAATTTCTGTCATCCTCATTCTTTCATTCTCGGGATTTCTGCTCCTTGCTTCCATCTTGACCATTCCTTGATCTTTGTATGTTGTCAAAGAAAGAATACCAAGAGAGTGAACATTGGACTATCGAATGATTTAGATTTTTTGCGCATTTTGGGTTATGATGGCAAAGCTTTCTACGAGAGAATCCTGGAGGCCACAGAAGGATTTGACTCCAAGTTCTATGTGGGGAAGGAGCATTCGGCATTGTTTATAAAGCCGAATTACCAACAGATCACATTGTTGCTGTCAAGAAAATTTCTTCGTCCCCTGAGGAGGAGTTCCTAGACTTCATATCTTTCGAGAGGGAGATTCAAACCTTATCAGATATCCGCCATCGTTGCATTGTCATGCTTTATGGGTTTTGCTCTCATGCGAAAAATTCTTTTTTGGTGTACGAGTACATCGAAAGAGGAAGCTTGAGAACAATTTTGAATGATGATGAGAAAGCATCAGAATTTACCTGGGACAAAAGGGTGACCATGGTTCGAGGAGTGGCGGATGCATTGTCCTATATGCATCACGATTGTTTTCCTCCGTGGATTCATCGAGACTTGACCAGTAACAATGTTCTGTTGGATGCCGATTATGAGGCTCGGGTTTCCAATTTTGGCACCGCAAGACTATTGAGGCCAGATTCATCAAATTGGACGGCAATAGCCGGCACTGTCGGATACATCGCTCCAGGTATTTATGTCCTTCAGGATTTTTTCTTTTCTTTTCAACAACATTTAGGATCAAGAAAGGTATTATAATTCATCTGGCTCGTCCAAGGATACTAAGTTTGTGTAATCAAAATGATATCTGCTCGTACTTTTCTATATATCCATCACATGAAGAGAAATCAATGTCATTAGCTTAAGTCTAGCTGATGAGGTTATGAACAAGTATTGAATTCTTCGCTTGCAGAGTTGGCTTAATCTACAATTCCAACTGAAAAATGCGATGTGTATAGCTTTGGTGTTGTCGCATTAGAGACGATCATGGGAAAGCATTCTGGAGATCCTGTCTGTCGGGAATGTTCATCATCTGCCGAAACTGAGGCGCTGCCACTGTTAAAGGATGTGCTAGATCAACGTCTCTCACCTACTAGAATACAACTTCAAGAAGCGGAAGACATGGTCTCTATCGCACAGCTAGCATTCGTGTGTTTGCAAGCTGATCCACGGCTTCGACCGACCATGAAACAAGTTTCGCAGGAGCTCCGCGTTCAAGTACCCTTGGAAATGCCATTCTCTGTGGTCAGTTTGGCGCAACTTTCTGATCTGAATGGCAGGAGATTTCGAGCATCGGAAGGAGACTGTAAGTTTTGAAGTTAGCTTTCATGTGCACCGTTTGTCTGTTTGGTCTGTAAGTTGCTAGCAAAAAATAAATACTGTTGCCACGAAAAGTTGCTCATCGGTTGTGGGCTAATCGGGATTATAATAGCCAATCTTATCAGACAACTTCGATTATCTTCTTAGTTCTTACCGATTCTACCATGTGAATTATTTTCATTGCAGAGCCTTTTTACCTAAGAATGTTATTCGAAAACTTCGCATCGGCCATTGTACTTTGGAGTCGTGGCACCAGAAATAATTATGGGAAGGCTTCTGAGGTGGTCTCATTTCACTATTATTTTCAACTTGGCGCAATGAGATCAGGAAAGAATTTGCAAAACGCATTGGATCGACATGGTTGAATGTAGTTTTCCGTTGTGAAAAGGACAATGACTCTAAAAAGTCTCTGATTTTTGTCTGGTACAGTGTCGTTCCCAAACTTTTATTGGGGCTAACTATACAATTTAGTGAGAAGTTGAGTAGGTTGTTTTAAGGAATTTTGACAATATTGTGGA
This sequence comes from Metrosideros polymorpha var. glaberrima, assembly GCA_001662345.2. Taxonomy (NCBI): domain Eukaryota; kingdom Viridiplantae; phylum Streptophyta; class Magnoliopsida; order Myrtales; family Myrtaceae; genus Metrosideros; species Metrosideros polymorpha. The sequence goes on from BCNH02000009.1 coordinate 9,321,469, forward strand.
AAATGGCAGCTACTGAGAAGGTGTTGATACAGAGTGGGAAGTTGTCAGAATAACGAGCCATCTTCCTCTAATAATACTTCAAGTGGGTTTTGGAGCATCCATTGCCATCGTACTGTCTTACAAATTCAGGCTCCTTGAAGGCCTCAGGAATTTTCATCTTCGAGTACGGCAAAACTTTGTCAACTCCTTGCACCTCATAGCCTTGGAGTGCACATAAGTGTTCTTCAATCTTCGCGAATCATCTAGCACTTTCCTCATCGTAAGGGAGTTAGGTTTCTTCTTTCGGAGTAGACTTAAGATCGATGACAATAGGTGTCGAAATGGGACATCTCCGGTCGTTTCCTTGCTGTTGGGATCCTCGGTTTGCGGCTCAAGCAGCGCGGTAGGCATAGGTAGCGCCTCATTCACAATTGGAGCAACCTAAGATTGCATGTAAGGGAAAAACCTATACATCATATTTAAAGAAATGAAAAGAAACCCCGATGGAATATAACTAAGCCTAAAAATGAGTTTCTTCAAAGCATCAGACGGATACGTTTGTTGTTTTTGGTTCAAACGTTCCACTTCCGCTAAAACTTCATGCCTTTCCCTAATAGCTCGCTCGGCTTTGCTTGTAGTTAAGTTGGCTTTTCGGGAACATCAAGGGCGTTTATCTTGAGTTCGGGTTCAACGGAACGATGAATGTATTCCATTGACACATGATGTGTCTTTATTTCTCCTTCTAAGTCCAATTCATCGATCATAAGGATGGGTTAAATCGTCATCCTATTCTACTTTTCCGAGATAGAGAGGAATCCTTTTCATATTGATCATTCTTGGTTTGGTTCAATTTTATAAGGAATCTTACTACGAAACACCTTCTATGGCATGTTCGTTGGTTACGAATTCCCGAGGTACACCTTACCGATGGACTAGTGATGCAACCCATATTTAAGACCGGCTCGCTTAACAAGAAGATCAATCCACATTCAAGCTCAATGAGCCTCTCATCGATAAGTCCATCATCAATAAGCCTTATCGACAAGTTCCTCATCAACGAGTCTCATCTTTGACTTGTAATAAGAACTTTGTCATTTCCCATGCATTGGAGGCTTGCAACAAGATGCTTTGGGACAACCACAAGCATTGGAAATATTGTGCTTTTAATAGCTTCTAGTTTCTAAGGGCTCCGCTTCTAGTTTCTATATGCTTTGATAATTTCTAGTTTCTAGATTTGACTTTAGTCTTTTGCTCTTCTTTTGTTTTACTTTAAAAGGCTTTCAAGTATATGTAGAAAGCATATTAAATTTGATTAATGACATTTTTCTAGTGCAATTCCCTTGAACTTCGAAGAGTTCATATCTTGAAAACCTAGAAAAGTTTTCACTCCGTCCTTGAAAAGTTGAAACTTTTAAAGTCTGCATCCTTGAAGAGTTGTAGCTATCAATCTAGAAGAATTGATGCCCTTTCAATTTCCTTGGAGGCCTAAAAGAGCAACCATTGAAGTTCATATCCTTTTCCTCATTCTATCCATTCACGTTTGTTCACTTCCTCCCCAAATCAACCATCCTACAGTGCTCATATGAGAAAACTCAAAATAGAAAAGTTGTAGATCTAAAAGTCTTTGTACTTTTAGCTTTAGAATCAGGTCATTCTGATCTGTATCGACAAAGTTATGACCATTTTTCCAAGCTCGCGCATAATTGAAATTTCTGCTCCTTTTTGTGTGCATAAGTCACTCTCTCGATCCTATTGTTTGAGTAGTCGACTAGACAACCCATACCTCTCTTGGGACTCATGGGGTCTACGTCATATTATCTTTTATGGGTGATTTGTCAATATCGCGCACTTCAAAAGACTCCACCATCCTTTAAAATAGGGTTACATCATTTTGATTATTGCAATGAAGCCGTCAAAAGGGACCAAATTGTGGATTTATAGGAAATGATCAAAGGCTTGTGGTTGATCGGCTTTTCGAAAACATTAGGGAGGTTAATCTTGAGTTCTAGTTCAACGGAACGATGAATGTATTCCATTGACGCATGATGTGTCTTTATTTCTCCTTCTAAGTTTGATTCATCGATCATAAGGATAGGTGTTGGGCGGCTATCGTACCATATGTTCACAATGCCTTTGATCATTTCCTTTAAATCCACAATTTGGCCCCTTTTGATGACTTTATTGCGATAATCAAAACGATATAAACCAGTCTTGAGGGATGGTGGAATCTTTTGAAGCGCGCGATATTGATGGACCACCCTTAAAAGGTAATATGATGTAGACCCCGTGAGTCTCAAGAGAGGGATCGGGTTGTCTATGTTGGAGAATATCCTTATGATATTTTGATGATCACAAAACCATTTTTAGTTTAATGTTTACCATGACAAGTGTAGATGGTGAAACATGTTGCAATCATCAATGATTCTCCATATTAGCAAAGATGAGATACTAGGCTTCGATGTTTAGGAGAACAAGTATTGATGAGGATATATCATGGTAGCTTGGAAGGACTAGTCGAGCTGGTGATCTTGGAAGTTCTTGGTACTAATGAAGATGGAAAGATCATTGGTATCGACACTGAAGACGGTGTCGTAATCAGCATTTGGTGTGATGTTGATTGCTCTGTCACAATCAAGAATGCTTTACAGATATGGAAGGATCACTGTAGATATCTGAGGTAAACAAGGTACTGGGCGTGGAGATGTCTATAAGCTGGAAGGATCTCTATAAAGGTGAACAAGTTGGAATGACATTGATCGAGGGAGAATGAGCCAAGAAGAACGGGAATGTTTGTGATGGCTTGCAATGACCAAGATAAGGTGAACATTTGGATGCACCTTGGTGATGGTGAACAAGCCTTGTTGAAGTTTGGAATAACTGCACTTGTGAAGATGAACAACTTGAAAGAGTCATAATTGCTAATATGCTTAGAAGGATCAGAAGATAGAAGAGCAGCGGATCACCATCCGGATAGCAAATTGTTGGTTGGAGCAGTTCTCTTCAGAAGAGGTGGAAAGACAGTGTCAATGTCAATAGTGAAGATGAGGAATCAGCTATGATGCTGATGTCCTTGAAGGTCTTTGAACGCTGATTCGGGCATTTAGTGAAGACGAGGAGTCAACGGCTATGTCGATATCTTTGGAAGCCTTTGGAAGTTGAAGAAGCCAAGATGATCATTGGAAGATTGATCGGAAGTCATTCCACACGGTTTAGTCAATGGATAGTATCAACAGACTATTGACCATAAGCAGTCCATATTATATAGGTAATGGACAATGGAGATATTAAGTCCTAGAATGTGCTAGCCATCTGCTCAATTGATGGGAATATTGATCAAAGTGAAACAAATTGTTACAAAGGTTGGGAGTTCACATTAGGAGCACTGAAGATGTGTTAGAGCAGTTATGGCAATTTTGACAGAAGACAGACTTTGCAGGGAGCAGTTAGACCATTTGGGAAAACTGCTACTATTAGAATTAGATGTTAGAGAGTTGTTCTGAAGATAGCAACGGTAATATCAACGGCTATATCTTGGAGAAGAGTTACGAACAGTCATCTAAGGATTAGATGGCTATATATACTCACTCCAAAAGAAGTAGTGAGGTTAAGAGAGAGTGTTGGGCGATAACTTACAAACCGAGTATAATGCTCTTGAGTCTTCTCTATCTTGTTAACAATTGCAATGCTGATTATCTCTTTGTGGTGCTACTGAGTTGTAATAGCAATGTAATCAAATATACAAGCGTGAGTGCCAGTGTATGTGTCCCGATAGTATGATCTTTCTTGTAAGGGAACAACACTAGCTAGTTGTAATCTTCATTTCTGATTACTAGTGGATTCCAGCTTGATTGTGACTATTAGTCTTGAGAGTAGATGTAGGCTTGGGGATAAAGCCGAACCACTATAAAATTCAGCGTGCTATCTTCTATTTTTTCTTTATATATTTATCAGCACCACACCTGATTACTTTATTTGTTCATTAGCAACATTCTTGATTGTATTATTATGTTTCTGCTGATGGTGAAGTTTTAACTTGTTATATTCCGCAAAGGTTGTTTACAGTTTTGATTTATCTATCTCACTCTGATTTACTTACCAGTATCACATACGCTAATATGTTTGCAACACCATCTAGTGTAAAGATGGTTTGTGTGAAGATGGTTTAGTTTTTCGCGAAAGTTTTTTTTCTTCACTCAACCTATTCACCCCTCTTTAGGTTGTATTGTTAGCCATAACAGTCTAATCTATCAGTAAGGCATACCTTGAGAATTCCTAACCAATAAACATGCCATAGAAGGTGGTTGAGAGTAAGATTCATGTGAAAATTGAACAAAACTGAGAATGACCAATATGGAAAGGATTTCTACTTATCTCGAAAAAGTAGAATAGGATGGCCATTTTTGTTCACCTTTAGGATCTTCATGTTTAAACCGAACTCCTTAAGGTAAGAGACTAGCCAAATTTGGAGTAATCCTATAGGTGTTCTATGTTATTATGATGTTTTGAAGATGACAAAATAATCAAAAGCTACTAATATGTTAATTAGTTGAGTAGAACCAGGTGAAAAATACACAAGCCATTATGTGAATGATGTGTTATCGTAACATTTGAAGGTTATGTCACAACGTCTGAAAGTTATGTCAGAACGTCTGAGGGTTATATAAGAAAGTATGAAAGTTATGAGTTTTCTATGGTGAACAAAGCATTGGGCATAAATGTGTCTACAAGCCGGAGGGACTTGAGTAGAAGGTGAACAAGCCTAGAACGGGAAGTTTGGTAAAGCTTAGAAGGACCTTGGTTAGGTGAACAACGAGGTAGAGTCGCAATAGCCAATATGCTTGGAGGGACCAAAAATTTTCTTGTGAAGAGCATGCTCAGACTCTGGCGATAACATTTGAGAACCTCAGACTTAAAATACAATGGTTATATATTATGCAATGGCTAGTAATTTGACTTGGATTTTACTTATAAAAGATCATCGATTGAAGATCAATTTTCTAGATAGTGTTGCAACGGTATTATCAAAGCAAAACATTTTAAATTGATTATCCAATCTTCAAAGACAAGACGAGCTTTCCCAATGAAGAACTCTAGTTATGGAAACCTAGAATCAGATTGTATGGGTGACTGAATTCATGGAGATTTTGATTTTATCTCACTCAACGGTTACACAATCCCTTGTAGTATTCGGATCCAATAGGTTAATTGGAGAATGATCTTCTAAGGTTGTCTAATGGCTAGTTTGGATGTAAAGGAGTATATAAGGAGGTTGAAGTCACGAAAATGAGAGAGATCAAGAGTCGAAAATTCCAAAGTTCAAAAAGAGCTTCAGTCCTACTCACTTGTCTCCCACGAGCGTTAAAGTTATAATCTTTGAAAGACTTATAAAAGATTGATTATGTAAGATAGTGTGATCTATCATCTAAGAAGTATTACTCAGTGTAACCTCTTATCGATTGATTAGTGGAGTCCAGCTAGTAGACTGTTAGCGTGGAGAGTAGACGTAGGCTTGATCTAAGCCGAACCACTATAAGTTTCGTGTGCAAATTTCTCTATCTCTTAACTTTTACTTACATCATTTGAAACTATGCTATGCACGACCTCAGACTTTGTCTCGTCCTTCATAAATTTTATCTTGACTATTTTTATTTCCGCAATTTTAGTCAAGTTTATTTCAATATACCTATTCACCCACTCTAGGTGATAGTGCTAGCCTCCTCAATTGGTATCAGAGCTTGGTGCTCCTTATTATTTGAAGTGTTATATTACTTATGAGCTAACGATCTTCATGGCTAGTAGTTCTATCACAATTTTTGAAGAATAAAGTGAATCAAGACGTCCCTACTTTGATGGGAAGGAATACGACACCTGGATGAACAAAATGAAAGCATATGTTAAAGCCAAAGATCCAACATATCGGGATATTGTCACTGTAGGAGTTAAACCTAAACCAACAATCAATGAAGATGGCAATGTATCCGCTCTTCTATTTCCAAATGAGATGGCAAGAAGAGAAGCCATAAATGCAAAAGTTATTTATGCTTTTTACTATGCTTTATCACCTTTTGAATATGATCGTATTGCTTTTTGTATTTCAGCAAAAGATATTTGGGACAGGTTTCATATCCCTTATCAAGGAACTGATTGAGTCAAGGGAACCAAAATCAACATTTTTCTTGGCCAGTACGAGTCCTTCAAGATGAAGCAACATGAGTTCGTGCATGATATGTTCGACAGATTCACTAATATAGTCAATGGACTTGAACATCAATGCAATATGTGATATCACCAATTTTCGACCAATGTACTAATATTGAATTTGATGGATTTTAACCACGAGTTCTAATGCGACTAAGAGTATTGGACTTTAGAGAATTAAGAGACAATCATTGAACATTACTTCATTAAATCCTAAACTTTATCGGTAAACCCTAAATTTTTGAATAAGTGATTGTAAGCTAAAAATTGAGAACCGAATGGGCCTCACTCTCCATCAAATTCTGCCATAAGGGCCCAAATAGGAGGAAATTACGATTTTGCCCTTGAAGGCCCATCTTAGGCTCATTTTCTTGATCAAGCCTAAACCTAAGCCTATATGAATAGTGTCAAGGGTGAAATTATCAAAATACCCCTTTTAGAAACCTTATCCAAGAGAGATATTTGTGACGAAAAAGCTAAAATAGGATTAGAAGATATTTGTTGCATTAATGTTGAGAAGACAAAGCTAGATAGATATTTTGTACAATTAATGCCATCTTGGTGAAGAAGTAAGAAGCCAATCTTGGACAAGAAGTCTTACTCTCTCTCTCTCTCTCTCTCTCTCTCTCTCTCTTTCCTCTCTTCCTCTCCCTCATTGCCGTCGCTAAACTATCTGCTCACCGTGCCCGTGTCGCCGCGTCCTTACTACCATGTCGTTGCCAAGCCGCGCCTTTGCTGTATAGCCATGTCCTTGCCATCGTGCTGCTGAGCCAAGTTGCACCAAGTCGTGTCCTTGCCATTGTGGTTGTCGCGCCACACCGCCCTCACCGTTTGCCATCATTGTTGCCGCCGCCGTTAAACTAGTGAGTTAACTCTCTAATATTTGGTTAGGTTGTTAATTATGTTTAGGGTAAGATTAAGTGAGGTTTAGAACTAATTGTGGTGGATTAGTTGATAAACTATCTTGATAAGTGAAGTAGAAAATGGCGATAAGTTATCATAAAAGTAATAAGTGATGGTGATAGGTTATTAAGGAAAGTGATAAGTGGAAATGATAACCTATCAAGGGAAGATTGAAAAGCTATCGCCAAAAGAGTGATACGTTATTGGCATTTGAATGATATGCTATCATCAAAGGGGTGATAAGCTATCAGTAATTAAGTGATAAGCTAACGAAAAATTGATGATAAGCTATCGTCAAATAGGCGATAAGTTATCGATAAATTGTTGATAAGCTATCAAAGTTTGGTTGATAAGTTATTATTGTTAGGGTGATAAGTTATTATTGTTAGGGTAATAAGTTATTAATTAGTGTGTTTTGTGTTTGAGATTTGTAATGTTTCTATACATGTTTTTGTGTTGTTTGAAGTATGGATTGCCTTGAAAAGATGATTGCCTCTTGAAAACTATTGTTTTCTAGTTGAAAGGAATGTATTTATTGGCATATAAATGGTAATTCACAAGATGTGCTTGGATGCCAAGTTTTACCTGTTGGAATAATCAAAGATGCTTGAAAAATAAAGTAAGTAAAGTTTGACGGGATAAGCATGTCCGAGTGATCACGTGTGATTATTTTATTGCAATATTACGTGTGAAAATTGCAATAAGTTTGACGTATGAACACGAATCATGGTATGAGCACGAATCATGGCTGCATTGGCTAAATGAGAAGAAATGAAATTGGCATGCTTGATTGGTGTGCTCGTGTGATCATAAAAGGGAACAGACTTCCAAAGGTTTTGGGGACGATGCCTGATTTATTGGATGCCTAGCGGAGGTTCGGATGCTGGATCGCGATAGAGGCCGGACTGATACTCCTTATGGAATGCCGTTTGTCTTTGAGAGAGGTCAAGATGTTATTGTGCCCGATGGGGCGGGACAATGCCCTATCATGCTAGAAGACTGCCAACGTTCAGGTTGTGCCGTGGCCGAGAGCGGTCGTAATAATTGGAACACATTTGGATGCATCGTGCATGAGAAATGAGGTTATGTGTTCTGATTATGTGCCTTGGCTGATGCATTGTTTATAGAATGCTATGATTGATATTATACAGGCTATGTGCCAAGATGAGGTAAGAATGCATGTGGTTTGTTTGTTAATCTATAATGAGTTAAGTAGCTCGAATCTGTTATAGTTGAAGTAGAGCGAGAAATACTCGCTATTGATTTGCCATTGACAATAAGCTACATGTTTAGGCTGTACTCTAGGTGATTTAGCATCCTACACGAGGCTTAGGTTGTTAACTTATTGAGCTTTATTTCACTCGTTATTGTTAACCGCTTTTCAGACCCATAGTATGGATATGCGACCTGTGCAGTTCGAGGTTCCCACGAACTAGAGCCTTATTATAACACTGCACCTGGTCTCCAGTTCAGACCACAGTTTTGAAATTCATGTTACGATGGTTTAGATAGATGAGGGGTTGACGTATTTGGTACCCCACCGATTCAAGGTGTGGTTTGTCCGCCACAGAGAGGCCCTTTTTGGTCCTTTGAGGGGTTTTGATGGGCCTAGCGGAAGTGGAGCTCCAGGTGAGGAAGTATGGGATTCAATGCACATAGAGGCTTCTGACAGTGCTGTGGAAGATTCAGAGTCTGACCTAGATGAGGAGAATGATCCGGAGCCTCCTCCCAACTATTACATCATTTAGATTGGGTTTGGAGTATAGACTTTTTGAGTAACCCTGACTTAGAGAAGATGGGTTAACCCGACCCTCGGTATATCTTTTTTGTGGTTCGATAGGAAGTGGCCCGTAGTGAGGGCTTGTATATATAAACTCCATATGGTTGACAAGTATATAAATAAAGTGTGCTTTGCTAATGATGATAGTTTTATTTTTCTAACTATCCCTGTTGTTGTGATTGTTCGGGTGATTATTAATTGTTTCCGCTTGCGTTAATCAAAAGATAAAATGAATGGGTTGACGACGCATCCTAGGACGTCGCATTCAAAATGACCCAAGAGAAGTATAGGGATCTTCGTGCGCCCAGGGCCGAGGCGTGACACAATCCAATTACAGAATCAATGAAAGTGAACAAACTTCTACAAGCACTCTTGAATGAATGAAACAACATCAAAACCTCCATTTGCGAGACATAAAGGATTTTGCCCATGTCCATTGATGAGCTCAATGGAACTCTTCAATCTCACGAAGTTGAACGAATCAATGAAGAAGATCCCAAAAGTAAGAAGTTGATCGCTTTAAAATCTAACGTTGATTCTAATGATTCTGATTCTGAAGATGATGAAGAGGACGATGAAGAGCTTGCTATCATGGTTAAGAAGTTAAGAAAAATGGCTAAGAAAGGAAGAAAGTTTAAAGAGAAAAAGCCTTACAAGCACGCTGATCAAAGGAGAACTTTTGACAACACAGAAGATAGTAAAAATGTGATTTGTTTCGAGTGCAAGAAGTGTGGACATATCAAATTGAATTGTCCTTTGTTAAAGAAAAAGAAAAGCAAATATGAGAAATACAAAAAGGCGTTGAAAGTAGAAACTTAGAGTGATACGGAATATGGAGAAAGCGATGAGAAATTTTCAAATATATGTCTGATGGCTGACTCAGACTCTGAAGATGAGGCCAAGGTAAGTTGCCCTAAAATTCCAAATGAATTATCTCATTTTATTGATCAATTGTGCTCGGATTATAAATCTACTCTTAAGAAAATCTTGGAGTTGAAGAAAGAAAATACTAAGTTGAGGCTACAAAATTTTTCTAGTGAGGAAAAGATTGCTGTTTTGAACAATGAGATTTTGGAAATCAAAGAAAAACAAGATTTGCTTGAAAAAGAAAACAATTCTTTTAAAAAGGAGATTTCAAAAGTTTCTCAAAAACATTCTTTTGGTTCAAAACCTTCAGAACACATCTTTTCTATGCAAGTTCCGTATTTTAATAAATCTGGACTTGGTTTTGAAAAAGAAAATGTGATAAAAAATGATTTTCCAAAAGTCAAGGAGAGATTAAGGCATGAGCCTTCAAACAATTTTTGTAAAAATCATTTTCGAAAATGTTTCACAAAACCTATTGGCCGAAACTTTTATAAGTTTTCAAACTGTGGGGACTCAAATCATTTTAAGAATGACTGTCCAAAAATTTGGAAACCAATGAAAGAGATTTTCTCAAGAATGAAAATGTGCTCTAATGTGAAAGGACCCAAATTCATTTGGGTACCAAAGAAAAGTTGAGTTTGTTCTTCTTGTAGGGAATAAAAAAAATTGTAAGAAAAGATATGTTGTTATACTTTCACTCTGTTTTTGGTACATACTTTAAATATTTTTAAATTCCCTGTGTATTTGGTCTTCTTTTTGCGTGGTCTATAATTTCAATTTAGTTGTGCTAAAGATATTTTTAAGAATCATGTGATGCACTTTGTATGTTATGAGATAGAGTTTGAATTAAAGTGATTGTTCAATATTGTAGATATAATTCGGTTGTTTAAGATATTATGCTCTCTGATCTTGTCATGCTTTGCAAAGTGGGATTCGTTTTGTTTACAAGATATTATTTTATTCCTTGAATGGTCTGTTAAGTTGAGTGCAGAAGAAATCTTTGGTATAAATGAAGATTTTCTATTTTATCTCTAACAAAAGGAAATGATCCAAATGCATGGATACCAAATAGGAAATGGGATTTTTGAAGGCAATTATATGAAGGAAGAATGACCGCAAATCTACGCAAATCATGGTGCAATCAAAGCAGGATCTCAAGTGAAGGATTATTTTTTCAAAAGGAAGACTTGCTATATTTTTAAAAGTACATTACTTTTGGCAAGTTTGTTCCGCAAATCGGAGGAAGGTATGTACGTGATGTAATCCATATTTTTGCGAATATTATTATCTCCTCCACAAGAATTTGCATGCAACTTTACGTATGAAGTTTGGAAAATTCGACCCGAAAATCGTGAAGATTTTGCACTAATTTCGAAGGATTTAAAGTTCAAATCTTTGTGCAAATTTCTCACAATATTATAAAGGCATCCAAGGTTTATTGAGTAAGCTTTTAATAAGTTGGATGAAAGGTTGATTAGCTTCGGATTGATATATTTGATGCTCTTGTATATGCTATTCAACTAATTAATTCGAAAGCTAAGGCATGATATATTTTTGTGAGATATTATATTTTTAATAGTGAATTTATGCAGAAAGTTTGTTGAATTTATGCAAATTAAATTCGAGACGAGTTTGATTGAAGAAAAAAATCTCTTTCTCGAATTTTAAAAATGTTGCTACGAAGAAAATAAAGGAAAAACATTATGTTCAATGTGCGCAAACCATGATACAAGCATTCGGAAAAACCGTCATAAGGACAGGGGGAGAAAGGAAGAAATGTAGTGCAAAATTGCAAAATTGGAAGAGAAAGGGGGAGAACCAAAATCATCTCAAAGAAGCAACAATTTGAGGGGAACATTTATCAAGCAAGGGAAAATCTTGTTGAATTTGAGCCAATGTCAATCCTGATCTTGATTACTATTTTTACGGTGGAAGAAGGTAAACGTATGTTAGAACTTTCTAAGTTCTACAAAATCCGGTTAGAACATCTTCTTTCCCTTACTTTTTGTCATTAACAAATTTTTTATATTATTGTTTTTATTATGACAAAAAGATAGTGAAATTTATTATGTACATCTGTGCTCCTTGATATACTTTTGCTGATGTATATGACATTTAATTCTATTGAATGTGAGTTATATTGCATATTTTTTTTGTTCGCTAAAGCATGTAGAAGACGTTATATCTAAATATTGCATTTCATGCCTCATACTTTTAATGAGGATATTATGTGAACATGTACTGCATTGCATATTCTCTACATTATACCCTTTCCATTAGTATCACTTTTTGATTATAACAAAAAGGGGGAGGGAATATGAATATGCATATGTGTTGATTATATTTCCACATTTATTTGATGCATAATATTGAGTTGTAATTATATTTTCATACATTATTATACTCAATTTATCTGCTATCTCCTGATTTGTATTACATTATTTGAATATATCTTAAAATCTGGAGATTGCATTTCATGCTTATTGGTGCCTTCATTTGAACTCATATTTTTGGGAAAATGAGCAAATTACTTTTATTTTTCATGTATAAACAATTCAATATCTTTGAAACATGTTTATATATCTGCATATTCAGAGATTATTTTGTCATCATAAAAAAGGGGGAGATTGTTAGGAAAAATCCCTTATGATGTTTGAAGTAGAACCAGGTGAAAGATACACAAGCTATTATGCAGATGATGTCTTATTATAACATCAGAAGGTTATATCACAACGTCTAAGAGTTATGTCAAAACATCTGAGGGTTATATAATACAGTATGAAGGTTATGAGTTCTCTATGGTGAACAATGCATTGGGCATAGAGGTGTCTACAAGCTAGAGGGACTTGAGTAGAAGGTGAACAGGTCTAAAATAGGGAGTTTCGTAAAGCTCGAAAAGACCTTGGATAGGTGAACAGTGAGGTAGAGCCGCGATAGCCAATATGCTTGGAGGGACTAGAAAATGGAAGCTCGGATTCAGAAATCTGCTTTTGAGGAGTATGCTCAGATTATGGCGATAACATCTGATGATCTCAAACTTAGAATACAACGGTTATATATTAGGCAACAGCTAGTAATCTGACTTGGATTTTATTTATAGAAGATCATTGATCATGATTGACCTGAGGATTGGGATTAGCAAAAAAAATAAAAAAATAAAAGAGAAAACAAAAGAAATTGCCCTGCAAAATTTAATTATTCCAGTTCAGCATTTACGTATCCTATGATATGTTTATACTTTCCATGTTCACATAAAATTGATTTTACATTATAAAAAATTTCATAATGCTTCAATTGATCATTTATCTTGTAGAAATGACTCATCCACCCACAAAATTATTCCAATATCATTCTTTTTGTTTGGTTGGAAATACTTGGATAATTCATTAACTCGGCAAAAATTTGTTTACATAAAAAACTAATATATCAAACATAGGTTTCAGGGGATAACGTAGCCAATTGAGAGGGAGTTCTTTTTTCCGTTGTGTCTTGGCCACCCAATCTGCTAGTTGATTTGCCTCTCTTGGACAATAGGACAAACTCACATAATCAAGATGGGCCAATTTAGACCTGCATTCTTCTATCCAAGCCCGGTTGTTCCTGTGACGATCTTAACACGAGTCATGACGTCCTAGGGTGTCACATAACTAACGGCTTAATTATCAGATTTATTTAAAACGCAAACGGAAGACAATAAACAAACATCGAAGTCAAATAAACAATACGACAACTTTTTATTTATTTCCTACTTTAGGCATTTCATAGATTTACATCAAAGAAAAATGCAAGGAAATGACATCAGGGACGGCAAGGGTCTAGCCTACTTCCACCATAATCGACACAAAAGCGTCATATCCACGCCCACCACCAAGCTGCTGCACTACGACCTCGAGGGCCATCTATCATACTAATGGTCTGAAAACATATAATTCAACAACAGTGAGATAAACTTAGCAAGTCAAACAAGTTATGACCTTTTTATTCAAATAATCATATTATAGAAAAAGACCTACCACCTATTACTACCACAAACAGTATACAAATATATGTACAACTGTAATATAAAAGTGATGATCGTCAGCCCATACTAATGATATGCATGTAATGAATTCCCCCACGTGTACCACTCTTATTCGTAACAATCAGTTTCATTAATATCGCTATTGATTTCTTTATGAATCGATCATCCGAAGACCACTAAGCAATGGGCATCTGCAGACCACTAAGCAACAGGCATCTGCAGACCACTAAACAGCAGGCATCCCGATTTCCTTCGCTGGCTCCCATGGGGCATAGTCGATACAATCATAGTTCGACTGTCCTCACCATTATCACGCTCAATGAATGCACGTGAATGCAAATGTAGTAATATGCCATACTAAATTTCACAATAAACCATCACGATGAGATAAAAGTACGGCACTAATCCAGCCGAACATGATTGAACCACCAATCAATATCAGTTCGGTTAATTCGCATGCACTATTCACTAGTACTATTCATCAGCACTATTCACATGTACTATTCATCGGCACTATTTACTTTTCTTTCCACGTGCCACAATTCATTCCACGACTTCATCGCCATCGTGCCAAAACAATGCAAATTCAGCATTTTCATACCTCAAAGCCAATACGACCAGAACTTTACCCCATTCGGTCTCCAACCACAATACCACCTCAATATACAATACAAATCCTCCAACATATAACCGATGAACGATCCCATCGTCGCAACTACTCCATTTCCGAACAAATATCATCAATCTCATACAAAAATATAACTATTATCCATTTTCGAGCTTAACGTGCATATTCAAGTTATGCCTTTAACCATAACATAATCGGTTGAAAAGAATTGAAATTTCGAGATAACTCGCCTTAATCGAACAACCAAAGCCACGAGCATGCGCCTCTGCGATCCGACGACGAACCAAGCTTCAATGAAGATTTCGAGGCAAGCTAAACTTGAGGAAAATGAACTTGGGAAAAGAAATTTTGGGGGAGCTTTCTATGGGGGTCTTGGCCAAAAATATGAGAGAGAGAGAGAGAGAGAGAGAGAGAGAGAGAGGGAGAAGGATTCTTGTCCAAGATGTAACGTCTTCCCCAAGTTGCATTAATGACTACAAAAATATCTTCTAACTTTGTCTTCTAACCTTAATGACAATAAATATCTTCTAATACTATTTGGTCTTCTATTGACACTTTTAATTAATGCAACACCAAAACTTATTCAATTAAGCCTATGGACTCCAAATCTTATCCAATTCCTCATATGGACTTCAAATATTATTAATTGAAGTAAGACAAAAATAAAGAAGGAAGAGAAGGAGAGAGAAAGTGGAAGGCTTCTAATCCTATTTTGGCTTCTTCCTTACAAAGTTCAAGCTTGCAACTTATTCTCCAAGATTGCATTGATGGCACAAAAATATCTATCTAGCTTTGTCTTCTAAACATCAATGCAACTTCAAATATTGTCCAATTCAACATATGGACTCCAAAGCTTCTTTAATAAAGCAAGACAAAAATCAAAGAAGAAAGAGAGAGAGGAGAACTTCACCAAGTTTGCTTCTTAGCATTAATGGCTAATAGAACAAATTTGGGGAAGCAAAAGTCAAGACGAGAGAGAGAGAGAGAGAGAGAGAGAGAGAGAGAGAGAGAGAGAGAGAGAGAGAGAGAGGGTTCCTTATTTTTTCCTTTTAAAAAAATGCATTTTCCAAAAATGCCCTTACGTACCCGAAAATTACGAAAATGCCCCTGTAGAAAATGTTTCCGAAAATTCTCACCGAAAGCCAGAACGCTAGGCATTGCTTCCTCTATCTACTTTAAAAACATCTCACCGAAACTGAAAATAAAACTAGGCTCACACAATTTGATATTGTGATTATCGCAAAAATCGATAATTTAAAACACAGCATTGTTAATTAATCGTACAAAGACTATTTTTCGATAGTCTAACAAAAATAACGTTTTCAAACATTATTCTCAACACATACAAATAGGTAAGCCAAATTCGGGATGTCACAGTTCCATGGGCTTGGTTCCCCATAAACTAAACACTGAAGGAGTAAAGTACAATCAGATTACACTTTAATCCGTTCCACACGAGTGTTCTCGCTTCCCTGCCTCTCTTTAACTAGACAGAGACAGTGTAGAAATGCTAGGGTTTCAACGGCCATTGCAGATTCGCATAAACTAAGCTTGTGAAGCCATTGATTGCCGTCACTCTATAGTCGTGCAGCACCCCAGCTACCATTGAGACCGACAAGCATTTTGATTTTGATCCATCAAGGTTGAGTTTCAGGGAGCTCCTTGTCAACGGTTTTCGAGGGAGATCTGTGTTGTTTTGGTGCTATATTCTCTTGTTTTGATTCTCTATTCTGCTTCTCGAGCTTGGATTTCATCTTAGATAGCTTGCTTGTTCTATAAATGCAAGGTCTATAGTTCTACTTGGGTTTGGCCACTGCGAGTTGAAGACGAAAGCATTTCGCGATTTCCAAATCGACCATAAAATCCTAGCTACTTCCTCTTTAGTTGCCAAGTTTGTGTTCAATTTGAAAGCTTGTAGAACCCAATTGTCTAGGCGTGTGATCAGTAGGCCTAAATATTGCAGATTTAGCCTCGAATCCACCTAAATAAAGGCTGTCTATGGGTAAAGGAGGAGGATATGCTCGATCGTTTCAAGTTCCTTTTTGCACAAGGGGCACAAGGGGTTAGGTATGATTTTCCTTCTGTATAGATTTTCTTTGGTAGGGAGTGTGTTTTGACATGCACTCCATAAGAATGTTCGAATCTTGGGGGAAGTATTTAGTCTCCATAAATTTGTCCAGAAAGCTATCAAGCACTTGAAATGAGGTAGTGGCTACTGCTATTTATTGTTGTAGGCTAGTTGGATATAGCTTGTTGTAAAAACTTTCAATGAGTATTCCTTGGTTTTGTTCCCAATCCATACCATCCGGTCCTCCTTAGGGTTTTTATAAATTGGAACAACTAAAATTTCACCGATAGTATCCTCATCGATGAGACACCACAGTTTTTGTTCATTCTATGTCATGCTATCCTAGTTGACCAATTCGTGCACTCTTTAGGGCTCACCTTGGTTTGCCGGTCCTCCAATTGTTCCCACTTCCAACCACCTATCCTCTCTTATTTTGATTGATTTTCCATTTTCCACCACCCATCTCACATCTTCCTAAATGGAATCTCTTCCAACTAGCAAGCTTTTCCACCCCACGATGGACAAGACACCTTTCTAGCACTCTAAAGATCACCTTTAGGAAAGTACAAACTCTTAAACAACTTACTCCAAAGAGCCGAGAGGGATTGAGAAAGCCTCCATGTGACATCCTAAAATTTCAATATTCAATAATGATATTCAAAATGATTTTCTTCGAGGTAATTTCCTAAAGTCTGAGGCATTAGAATAAGTTGATTAATATAGACGTGTGTAGGACGTTGATATTTAATTTGCAGTCATATTATTTGTAGAAAAGGCATTTACATTTTAAGATCCGTGTTTAGTGAGATTTAGAGCCTAAGAGTATGAATTAATATTTTCTTAGCGACTGAAAATTTTTATTGATATTTCTCATGGAATCAAATTATTTTCCGGACATATCGATAAATTTTGGGGTTCATAATTGATGATATTGAGTCTCAAAGTTTAAATTCGAGCCTCGGAGTTTATATTGAAATATTCCTAGCGACCAAAATGGGTTTACAAATGATTTTGGAAAATTTAAGATATTTTCCACAAGTACCAATGTTTCGAACGAATATTTCTCGTGTTCTCATATTGTTTTACTAATATTTTAGTAACCTCTAATACATAATTATTTTGGTACTAAGCATTTGATGGGTTTCAGCCACTTCCTATTTCTTTTCCCAACGTGATAATCATGCTTTGGGTTGATACAATGAACTTGGCTATGTGACATCATACCTTACTTTATCTAGCTTGGTCATTTGCACATAAATGCTTTGGGGTGACTCACGTTTGCTTGACCAAGAAATAGAAGACCAAGACTTCTCTTAATTATTACACCCTTGTGGCTCGATTCATTGGATCACTTGTGCTTAGCTTTAGGGTTGTCATTCTCTTCCTCAAAATATCTTCTAATGGCAACTTCCCATTGGACCACTTGTGCCTAGAATTAGCCAAGCAATTATTACACCTAAACTTGGCTAGCAAGCTTTCTCTCTTATTTGCTCTTGAGAATTATTTTGGCCGAAGAAGGAAGGGTCCAAAGTAAGAAAATTCCCTCACCTATTTTCTACCTTCCCCTTTTAATTTACCAAATCCGCGAGTGAAGCAGAGACCTCATGATTGTGATTTTCAGATTTCTTCCTTCAGACTTTGATTCGGTAAAACATTGATTTCAACTACTTTTCTTCAACGGTTTTCTTGTCGTTTTGAAAGTAAATAATCGTTGATTTCGATTTTGTTTATTTATTTGAAGATAACTCAAATATTTAAGTTTTTAGATCCTGAACTGAGGTAAGTGAAATCTCTAGGCATTAAATTAGATTGATCTATTTAACACTTTGACTTGGTTGATTGATGTGTGACTTTGATCGTAGCCGAATGCGATGTCAAGCATGATTGCATGAAATAATGTGATGTTGTGGTGATTGATTTGATGAGTGATATTATGCCTTGAAAGTGTTTGTTGAATTTTCTTAAGGTGTGGTAACTATGTGGTGTGTAAAAATACTGCATTTGAGATGTTCAACTTGAGCGTGTTTAGTATAATCTGAACGTATTGTGCGTTTGAGGTCTAAAGTCTCAGTTGTTGCATCTAAGGTATAGAGTCTGAGTTGTTGTATCTGAGCTTGCATTCCATATTTGAGCGTATTTATTGCATTTGAGATGTTCAACTGGAGTGTGTTCTGCATAATCTGAACGTATTCTGCATCTGAGGTATAAAGTCTGAGTTGTTGCATTTAAGGTACAGAGTCTGAGTTGTTGTATCTAAGCTTGTATTTGCATCTGAGCTTGTTTACTGCATCTGAGATGTTAGATTTGCATATGAGGTATAGAGTCTGAGCTGATGTGCTAAGTCTAAGATGTTGAATTGATGTGATGAGTTTGATGTGTTGCATCAAATGTGCCAAGTCTGATGTGCATAAGATGTAAACGAAGATAAGTGCGTTATTATTATTTTCATAAGATAAAACAACCGTGAAGCTCGATATGGGACGAGTCAAGCGGGACACCTATGAAAACCATGAGACTTGGTATGGGACGAGTTAAAAAGACCATTCGTACGTGTGTGGTTTTGGGGATGAACCATGCGGAAGCTGGTGGGCCTGTAACGACTCGGTCCGATGAGGGCGGGGAGTGATCGCCGGAGTGAGAGGGCTCGGACGAGGTGCGGCTCCTGGCAGGCTTCTAGGATGACGAAGGGGGCAAGAATGAACTAGAACACACATCAAAAAAGGGTAGGAGTAGGTATTAAAATACACTAAAGTGTTATAACTAAATTTAATGTGTAAAGTCTGAGTGATTGTATATAAAGTCCGAGTGATTGCAGGTAAAGTTTGAATGACCGCATGTAAAATCTGAGTGACTGCATCTGACACGTAAGGTCTGAGTGACTGCATATGATATAAAGTCTGAGTGACTGCATCTGACACGTAAAGTCTGAGTGATTGCATATAAAGTCCGAGTGATTGCAAGTAAAGTCTAAATGACCGCATGTAAAGTCTGAGTGACTGCATCTGATACGTAAAGTCTGAGTGATTGCATGTAAATTCTGAGTGATTGCATATGATGTAAAGTCTGAGTGACTGTATTTGATACATAAAGTTTGGGTGACTGCATTTGATATGTAAAGTCTGAATGATTGCATGTAAAGTCTGAGTGACTACATCTGGTACATAAAGTCTGAGTGATTAAATCTGATACGTAAAGTCTGAGTGACTGCATCTGATATGTATAGTCTGAGCGACTGCATGGGTATATTTATGTATATGTTGAGAAGTATGAGAATGAGCATTGCATGAGAATAAAATAATTCCGTCGCCCCTAAATTGAATGGTGACGATGCCTCGGAATGGAGATGTCTCATAGTGTTCCGATGCCCGATAGAGTTCGGGAGGAAATGAAAATGTAAATAAGGATATGTATGCGCATGTGGATACTTGTAGTTGTGTTAATAAAACACTAGGTGATACTAGTGCATTATAATATGTTATGGCCTACGTATATATTAAATAAAACATATTATGTAATACCACTATTGATTCGCCATTGACTTCAAAGGTAAAAACATTTGCCATGCATTCATCATATATCGGTAATGTATTGAACTCACATTGCTTGTTATGTGTTTATATCGTATGTTATACTAAGTTTGAGTGTAAGATGATCTCCTACTTTAAACCTAGAGAATTCATTTACTAGGCTTCGGCTCATCTTTTATTTTTCAGTCTTGTAGGATGTTGAAGAGAATAAGATGAGACTGAAGGCCACTTACCTCAAGTTGGATGGTGGCTTGGTTAATGCTTAAGAATATTCTGAGTTAGTATGGGAGTAGAGGCGCTAGTAAACCAACTTTCTTCTCAAGACTTTGTATTTTGTATGATATTCAGATAACGTACAAATTGTAAAATCTGAGGTTCAAAATAAATAAAGAGATTTATGCATTCATGTGAATTTTCTTGTAAGGGGATGTTTGTATGATTTAGCTTCCGCATGCTAATAAATGAGAAAAAAAAATACATGTGTTCCGGGTGACGTTATAGGGCGTCACACTCCATGCTTGTTTCCCTAACATTGCTTTGTTAAAGGATGTTAAATCGCGAAGCCTATACCTCTATTGTCTTTTCTTTTTATAAGAATTTCCCATTTCTTCCAATGTATCCCAGCATTCAATTCATTCTGTTTCCACCAAAAGACGGCTATTCTCTATTAGATCGCCCTACACATTGATAATGGGATTTTGAATATGGACATGGCATATTGCGGCAAGGCTTGCACAACGGTCTTAATCAGTGTCTCCTTTCTTGCTTTGGATATTAGCTTTTCTTTCTAACCCTCCAACTTCATATTCAGCCTAGCTGGGACTCAAGCAAACATTTGCTTCTTTATTTGTCCCCAATAAGAAGGAATACCAAAATATTTGCTGGTTTTATCAATCATGGGTACCTTAAGTTCTGAAGCCATATTCCTTTTTAAACCTTCTGGGCAATCCTTGTTGAAGAAAATTCCTGACTTGTTCAAATTTATGGCATGTCTCGTGGGAAAAAAATATTGATTCAACATTGCCACTAGATTCTGACATTCATTTATCTTCCCATCTCAGAAAAATAGTATCATCTGCAAATAACAGGTGAGATAAAATGGGGCAAAATCTATTCAGCTTGATTCTTGTAATACTGCCATCTTCAATTCCCTTTTTCTAACATTCCTTGGAGTCTGGCATAGCGTATTCCCATACTGCTTACCACACAAGCGACATACATTGTTTGAGTGTTGCATCTGCTTTATTGGTTGGTTGTTCCATGCCCTTCTCGAGCTTTCAGCCTGGTATCACTTGTTGGAAATAAACGATCTCCTTCCCATTTGACTAGGACTTTTGTCTCGATGGAAATTATTCGGTGTGACTTGGCAATTTGCTTGCGCCTGATATATCATCTCTATCCCTTTCCTTACCAATTCTTGTTCTATGACTTGGGCATGTTCATAAAGTTTGTTGTAATCCTTCAAGTTCAAAGGTACCAGCTGTCCTCTAATATCAGCCCTTAAACCATTTAAAAATCTTGAGAGCTCTGAAAATTTTGCCTCATACCAATCCACTGTCAAGTTATTCTGAGTTAATTGCATAATCTCAGTCATTTTTTTTATCTCTGGCATAATCGGAGATATGCTTTCTATAAAAAAACCTTAACAAAGCCTTTCCAAGTTATTGCTGCACTAGTTGAAAATATCGTTTCCTTTGATGCTCTCCACCAATGTTGAGCATTTCCTTCAAGTTGGTATGCAGCCAGCGTTGTCTTGTCAGCATCATTACAGTTCAACAAGTTGAAAAACTTCTCCATGCCATCAATCCATTGTTTAGCTTCCTCTGGATCTCCCATTCCAGCAAACTTGGATGGTTTCAACTTCAAAAACAATTCAATTAGCCCTTGCGTACGGCGTTCACCACCTCCTGTTGCCGCTTGTTGCTGGGCTTGTCTCTCCATCAGGGCTCTCACATTAGCCAAAGCCTCGAGAATTCCATCCACTTGAGGATCCTTCCCTTGAGCCGTCCCAAAAGTTTCACCTGATCTCCTCATCTTATCTTATAGAACTTTTGTAGTGACCGATATGTAGACTAATAAGTAACATACATTACTTGAATCATATAAGTAACATAAGTTACTAGTTTTTCACGCAACAATAACAATCACAAACACGTGAATTAGTGTTTTAATCTTGCGTGTTCACCCTATACATTCCAATTTCTAGCACACCTTATCACTCCATGGCAAACCTATGCTCTGATACAAAAAATAGAGCTGTGGCGCCCCAGGCATGCCATATGCTAAGTGCAACACAATTTCAATCTTTATTACGTCTTTTAAATGGCACAAGCAGAAGACAGAGAATTAAACTTAAGATAAACAAACCAAATGCGAACGCAAAAGACATAGAAACATCATACCATCTCCATTGCTTACATGGCAGGTTCGGTCACTTACATATATCATACCTACATTAGCTTCACTTGCCAAAAGACCATATGACATGCTACAAAAGACCATACTTTAAACACATAAGTCAGCTTCGTCTACTCCTAGGAGGGGGTCCAAAAAGTTGCCTATCCTTCTACATGCCGGCGTTCTAAAATCAAAAGCGTGTCTTACTATATATATAGACACTACGAATATGTATGCATAAGGCATGGCACCTCCTTACATATCCGATCCACTAAGCTCATCAGGATTATAGTACTCCTTGGGGCTGCTACTACCATCGCCACTGTCAGAATTGCTCAAACTCACATCATCAATGCTAATAATATGAAAAAACAAGGGTGAGCAAAGCCTAGCAAGAGAAATATCGAAACTTTACTTTACACGATCCTAACGTCCCTCGATAAATAGTTCATTTAAGTCAAGCAACGCAAATGAGCTAGACACTAGGCAAGATTATAGCATAATCATTAGGCACTCATCAAGATACACCAGTAAGATGATCATATATATATTTGAATCAAACATTATAGAACAATGAACATTACATGACACATGAGATATGCTATGCTTTCACACATCCACACACAGTTTTAAGCCTTGTTTCTTTAATCTTTTCCACATTCGTCATCACAATATATGCCGTTGTATTGACCAGCCCGCACGTGGTATACTCCGTCTCACCGATCGACCAGCACGAATCACTTCCAATTCGCTACCTGGCTTGCTCGTAGTATACGCTGGTTTGCTGTCTAGCCCACTCGTAGCATACGTCGATTTGCTACTTGGACTTCCAAGACTTACTCACTTTAGCATCTCAACGCCTAAGGCATCCCATGACCACACAGCAGGGGCATCCCAAACACTTGGGGCATCATCAGGTCGCTGGCCGATGGATATTTTTCACATCTCTTAATTCCACACTCTTGCATTCATGTTCTTATATGATATTCCATGTAGTCATTCCACATATCTTATCATGCAACACTATTTCAAATCATCATGCACAACGCTAATTCTCATTGAACCATAAGCAACTGAAATCTCAAATTCTGACTAACATATGACTACCAGGCAGATTCGACCTTCCAACCTTTTGGCATCTATTAAATTGTCAATCAAATAGATAAAATCATAAAAAATTACAAGTCAATATGTTGAAGTGTGACAATTAACTTTCATCAAGGATATATTTCAAAATAACACACAGAAATGGGAGTTTCTCTCACAACTCAGAAATTTGCTCATACAGGGACAGTTGCGGGCATCAATCAAATTGACTGTCATTACCCAAGTCGATCAATTCAAAAATTCACGAAAATTTAGTACATTATAAACAAGATCATGATTAAAAACTTTCATGAAGGGTACTAAGTGTAGATCAATTTTTATGAGTCGCAGTAAATCAATCAAACAGGATAAAATTTTGGCCTCTAGTGACTAGGATAAATCATTCAAAGAAAAATTGTTTCATAGACCCAAAAGATCCAAAATATTTCGAAACTTTTATATGTTATATTAATGAGTGTCCTTTAAAACTTTCATGAAGGAAGTCTTTCAAAATTATATTCGAGAAAAATCAAGGAAATTCAAGAATAGGTAAAGGTCACTGTAAATTCCTGGAAGTTCAGACAGAAATCGTGAGAGATCTAGGCCATTAAGAGTATCATTTGAATTCCAAAAATTCATCAATGAAAGTATGTTATATATCAAAATGTTTTGCACAACTCTTATGAAATAAGTTTTTCAAAATTCATCCCATTGAGGCTGCACAAAAAAAGAAAAAAAAACAAAGGTTGGACAATCCCAATACCAAAAACAGCACAACAATCAACATGCATGTCCATTTCCAGAACTCCTTTGCCAAATTCAACTACAATCAACATCACTAACCCACAAAACACTTCAATCTCAGCCTCCAACCGAATCACCTATGCCACAAATCCCAAACTAAGCTCTAACCAAGAACCACAAAGATCAAGTAAGGTAATATTTAGAAGTTTCCACTTGCCTAGTCTTGCAATAAGCTAACAATGCCTCCAATTTGCTCTAGAGAGCCTTTAGTAAGCAAAATGAAGAAAACTTGATGGAGAGGGGGTAAGATATGGTTCTGCCAAGAGTGTGAGGGAAAAGGGAGAGAGAGAATGAGAGTTAATCTCTCCTTAAAGTTTGCCTTCCAAGATTACATAGGGCTTGTTCAATACTCTTCTTGCATGAAGGCTTATTGGTCAAGAGGGGTGGCACTCAAGCTTGGTTAGCAAGTTGGCTGGCCATGTGATGATAAATAACTCTAGTTTTGTCCATCATTATGCAAATTAGAACTAAGGACCGAAAATAGGACTACAAATTGTGTGATATCCTTAAATTTCAACCAATGTACTAAGATTGAATTCGATAGATCTTAACCATGAATTTTAATCCGATGAAGAATATTGAACTTTAGAGAATTGAGAGACAACCATTGGAATTACTTTATCAAAATCCAAAACTTTATCGGTGAACCCTAAAAAAAAAACCCTAAATTTCGAATAAGTGAAAATAAGATAGAATTTGCGAACCAAAGAGAGCCCACGGGTTTGGCAAGGGCCAATGGGCCTCATTTCTTCAAAATTTGGCCACCAAGGGCCAAATAAGAGGAAATTACAATTTTGTCCTCAAAAGCTCATCTTTGGCCCATTTTGGAAAAGTTGTATTTTAATGGCCTAAATGAGAAGCTCATTAAATATGAAGCCCACTAAGCCCATTAAATTCAAGTCTAAGTCCATGTGAATAGTGCCAAGAGTGAAAATTACCAAAATACCCCTTTTAGAAACTTTGACTTTAGGTGATACATTTATGGATAAGAGACAAATTTAATTAAGGCTTTGGAAGAGATATTTTGTGTCATTTAATGCAAAGTGAAGACTTGATGAAGAAGCCAATCTTGAAGTAGAAGTCTTTCACTCACTTACTCACTCTCTCTCTCTCTCTTCTTTCTTTCCCTTCAATTATTTGCCTTGAAGATTGTCTTGGATACTATAAGCTTGGTTGGATAAAATTTGGGGTTGCATTTATGAGGGGTAATAATGCATTGGACTTTCAAGACAAGCAAGACAACTCTCTTTCTCACTCTTACTCTCATTTTCTCTCTTGGTTCGGCCACCACCCCACCTCTCTCTCTCTCTCTCTCTCTCTCTCTCTCTCTCTCTCCTCTATTTTCTTCTTTTTTCCTTCCTATTTCACGCCCCTCACCTTGCCCCGCCTTTGCTATGTCCAAGTTGTCCACTCACCGCCGTGTCCTTGCCACACCGTGCTGAGCCAAGCCATGTCGTTGCCACGCCGACCCCAAGCCGCGCCTGCGCCGTGTTGCTGTTTACCGCCATTCATCGCCACCGCCGTTAAACTAGTGAGTTAACTCCCTAATCACGGATTAGGTTGTTAATTACATTTAGGGTTAGATTAAGTGAGGTTTAGAACTAATTGTGGTGGATTAGTTGATAAGCTATCTTGATAAGTGGGGTAGAAAAAGGTGATAAGTTATCATAAAAGTGATAAATGACGATGATAGATTATCAAGGAAAGTGATAAGTGGAAGTGATAATCTATCAAGGAAGATTGATAAGCTATCACCAAATGGGTGATAAGTTATTGGCTTTTGAATGATAAATTATCACCAAAAGGGTGATAAGTTATCAGTAATTAGGTGATAAGCTATCAAAAAATGGATGATAATCTATCATCAAATAGGCGATAAGCTATCGAGGAATTATCGATAAGCTATCAAAATGGTTAATAAGTTATCATGGTTAGGGTAATAAGTTATTAATTAATGTATTTTGTACTTGAGTTATATGGTATTTCTATACATGATTTTATGTTGTTTGAAGTATGGATTGCCTTGGAAAGATGATTGCCTCTTGAAAACTATTGTTTTCTAGTTGAAAGGAATGTATTTATTGGCATATAAATGGTAATTCACAAGGTGTTGTGCTTGGATGCCAAGTTTTACCTGTTGAAATAATCAAGGATGCTTGAAAAATAAAGTACGTAAAGTTTGACGGGATAAGTATGTCCGAGTGATCACGTGTGATTATTTTATTGTATTATTACGTGTGAAAATTGCAATAAATTTGACGTATGAGCACGAATTATGGCATGAACACGAATCATCGCTGCATTGGTTTAATGAGAAGAAATGAAATTGACATGCATGATTGGCGTGCTTGTGTGATCACAAAAGGGAACAGACCCCCAAAGGTTTTGGGGACGATGCTTGATTTTATCGAATACCTGACGGGGGTTTGGATGTAGGATTGCAATAGAGGCCGGATCGATGCTCCTTATGGAATGTCATCTGTCTCCGAGTTAGGTCGAGACGTTGCCGTACCCAATGGGGTGGGATTTCTTAAATGGTTGCTCCTTGATAGACGTTGAGAGTAAGGGATGCACTTTTACTTGGGTAAACAATCAGGAAGGGGATGCCCTTGTCAAGGAAAGGTTAGAAGGGTGCTTTGCATATAGAATGGACTAACCTCCCGTGCTTCCGCTTTTAACCGGTAGCCAAAGTTGCTAGAGCTCTTTTCCTTAGGTTCAGGTTCCTTATATGGCATATCCTTGCAATTGGTTGAATAGTGTCCAATCCTCCAGCATGAGTAACAAAAAAGGGGGAGACATTCATACTTAAAATCTACCCACATTTGGTCATCTTCAAAATTCACAACCGCCTCGAGTTTTAGTGGGGATGCAAGGTCTAAGAGGACTCGAACTCTTCTTATTTTGCACAAACTAGCCTCATTCACCTCCATTTTCATATCCAGAACTTTCCCCATTTTTTGAACCCTAATAACACAAAATATGCTCAATTATCATTTATGGAGGTAAGCCTCGCACTTGTACCCAAAAGGTGCAATGTGTGAAATCACATCGACAAGTTGGCACCTTAGGGTTTATTTGTCAGAGGATAAGCAAGTTGCTTGAGAAAGACCACGAACTTGCTGCTACAACCCTTTCCTTGTCTCTTTCTGAGTTGAACGTGAAGGAGAAAAGACCATCTCTATAAAATCGCACACTACATTTTCAATCTTCCAAGCCTTTTTTTATAGTAGCCTCAAAAGCTTGAACGTTCACGTTTGGTGTAGAATAAAGTTTCCCCAACAAAGTAAGGTTGCAAACTTTCAGCTTATCATCAAGAATTTTCTTGAGCACATTAACTACGACATCTTTTGTCCACATTCTGCCCATACGCCTACATAGAGCTACAAGTTTTTTTCCTTTTCAACCTCTCTCTCCATACTCACACCAATATCAGCAACACAGAAACTCGCCTAAGTTAATTGCTGGTTATCGCATAAAGGGAGAGAACCGAGACAAAGTAAAACCTCGTGCAAGCCAAAGATAGCAAATCCAGGAGGCCACCAGAGAAAACCCAGGCAAAGGAAGGGCAAATACACATCCAATAAAACAGGCATAGACAAGATAAACTGGATGAAGGGAGCTCTACACCTCAGAGAGCCATATTGAAGCAGAAGCAAGTATTTTAGGGTTTCATTTGACAAAGATTATAAAATGTAGAGGCTAAAGTAGTCAAACATAATGGAGGAAGATAAATGGGAGTAGGTGTGTGGCTAATCGGAGTGAAAACAGGAGCAAAGCGGCAAGCTGAAGGGGTTCGAGACAGATCTGGGCGCAGAAAATTAATGGGAAGGGGGGCTTCATGGTGAGGTATAGTGATTTGTGGTGAAGAAAAAGGTAAATGTTCCATGAGAAGAAGGTGGGAGTGAGGGACTAGAGGGCGATTCTAGGGTTTGCTATCACCATAGATAGGGAAAAAAACTCTTACTAGGAAGAGAGAGAGCTCCTGATCACAGGAGAGGGGTGATATCGTCTGGCAAATTTGGAAGCAAGAATCTTAATATCATTCTAATATCATGCACAATTGCACATGGTGTATATAAGGAGATAGAGTGAAGTTTTGTTTATCTTAATAAAAGAACTAGAAGAAATCCTTGTAGTGTAGCACGATAAACTCCCCTCACCTTACTAAGAAAGTAAAAAATGCCCCTTTTAAATCCATTTTAGGTAGGTAAGCTTCCAACTCTAATTAATTTTACTCTTTTTTTTTATAAAGGATAAATTAGGAACAAGTCATAGAGAATCAATGAGAGTAGCTCATAGGTTTGAGGTATAGAGGTGAAGCGCATTTACGATCCAAGGCATGTCAAAATTAATTATACTAGACAATATAGGAAAATGTTTCTTTTAAATCATGATGATTAATCTTGTGAGATCCACTTGTAGAATTCACGTGAAATTTATAAAATCAAATTATTGTAATCCAATTTGTCTAATGAATCGGATCAAGGGAGTAATTGGTGAAGGAGAGGAGAGTCCTCCAAACTCCTAAGCCCATCACCCTTTTCCAATTGTTTGAACTTCATCACAAAAAAGAAGTTGCTCAAAATTCGCATAGGTTGCCGCCAAAAAGGGGAGGTTTAGAGGTTCTTTTTCTTTTAAGATCCTACATGCGCTTATTTATCACCTCTTTAGGAGAAATTATTCAGTAGTATCGGCACGCCATGTCATCGTCCGACGTGGCACGCATGATCCATCCACCGATTGACACGCGGCGCCACGTGTAATATTAATAAAATCATCTGAAAAGGCTAATGTTGGCCTTCTGCGCTAGCCATTGATGCCCACAATAGCCTTTGAACCCCTGCCCATTTTTTCTCTCAAAAGCGAGCCTATTTTCTTTTTCTCTTCAAAGCATGTCATTCAAGCTTTGTTCTTTCTTGCTCGACCTTCATCATCTTTGCTTGACCTTCATCTTCGTTCGACCACTACTTCGAAGACCTCCATTGTGAAGATCACCGGACTGCTACTTCAAGACCTTAGTTTTCTTGCGGATCGCGCTCAATCGTCGCTTTGGAGATCCATTTTTGCAAAGACCGCCGCTTCGAAGCATCAAACAACCTATGCGCATATGGACAAAATTGACAAGATTTTCTCCCTGGGTGATGTGATTATTTGCTCTTTCTTTCTTGATAATCCTCGGCCGTGTTTCCATCTTCATAGCCATCGATCATCATTGGAAATTGGCTCTATTGGCACTTCATAGTTTTGATCTCAGCCACATTCACTGCACAATCGGAGTGACATTTGTTGTTTCCTATTTCGCTAGTTTGAGTTTTGACAATGTTCATCACTGTTCATTACGGTCCTTCGTCGTGAACTACCCCCACAGCTTCCAACCTCGACCTCGTCACTCATTGCAGCCTCTTCATGCTCAAACAACCAGGTAATGTCATCGTCCCTGTGTTGCCCTCAGCTTTGTGGGACATTCTTGCGCTTCTACTACTTGTCGATACTTTGTTAATTTGGTGCGTCCTGTTTAGAAGGTACCCCCTGTTGCATTATTGCCCAATTGTCTTGTTGATTAGAAAGTTCTTCGACCGTTTCGCAAGTAGGTTTGTTTGTGATTAATCTTAATTTTTGGGTCTATTCTCCTATTTTCTTCGTTGCCTGCATTTCTTTCTAGGTGGGGGGAACTATTTTGGCAGCAAAGCTTGCAAAGGAGCGAGGATGGGCCATCAATGTGGGAGGAGGGTTCCACTATTGTTCTACGGATCAAGGAGGTGGATTTTGCGCTTACATTGACATATCTCTTTGCATACACTTTGTGTTTGCTCGCTTAAATATATTAAGGTACATGTTGGTGCTTTTAAGATGGATGGCAGATTGTCTTCAACAAGCGAGTGGCTTGAGTCTTGATTATGTGTCCCCTAAGTTTTCAGAGTGACCTTTAATCTCAGTATGGGGATTGTGTGTAGGGTGATAATAATTGATTTGGATGTGCATCAAGGAAATGGACATGAAATTGTCTGTGTAACTGTGAGAAACTTAATACTGGTGGACACCAAAACTTGTGTTTGAGATTCACTTCCAGCAAAATTCGCCTTGTTCTCGAGTGATATAGGTATGACTTCATCTTTTTAGAATTAAATTTGTATTTACTTTATTTTTCTTCGTTAAATGATGAGATTTTTTCTTAAAATTGTAGAGGCTTCAAAGGATAATATCATCATGCCTAATATTGATGATGGATTTGAATTTAGAATTGGCATGATGTTTGCTAATGAGAACGAAGCTTATAATACATATAATGCTTATGCAATTTGCAAGGGATTTGGAGTGTGAAAAGGACAAAAAGCAAACAATAGTAAATGAGTATTGCGAAGATACACATTTGTATGTAATTGTGAAAGACACTCTTCACCAATCCCACCTCATGAACAAAGAATGTCTATAGGACAGTGAAGAGAACTAGATGTCAAGCTTGCATTAAATTTAAAATTGAAGATGGAGTTTGGGAAGTTACCAAGTTTGAAGATGTCCATAATCATCCTTTCATTGATGAGAGCAAAAACATCTGATATGGTTGTATCGACGTATACTGGATACTAGTAAAGGAATTTTGACTACTATGATCGGGGCCGGTATAGAGGCTACAAAAGCATATGACTACCTTAGTGGTGAAGCGAGGGGACCAAATAACGTTGACTTTACGGCACGTGATTGTCACAATTTCTTACAATAAAAAAGAAGGAACTTGATTAGTATAGGTGATTGTCAAAGTCTCATAAACTATTTTAATTGCTTACAATCAAATAGAAGTAATTTTTCTTATACATTTCAATTGGATGAGGAACAGAGACTGACCAATTTTTTTTTTCGTCTGATTGTGTATCCAAGTTGGACTATGAGAGTTTTGGAGATGTGGTGGTATTTGATACTACTTACCGTACAAACAAATACAATATGATATGTGCACCATTTGTTGGCTTGAATCATCATTGGAAAAATGTTCTGTTTGGTTGTGCATTTCCGATGGATGAAACTATTGCATCATTTGTTTGGGCATTTCAATCCTTTTTGGAGGTAATAGGCAATAAAGCACCCAAGACTATTTTCGCTAATCAAGATCATGCTATGGCAAATGCCATTAGAATTGTTTTCCCTAATTCTAATCACCGTTTATGTATATGGCATATTGGGAAAAATGCTATGCATCATATTGCACATGTTCTTGGAAAACCAGGTTTTCGCGTAAAATATTGGCACAAGCTTCTATATCATTGTGAAATTGAAATTGAAATGGAGAGTACTTGGAAAGCTATGTGTCAGGAGTGGAGCTTGAGTGACAACAAGTGGTTGGATAATATTTATTGCCTGCGCCATAAATGGTGTCCTGCATTTGGTCATGATTTTTTTTCTACAGGAATTAGATCTACACAAAGAAGTGAGAGCACAAATAATGTGTTTCAAGATATGGCACGTAAGACCATGACTTAGTCTGAATTTGTCAGTCATTATGAGAAGCAAGCTGAAAAAATGTGCAACACTGAAGTTGTTGATGATTTTGGGTGTGCTTGAGGAAAGCCACAGATTATAGTTGAAGACAATGGAATTGTGCAACATGCTGCAAATGTATACACTCATGTCATTTATATGAATTTCTAGGCTAAGTTCTTGCATGTTTTATCTAAACATGTTCTTAGATCAGAAACTGATGGGCCATTACACACTTATATCTTGGGAACTGGAAGTAGTGAACGGAAGCATATTATGCATTTTAGTCTGGCTGATTCTACCATTTCATGTAGCTGCAAATTATTTGAAATGAAAGGATGGTTGTGCAGGCATGCTTTATGCATCTTGACACGTGTTGTAAATGTTACAAGAATTCCATCACAATATATTTTGAAGAGGTGGACAAAAGCTGCAAAACAAGGGACTTATTGTGAAGATTTTGCACAAAGCTCTCATCATGTGGTTAAATCAAAGATATCGCATTTGAAGAGGTTGATGCGGTTAGCTTTTGGTGTTATGAATGACAGTGCCAATCATGATGTTACAGAGGAGCTTGCAACTACAATCTTGTTGCGTCTTCGCTCCCAAATCACAAACAAAATACAATCTTTAACATGTAAAGATCATGTTAATTTCTTAGTGGAAGGTGATGAATATGAATATGCAGAAAATAATGGAATTCAAGTACTTGATCCCCTTTGGAGAAGGCCAAAAGGTGTATCAAATACTCAGATCAAGGGCACCACGGAAAGAGAAAGAGAAAAGCATCTTCATGATTAGGAGGAACCTTGCACAAGGTATGATGCTTGTTGAATGTGACAGAATGATTCTGTCAATTATGTTGGCTAATTCTTGCCTGAAGTAATTCTAATACTCTCATTTTTTTAAGGATTGACCTTAGTAAAAATTTGCATCATTAGTGTTGATCTTTCTCAAGGCTACAAGTAGCATCTGCACTGCATAGGTATATCTCAAATTCTTCACAGTTCGCTATTGGAAGTAGATTTGATAATTTGATTGGATGCAAAACAAACGAGAGCTTGCAAGCGTTAGATCATCCCTTGGCAGCAAATCAAGTAGAATCTATAGTAGAACCTTGTTAAAACTTAATCCATCATTTTATGACATTGTTGAAGTTCTGAGCAAGGGGTTTAACTAGTTTAGAAACACTGATTTTGTTGGACTTTGTTAGATTGCAATCGCAAGGTGGGTTTAACCTCTACCACAAGGCAATTCAGGTTGCCTACCTAGTTTTGAATCGCCCATTTTTTTCGCCTAGGTTTCTACACTGTGATGCCTTCATTGTTTAGATTACTCTGTTTTCACTTTGGTTGTGATACTGAACATGTTTGACCCGTTTGAGATGAAATTCGACATTTTGGAGCATGATTTGAACTTCAAAATTGTAAGTCAAAGTAATGACAAAAAATGTTTGCAATGTGTTGCAGCCACTTGAGGGCATTTTGTATGATTGATTGCCATGAGAAGCAGGTTGCCATGGATAATTTGGGAGAGAAAAGGTCTGCAAAATCAAAGCAAGTCGAAGGAGGGCACACGCCAAAATGAGCAAGATGAAGGATGACTTTTTGACTTTGAAATGATGAAACTAGTTCTCCTGCAAGTGCAAGTAGTTAACTAACTTAAGTTAGTTCAGCTTTTGGGTCTTTTTGCTATGAGCATGCACTTCTACGTAGGGTAGGATCAATTTGCAAACTATTTTTGGGACATGTAAAATTCACTGCTCCTTCTAGTATCAACAATGCCATATTTTGATGTTGGATTGTTGATCAATACAACAATCTACTTTTGGGTGAAACAGTTATTATTCCTAATGAACTACTATTGAGCTGGACTAATGTAACTAAATATTTATTGAAAGTTCTTTATGCATGGAAACCTAAAGCGATGATTTGGATGTGTTCAGTGTGGTAATTTATTTAATTTTTGTTCCTGCTACAAACTAACCAAGCAAATGTTTGGATGTAAACTGTACCTTAGGTTATGTTATTGCATCATAGCACTTGAAATGCAAAATCACTTCTATGTTCAAACCATATACTTAAACCAAAGGCAATGATCTTCGGCAAAATCCAGAGTTTAAGGAGTAGGGCCTTTCTCTGTCATCATTGGTGAACTTGGAAATGGTAGAACCAACTCTCTTTTGGAGAATGGATGTATCAGGTGAGAAATTCAGAGTTCATGTAGAACAACCCTCGAGTTCGACTCTATTGTGAAGCTGGGTGGCGCATGTTTGCCTTTCTTACTACTTCTCCTTTATCAGAATAAGCGAATCGTTACAAACCGAAGGTCATAAATTGTGATTTAAAACTTGTTAGCGTGCAGCAATGCTGTCATGTAAGCACATGTACAATACATAAATTGATTGTTGATTTTTGTCGACAGGCTTGTATCGGTCAGGAGGCATGCTCTATACCTGTAATGGCAGATATGCTCGGTGAACCATGCCCACAGGTCTTAAAAGAGTTTGGCCGCTGAAGCTCTATGTAGCTAATGCTTATACTTCATAAAGATTACCTTGCTTGCCTTGTTTCTGGCCTGTATATATTTCTAAGAGCAAGAATAAGAACAATGCAGTTGTTTAGTCTATGCCTGTTGTCTCTGCCGTTTATTTGTAAACTATCCATAGAGTGCTCATTCACATAGCCAGCCACCCTCTCATGCAACTTAACAAGACGAGACAATACAAGTCCACAACATCATGTGACAAATGCAATCTTCCTGACATGCTTGCTGCTTTCCATGAGCCGGTGGTCCTCCGTTGTTTTAGTTAGAGCAAGATACTTGTAAACCACGGGGTTCACTTTGACCCACTCGATCGCTAGCCAAACTTGCTTCTCTACCTCACTTATGGTCGCAGCTTTATTCTCCATGCTTCTGTTACACAAGCCAGCCGTTGCATACACAAATACATAAGTTTACAATGATTTCGCAAAAAGAATATTGCCGATATCACCATTCTACCTGCTTAATTCATAAGCATAAAGTGCCCATGTTCCTTAAGGTAATGGTTTCTATGGCACTAACTGTATCAGAAGAATCCTCAACCAATCCGAATATCCAATTGTCAACCATATCAAACAACAAAATGCATTTAGCGAACCTTGCACGGTGAGGCGTCTAGCAAGAAGCCCTCTCAGATCCACTTGCATCACTGCTCCACTTTGAAAGCAGATGATGAATAGCCTCTCATCAAAATTCAAGCTATCGGGGTTTCTCGGGAAGTAGGATGCCCAACATAGTCCGGAATCACATTAACACCTGCCAAAACACACTTTTGGAAATAAATTCGTTTTACACACCAACATATTGTCACATGGTTCATCTATAACTTCATGGTTAATGTGAAATCTCATTTATATGTCTCAACAATCAGAATGACTGGATCCATGTTTAAAAGAATGATTTCTATGTCAAGACATGACTTTGCCAAGTCAAAATCACCTCATACAGCTTTGACACAACATCAGTCAACGGCCCATGATTTAGGGTGAAAAGGATTAATTTAACCATACATCTACTGAACTTCCCCTCTAATAAACCAAAGTAACAAGATGCAGACAATACTGTAAAAAGGCATTTTATTGCCTGTGTAACAGAGTAAGAACATAACAAAAAAGCCAACACAAATAATAAGTTGCAGGAAATGCAGAAAGTTAGTAGAGCAATATTATGTAAAAAAGGCTTGGCAATTGCTCACTCCTATTTCTGAAATAATATGCCAAATCATCTTCCATATGACTAAAGAACATTCAGCTCCCAGTGAAGTGATTATGTCTAATGACTATAATCGATATCAAGAACAAAAAATATGCATGATGCATCTTTTCCTATAGTTTCTTTTGTCAATCGTGCAACAAAGTCCTCTGTCTTGTAGTTGATGCAAATGTCAGCACCGCGATCCTTGCAAGCAACTAACTTTTCATCACTTCCTGTGAATTGAAGATCATTACATAAGTTATAGTGTTTGAAAGTGCCAAGTCCTATAGAAGCCACAATTAGTATGAAAAAACCTACACTTACAAATACCATAGCACCATAATATTTTGCTATCTAAATAGAAATGTACCCATTCCACTAGTGTCACGCCCTGAGCCCTCGAGCGCGTGACCATCCTTATCACATTTCCTTTGGGTTATTAATAAATGCGACGTCCCAGGACGCGTCAGCGACCCATTCATTTTAACTTTTGAATTAACGCATGCGGAAACGAATAACAACACCCAACAGTAGGGATAGAAGGAAAAACATCATAACAAATAGCATTACTAAAACACTCCTTTTTATTTATAAACATGTTAACCATAGAAAGTTATAAATATAAGGTCTCACTTCCAGGCCACTTCCTATAGAGACCACATAAAGATACATCGAGGGTCGGGTTAACCTATCTCCTTTAAGCGAGGGCACCTTGAATTGCACCTGTCGACCTTCCATTTTACGATCCTAAAAAGTGGTTAACAACAACTAGTGAGATAAAATCTCAGTAAGGTAACAACCTAAGCCTTGCGTAGGGTGCTGATTCACTTAGAGCATACCATAAACATGCAACTCAATGTCGACGGCAGATCAATAGCGAGTGACTCTCGCTCTAAACAATCTATATCAGGTTCAGTGACTCTCACCAATCAATAGACAATTCACAAGCATTCTTACCTTGCCTTGGCATATGCACACGCCCTGTATGTTATCAGTTATAATAGCACTCTAAAAATAATGCATCAGCCAAGTCAATCAGAACACACAGAACTATCCCTCATGCACAATGCATCCAGGCGTATTCCAATTTTATGTCAAGACCCACGGATTAGTCCGTGCAAGACTCTCGCCAAGACCCACAGATCAAATCGTGCAAGGCCCTTGCCAAGACACACGGATCAGTCTGAGCAAGGCACTACCAAGACACATGGATTTCTCCACGCAAGGTACTTTCAGCATGACCGGGCATCGCCCCAAAATCATCAGGCGCGGCAACGTCCCCTCCCCATAGGCAGACAGCATTCCCAAAGGAGAATCGGTTCGGCCTCTACCGCAATCTGTCATCCGACCCAGTCAGGCATCCAATAGATCTTCACCATCCTAGCCTTGCTAGAACCTGATCCTGCCTTGCTAGAACTTCAATCACACAGGCATCATCCCCAATCACTATTGGGGGTCCGTACACTTTTATGATCGCACGAGCATACAGGCATTCAAATCTCATTTCTTCTTTTCTTTTTGTCAATGCACTCACGATATGTGCTCATGCCATATGTCATGCTCATTACCATTTTCACACGAAAATGCAATAAATAAATAGCACGAACATGCTTTTCATGTCAAACTCCGCGTGCCTCACTTTTCAAATCAAATACTTGGTTCCAAAGCATAACACTTAGCATTTCAACACGGCACCACAACAATTATCATTTTTATGCCAAAATACATTCTTTTCTACTATAAACTCATAAAGTATATTACTCTTATTTTTTCAAGGCAATTTTCATCTTAAAAACTTACCAAACATTTATAGAAAATTTAACCCAACCATGGTTAATTAACCTAACCATGGTTAACCAACACAACTATGGTTAATTAACCTAACCAAGGTCGACTAACCTAACCAAGGTTAACTTAACACACCCATAGTTAAAAGTCTAATTGCATCTTAAACTAACCCTAAGTGCAATTAACAATTTATTCGAGGATTAGGAAGTTAACTCACCGTTTAATGGCGGCAGCGACGACGTGAAGACGATGGTGGTGGTGGCTCGACGATGGCGGGTAGACGGAAAATGGGTATTAACGGCGGCTCGACTTGGCGCAGCGCGGCGTGCGGATGGCAGTTTGGTATGGGCTCGACGTGACAGCATGGCTTGGCGACAGTAGCTTAAACGTCGGCGGCAAGGGCACGGCTTCAAGGTACGTCTTGGGTAGCGCGGTGGCAAGGTGAACAGTGTGAAACAAGAAGGAAAAAGGGTGAAAATGGGGGAGAGAGGAAGGGGCTACGAATTTTGAGAGGAAAGACAGAGAGAAAGAGAGAGTTGTCTTGCCCTTATCTTATTCAAGATTGCATTATTGAAATTTCCAAAAATATCTCACTTGTCTTCTTGCAAATCAAGACAACTTGATCTAATTAAATGAAACAAGGAAAGAAAGGGGCAAGGGGAATGGTTTGGCCAAGAGGGGAAGGATTAGAAGAAAAGAAAGACAAAAGCTTTAAAGAGCTTTGTCTTAAGTCCATTAATGTGATCTTCAAAATATTCCACTTTCAAGAAGGGTAAAATGGTCTTTTCCCAATTTGGCACTATTCATTTGGCACTATTCACGTGGGCTTGGCTTGAATTTTAGCGGGCCCAATGGGCTTGATATCCAATGGGTTCTTTCTTTGGGCCTAAAATGGGCTTTTGGGGGCAAAATGGTCAATTTCCATTATAGGCCCTCTTGAAGTCCGAATTTGATAGAAGTTAGGCCCGTGGTTCATGCCAAGTTTGAAACGTCTCTTCGATTCTTAATTTTCGGCTTATTGTCTCTTTTTCGAAAATTTAGGATTTACCGATAAACTTTGAATCAGAAACGGATCGTCCAAAACTTTTCATCGGATTTGAATTTGTGATTTAAAATCTATCGAATTCCATTTTATTGCCTTGACAGTGTGAAAACGTCCAAAAATCCGATTATTCACTTTTTCCAATTCGAATCGACAGTCGTCCGTCGATTAATCCCTGCAGTTGAAATTTCAGGATATCACAACTAAAGCCACCATGCATATGCAATTTTCATTAGTATGCTAATGAATGAAAACCATGGTAAAAGAAATTGGGAAAAAATAAATCGCCAAGTGAAAGTAAGCAAATAGAGATTTTACTCTCCAACCCATGAGAAATTTGCTTGTCCTCATAAAAAAATTTCTACTTGTACTTATGATTCTAGGCTAGCCTTCCTAGGCATTTCTGTTAGATGTCCTCCGGCCCTTGAGTGAAGGGCCACTGAAATTTTGCTTGTAATAATGCATGTCTATATCGATCCATCTTAGAAAATTGTCAAGAGAAAAGAGACCAATCGAAAAAGTGAAAAAGCTCGGGTACAAAGGCCAATTGCTTCCCAAGGCTAAGCTGTAAATGTGAAACATCATTCACTAAACATTAGTAATCTCATGACCACATAAAACATCCGCACTCATAGCCTTAAGCCATTACCAAGAATGTTTCCCCTGCAGAGAGGTGACTCCTCATGAAGACAGTGGACCAAACAGTGTAAGCCACTTCCTGGAAACTCACAGCATCCTTAAGCAAAATTCCAAAAGGAACAGGAAGAACTTGCCCAGTTGGAACCGTTACTTTCTCTGCATAACCTCCTCTAGAAAGCTGAGCACAAACCTACACATCATCAAATTATCACATTGCCACTTTCGTGTAATCAGATCAATATTACCTTAAACATCTCAAAAGTTAGCAATCCTCAAACATCTAGGAGGATTTCAAGTTAAACATCTAGGAGGATTTCAGGTTTAAATCGCCCAAATAAAAAACGTCATAAATGGCTCGAATTTTCTTGATGTGAATTGAAAATGTTCTGTAGATTTAAGCTATTCTTTCTTGAATACATTTCACAATTTTACGGAGGCATTTCAACAAACAGTTTATGTGCACCGAAGGGATTGAACTAGTCACAGAACCAAAGTAGTTCTTTTTCTCCATAAACATCATTGACACAGGGAAGTTGACATAAATCACCGAACTACACCTCGGACTTTGAGTGATTTTCATCCGAATATGCATGACCACTACTCAGCCTTACCAAGAACAAGGTAACACAGGGACAATGATATTACCTAGTCGTCTGAGCATGAAGAGGTTGCAACGGGCGACTGGTTCGAGGCTAGAAGTTGTGGGGGTGGTTCACGGCGAAGGACCATAATGAACGGCAATGAACATCATCAAAACTCAAACCAGCAAAATAGGAAATGACAAATGCAACTCCGATTCTGCGATGAACGTGGCTGAGATCAGAACTATGAAGTGCAAACAGAGCCGATTTCCAATGACAATCGATGGCTATGAAGATGGAAACATGGCCAAAGATTATCGAGAAAGAGAGAGCAGATAATCATGTTGCCTAGGGAGAAAATCTTGTCGGTTCTATCCATATGCGCATAGGTTGTTTGACGCTTCGAAGCAGCGGTCTTTGCGAAAATTGGTCTTCGAAGTAACGGTTGAGCGCGATCTGCGAGAAAATGAAGGTCTTTGAAGTGGTAGTCCGGTGGTCTTCGCAATGGAGGTCTTCAAAGTGGTGGTTGAATGAAGATAAAGGTTGAGCGAAGATGATGAAGGTCGAGCAAGAAAGAACATAGCTTGAATGACAAGCTCCGAAGAGAAAAAGAAAAGAGGCTGGCTTCTCAGAGAAAAAATGGGCAGGGGCTCAAAATTTCTTTTTTGTTTTTTAAAAAGGCTACTATGGGCATTAATGGCTAGTGCAAAAGGCCAACAGTCTTTTCAAATGATTTTATTAATATTACACATGGCGTCATGTGTCAATCGGTTGATGAATCATGCGTGTCACATCGGATGATGAAGTGGTGCGCTAATACTATTGAATAATTTCTCCCTCTTTAGTCTTTCGAATGAGTTGTCCTTTTCTTTTTTATTCTTTTTTTATAGGTAAACATTTCTTTTCTTGTTTTTTTTTTATAAGTTGTCATTTTCTTTTTCCATAGACTTATTTATCACCGATTTAGAATGCTTAAG
Organism: Metrosideros polymorpha var. glaberrima; assembly: GCA_001662345.2. Classification (NCBI taxonomy): domain Eukaryota; kingdom Viridiplantae; phylum Streptophyta; class Magnoliopsida; order Myrtales; family Myrtaceae; genus Metrosideros; species Metrosideros polymorpha. The sequence goes on from BCNH02000009.1 coordinate 9,361,965, forward strand.
AACTTTTGCTCAATATCATCGGAAAACATTTAGTTATTATCACAAAAAACCCCTAAATTGATACATTTTATAACAAATTTATTCCAAATTATTTTTTGACCATGAAAAACCCAAAATCCGTACACCAGCGACAAATTTATCCAAAACTAATTTTTCGACCACAAAAAATTTCAAACTAGTACACATGTGATAAATTTATCTCAAATTTTAGGATTCGTCGGAAAAGATAAACTGAGCCATGTCGCTAGAAAATGAGTTAATTAAAAAAAAGCCAACTAATTTATTATTATTATTTGGGAAAAAACCATTAAAAATCCCGAATTATGCTCACTGTAATACATTTACCATAATTTTTTTTGTGACACTAAAAACCTTAAACTATTACCCGAGTGACATATTTACCCCACCGGAATACTTCGAGGCAATGGACCCTGCCATGGTTGTATATGTTGGAAATTAAACCAAATTAATTGTTGAATCAATCGACAAGTTATTGATTCGGTACAAAGCTGTCGATGACAATTTAGCTACCCAAGATGATGGATGAATTTAAGCGTCTTTATTGTAATGTTGTTTTCTAAGAGCCTATCAGAGTTTCGATGTCCAGTTAATGTTTTGTGAGTTCCTAATAATCTGTCTCCTTGGAATGTTGGTTTTATTTATGAGTCATTTAGGAGTTTGTTCAAGAGTCATGTATCAAGCTTATATAATGGTGTGTCTTGTTATGTTTGTCGATAAGGTGAAAAAGATGAAGTATTAAAGAAAATTCAGAAAAGTTCTCTTCATCCCCTTCTCCTCCTTAAGTCTTGAGTATCTTCGATCAAGGTTTTTCACCTTTGAACCTTATCGGTAGAGATTTTCCCAACAAATTGGTATCAGAGCTTATGGTTCGAGGTCATGGCCTCCACAAACAATCCACTTCCTCTTCAATACCCTCGTCTTACCAAAGAAAATTATGGTAATTGGGCTTCTAGAATGAAAGCCTTGCTCGGTGCTCATGGAGTATGGGAAATGGTTAACACTGGCTATGATGAGCTAGAGGACGATGCCACCTTGAATCAAAATCAGAAGAATGCCTTGGAGAAGGTTTGAACAAAAGATCAATTAGCCTTGTCGATCATCTATCAAGCCCTGGATGATTCTATGTTCGAGAAGGTCTCGAACGTTTCTACTTCAAAGGAGGCATGGGAGATCCTTCAAAACACACACCAAGGAGTAGAAAAAGTAAAGAAGATTCGTCTTCAAACCTTGAGAGGCGAATTTGAGGTAATTCGTATGAAAGAATCTGAATTGATTGCTGATTATTTCACAAGAGTTTTGGCGATTGTCAACCAAATGAAAAGAAATGATGAAGATGTTCCAGATGTTTGTGTTGTTGAGAAAATTCTCCGGTCCTTAGACAAAAGATACGACCACATTGTTGTTGCAATTGAAGAGTCTAAAGACTTAGACATTATGACGATCGATGAGCTTCTGGGTTCATTACAAGCCCATGAAGAAAGACTTAAAAGAAACAAGTAAGAGCCGGTGGAGGAACTACTCCAAACTCGGTTGTCCATCTGAGTGAGAAGGGCCAAAGTAGTAATGCCATGCGAGCTCGAGGGCCTAATCAAGATCGTGATCGAGGTCGAGGCTGAGGTCGATTTCAAGGAAGAGGTCGCGGACGAAGCAGAGGAGATGTTGCTTGCAATGAAAATCGATACCAAAGTCAAAGAAGTGTTCGTGGAAGAGGAACGAACTCAAGAGGACAATAGTATGATAAATCTAAAATTCGTTATTTTCATTGCAATAAACTTGGCCATTATGCTTCTGCGTGTTGGAATAAAGATAGTAGCGGAGTAGACGAAAAGGCGAACTTGGTGAATGATGCAGAGTAAGTTCTTTTATTGGTGTTTAAAGAAGATGAATGTGGACAAAGTGATACGTGGTATTTGGATACTGGTGCAAGCAACCACATGTGCGGAAGAAAGGAGATGTTTGCTGAGTTAGATGAGACAATAAAAGGGAAAGTCCTGTTCGGTGATAATTCTAAAATTCTTCTCGAAGGCAAAAGTGCAATTCTGATTCGTTTGAAGAACGGTATACATCAGTTTATTTCTAATGTATATTATGTTCCGAGAATGTCAAACAATATCTTGAGTTTGGGACAGCTTCTTGAGAAAGGCTATTCTGTCCACATGAAAGATCTTAGCATTGTGCTAAGAGATCAAAATAATAAACTGATTGCATATGTGAAGATGCCAAAGAATAGGATGTTCCTTCTCAATACAAAAAGTGATATGGCTCGATGCTTAAAGGCATGCGCGGATGATCTTTTATGGTTGTGGCATTTGAGGTTCGACTATCTTAACTTCGGCGAACTCAATTTGCTTTCTCGTAAGAAGATGGTGTATGGTTTACCACATATTGATCATCCTGATCAATTATGTGAAGGATGTATCATTGAGAAGCATTTCAGAACCAGTTTTTCAAAGCAAGCAACTTATTGAGCGAAGAAGCCACATAAGTTGATTCATTTTGACGTGTGTGGCCCAATCACTCCTCAGTCATATGGTAATCATTGATAGTTTGTTACCTTTATTGATGATTTTACTTGAAAAACTTGGGTGTATTTCTTGAAGGAGAAATTGAAAGTGTTTGACACTTTCAAACAATTTAAGAATTTAGTTGAAAAAGAGAGCGGCTATTATATCAAGTCCTTGAGGACTGATCATGGAGGAGAATTCACTTCAACCATATTCAACAAACTTTGTGAGGATTATGGTATTTGGCGATTCTTGACAGTTCCATATTCTCCTCAACAAAATGGCGTCGCTGAACGGAAAAATAGAACCATTCTTGACATAGTTCGAAGCATGCTGAAGAGTAAAAATCTGCCGAAAGAGCTTTGGGGTGAAGCTGTTATGTGTGCGATTTATCTACAAAATAGATATCCCACACAAAGACTTGAAGGCGTAACTCCATACGAAGCATGTAGTGGGAGAACACCTAGTGTTTCTCATTTGAGAATTTTCGGAAGCATTGCATGTGCTCTCATTCCGGACTAGAAAAGATCGAAGATGGAAGACAAGAGCAAAAAACTCATTTTTATCGGGTATGACTCCTGGTCCAAAGCCTATAAATTGTTTGATCCTAACACTTTGAAAGTGTATATAAGTAGAGATGTCAAATTCGATGAAGAAGGCGTGTGGGAAGACAATCCAAAAGTTGAAGTGAATAGTGATTCCGATCAAATGGAGTTGAAGAATCACTCTTCACCTTCTTCTCCGATATCTTCTTTGAATTCATCACCATCGACTTCTTCAAATGGTGTCGATGAACCGTTGGTGCCTAGAACAAGGAGATTGTCCGAGCTTTACGAAGCTACTGATGAGCTTCACCCTGTATGACTTCTTGTTGATTGTGAGCCACTTTTCTATGATGATGTTGCCAAAGAAGGAAAATGGAGGAAAGCCATGAATGAAGAAATTGAAGCCAATGAGAAGAACAAAACATGAGAGCTTGCTGAACTTCTGAAAGACAAGAAATCGATCGGTGTCAAATGGGTGTACAAAGCTAAGAAGAACGAGAAAGGTAAAGTGACAAGATATAAAGCTAGGTTAGTCGCAAAGGGGTACAAGCAAAAACCCGGGATCGACTATGATGAAGTCTTTGCTCTTGTTATCCGCATGGAAACAATTAGATTGATCATTTCCATTGCTATTCAAAATGATTGGCGAATTTATCAAATGGATGTCAAATCAGCATTTTTAAATGGCATCATTGATGAAGAGATATATGTTGAGCAACTCGAGGGGTTTATTGTGAAAGGTCATGAAGACAAAATGTTGCGATTGAAGAAAGCTCTCTATGGGCTTAAACAAGCACCGAGAGCATGGAATTCTAGAATTGATGCCTAGTTCAAGGCAAATGGCTTCACTCAATGTCCATATGGGCATGCGCTTTATTTGAAGCAAGAAAAATGTGATGTTTTATTAGCATGTTTATATGTCAATGACCTTGTTTTTACAGGAAATAATCCATCGATGATCGATGCATTTAAGGCATCGATGGTGAAGGAATTTGAGATGACCTATAATGGTCTCATGAATTATTTCCTTGGCATAGAAGTGAAGCAAAGTACGGATGGGGTTTTTATTTCCCAAAAAGGATATGCAGGAAATATCCTTGAAAAATTCAATATGAAGAATTGTACGTCGGTCAATACACCAATGGAGTGTGGAGCCAAGCTTTCGAAGTTTGATGATGGCGTCGATGTTGATTCAACGTACTATAGAAGCTTGATTGGAAGCTTGAGATATTCGACATGTACAAGACCGGACATCATGTATAGTGTTGGAATTGTGAGTCGATACATGGAGAAACCGAAGTCGTCTCATCTTAAAGCTACAAATAGAATACTTCGCTACATCAAAGGTACTATCGATCATGGTTTACACTATACTCAATCTAATTCTTTCCAGCTTAGAGCTTATTCAGACAATGATTATGGTGGAGACATCAATGATTGAAAAAGCACTATGAGCTTTGTATTTTTCTTGTGTAACATCGCTTTCACGTGGTCATCAAAGAAGCAACCTAGGTTACTCTATCGACATGTGAAGCTGAATATGTTGCGGCGTCCTCATGTGTTTGTCATGCAATATGGTTGAGAAGACTACTCAAAGAAATTCATATGGAGCAGGTGAAATTGACAGAGATTTTTGTCGATAATGTTTCTGTTATTGCATTGGCAAAAAATCTAGTTTTTCATGAATGAAGCAAGCATATCGATCTTCGATATCGCTTTATTCGAGAGCAGGTGAAAGAGAAAGAGATTGAAGTTTTGCATGTGAAGACGGGAGACCAAGTAGCCGATATTTTTACAAAACCTCTCAAGGTCGATGCATTTCGAAATTTCAAAAGCCTACTTGGAATGATCGATGGAAGAGAATTTGGTTTAAGGGGGAGTGTTGGAAATCAAAACCAAATTAATTGTTGACTCAATCGACAAGTTATTGATTCAGTACAAAGTTGTTGATGACAATTTAGCTACCCAAAATGATGGATGAATTTAAGGGTCTTTATTGTAATGTTGTTTTCTAAGAACCTATTAGAGTTTCGATATCTAGTTAATGTTTTGTGAGTTCCTAGTAATCTATCTCCTTGGAATGTTGGTTTTATTTATGAGTTATTTAGGAGTTTGTTCAAGAGTCATGTATCAAGCCTATATAATGGTGTGTCTTGTTATGTTTGTCGATAAGGTGAAAAAGATGAAGTATTAAAGAAAATTCAGAAAAGTTCTTTTCATCTCCTTCTCCTTCTTAAGTCTTGAGTATCTTTGATCAAGGTTTTTCACCTTCGAACCTTATCGATAGAGATTTTCCCAACAGTATAACGGGTCAAACTTCCATCCTTTGCGGTCCTCGAAAAAGAATTTGTACTTCGGCATCAAAGGGTCGCAGAACTGGATCGCCAATTTGGCCACTCATCCCTTCCGGTTGGGGTCGCCAAGCTGGAGACCAAGCAGCCGGTCGAGGATGAAGATTGGGATCTGATTCTCGAGCATGATCATGTCCAGTTGGATCTTGAGTATCACTGGCCGCATTAAGAAGACAGGGTCATTGCGAGGGTAGTCGAGTTTCTCAAACCCCTTGGCGAATCCCTGGAGCAGCTCGATCACAAAGCAACCATCGGGAACCATCATCTCCACGAACTCGTTGCTGCTCATAGATATCGGCCCCTCATAGCAGGCGCGAGCTCTCCCCTTGACCTTCTTCACCGAGTCTAGATAAAGGCCTATCCCCTGATGGGAGCACTCAAGGATGCGATGGAGGCAGCGCCACTTGTGCCGCTCTATATGGTGGAGGTGCTCCTCACCGTGGTGGTATGGCCCGAGGGAGACGATCTGGGGGACCCAGTCTTCGTTTTCACCATTCTTGAGATAGCGTGGGATCCTGTAAATGGAGCGCTTTGCCCACGAGCCTGGCACGTGGTGGTCCTGGCAACCTTGTTCGAGTTTCTCTTGGATGGAGACGATCCACTCAGACTCGGGAGGCCTCGGCTCATAGTCGAGGACGATTTTGTCCCCATAGGTTGATTTCACCGGGAGTCGAGATTCCACAGTTTCTCGGAGCTTGAGAGTGATTAAACACCAACCCAAGAGCTCCTTGTTGTAAACAGCAGCCATTTCTTGTGAAGAATTGATATGTGTTTCTCTGCCTTCGCCTTAAATGGGTTTTCATCTTTTAATTGATGCTTTCTAAGCACAAATAAAAATAAAAATAAAAGAATTGCTACTTTTATGGCCAGGGGATTTGGAATAAACAAGAGAATTAATTATGTAACAGTTTTTGGGTGATTATGAGAATAACAATATGTCATGAGACATAAATAACAAATAATAATTAATAAAAAATTATTATGGAGTCCACTCTTTCAATAATTTGTGAACTACAATATATTGTTATTTTTACGTTTATCTAAAGATTACTATGCTAACAAAGTCCTTGAAACAAAGGAGAGATTCTTCCTTCTACAGAAAATAATCATGCTCCAGTCTAGTAGTTGATTACCACATGTCCAAATGGGCCCTCTAATTTCAACTTTGTCTTGCTTTTCCTATTCTTCTCTCTCTTTCTTTTCTCCTTCCTCTGACGATCGAGCAAGAAGTTGGCCCAAAACCAACAACAATAGTGGATAATTTGATATTTTCTCACTTTTCCAACATTGAGATTCAACCGGACTTGGATAAATCCTTAAACCGTCTCGGCTTGTTGGAGTATACCTCCTAACTTCAAAGTCGTTAGAATTGTAGGAAGGTAGTCCCTCCCTAGTCGGGACGAATCAGACCTCGGAATGTGGGAGCCTTCTTATGGAGCCGGTTGGCCGTTCCCCTCTATTTATAAGGGTTCCGCCTTGCCCTGGTGATGAAACTAAGAAGTGGAGGACGTAACTCCTCCTGCCTACTTAGCGTGTTAACGCACCTCCATGAACCGGAGAGCTAAGTTAGGTACTCTCAAGTTTGTGTCAAGTTTGTGGAGGTGCGTAACGAGCTTTATAATATTCTAGGCCTTATGAGGTAGCTGAGAAAGCGGGGTAAACAACATGCCCCCCATTAGCCATACAAGGTACAATAATGGGACTGGCTTTTCATCCGCCCAAAAGGAACCAGACACCTCATGCTCCATGCGAAACACGACCACATGGTCCACCTATTTGCATCGCATAGAATGGTTTAGTTTTTCTTTTACCCCCGCTTAGCCTTTTAATTAGGTTTTTATAGGCCAAAATGATTTACTTATTAATGAGAGATATAGAGAGTCAAATATAGCAGCATTTTGCATGTAGTTCCCGTTTAAGAATAGCGTTAAAAGGATAGCACGAGAATTGGATATCACTATGCACATCTAACCTCTCTCTCGTATAAGCTATCGAGTGAATTTTAATCTCTTCAAATTCTTTCTCTTTCACCAGCGTGTGTGTATTAACACATCTCGGTCCGATGTCTTTCAAATATATGTAGCACGGGCTAAATGGAATAGAAGATAAGTGTGTGTGATGCAGTAAATGTAATGCTTTTGCTTAAGTAACTAATCAATTAATTGCTTTTCCTTAGATGGTTTGCCTTGTTCATAAAAGCCTTCTATAATTTTTCTTTTCTTTTATTTTACATCTAAGATACACTAGCTAATACCCATTATTTTACCTTTGTATGTATAACCTTGCATTGAATCAATTCGAGTTCGCGACAAAAAATGAAGAGAAGATGGACGTTTTGGACTTTGGAGTAAAAAAGTAATGTAATTTATGAGCATGTGGTGGTGGTGATCCATTAATTCTATGGATGCATTGGAGGTCAATTTCTTCGGCGGTGCAGATTCCATAGCTTCTCTGAGCTTGAGAGTGATAAAAGAGCTTCTTCTTGAGAACAGCAAACATTTCTTGTGAAGAATTGATCATTGTGTCTCTGCCTTTGCCTCTCTAAGGATCAGGAGAGATTGAAACGAATCCGACTATATAATTAAAAATAAGTTTCACTAAACAAAAAATTCGATAAAAGCCTCAAACAGTACAATCGAGTTATACATTCATCCATTCTCACGCACCCCATTCATCCTAAACATTCATATAACGATTTCAATGCATTCAATGTTACGGAACAATGCCAAGAGATACGTAAATTCAAGCGCGAAAAATAAAGGATGAAAGCAAAATAAATTGCACGAGACATAAAATTTACGTGGAAAACCCAAACGGGAAAAACCACAGGGAGAGAGAGAGGTTTCATTATCTTCAATAACGATTACAAAACCAAAAAGGTCGAAAAACCTCTTGGTGAGCAAGAAGATAGGAAAAAACAAAAGGAGGAGGAAAAACTTCGAGGCAAAGATCAGATTTTGCAGATAAGCCTCGGATTTGTTTGCGCAAAAAATAGTCAGATATATTTACGCAAAAATCATCAGATATATTTGCGTAAATATATGCGCAAAACATTCCTATTATAGTCCTATTCTAAAAGACCTAAAACAAAATGGCATTATCCAAAATACCCCCGTTACCTATTTTAAGTAAAAAACTCAACAAATCTCCACCTCGACTTCAAGTATTTAAAAGAGCGTTATGCCAAACACCACAAGACCTCTCTCCCTCAGCACCAAGAGTGACCACACAAGGCCACTCGCCAAAAATGCAGAATCGACAATGCACACCCCTAAGCCTACGTGAGCGCACTTGTTGTAGGAAACAAGGGATGAACGCCGTCAACTCCGCCTAGGCAAATCAAACGGTGAAAACACCAACCAAGTCCAAGCAATGCTTGAACTTGATCAAAGGAACCAGTTTAGTCAATATATCTGCTGGATTATCCGCTGTAGGTACTTTCTTCACCGTAACTGTACCCTTAACAACCTCATCACGCACAAAGTGATACTGGATGTCGATATGTTTCGTTCTCTCGTGATACATCACATTCTTTGTCAATTGGATCGCACTTTGGTTATCACAAAAGATAACGGAGGCTCCCTCCTGCTTCACTCCAAATTCTGTAACCAAACGTTTCAACCAGAGAGCTTCCTTTGCCGCTTCCGTCACTGCCATATACTCTGCTTCGGTGGTAGACAAAGCAACCGTGTCTTGCAAGGTTGCTCTCCAACTAACCATAGAACCACCAAGCATAAAAATATAACCCATCAAAGATCTCCTTTTATCGAGATCGCCTACATAATCAGAATCAACGAAGCCAACAACCGAATGCCCTATATCACAACTTTTATCAAAGACCAAACCCATATCTGAGATACCCCGAATGTACTGAAGAATCCATTTCATGGCTTGCTAGTGAGCTTTACCCGGATGTGCCATATACCTGCTCACAACACTAACAGCCTGGGAAATATCTGAACATGTGCAAACCATAGCATACATGAGACTACCCACAGCACTAGAATATGGAGCTTGAGATATCTCATCTTCTTCTTCTTTGGTTTTAGGCGACAAAGAAGCCGAAAGCCTAAAGTGGGACGCCAAAGGGGTACTTACCGGTTTAGCATTCTTCATGCCAAATCGCTCAAGCACTTTTTCAATATACCTCTTTTGTGAAAGGTATAACTTCCCAACTTGTCTGTCTCTACAAATCTCCATACCTAAAATCCTCTTGGCAGCTCCAAGATCCTTCATCTCAAAATCCTTGCTAAGTTGCATCTTCAAATATTGTATGTCTGACATGTTCTTTGCTGCAATAAGCATATCATCCACATATAATAGTAAATAAACAAAAGAACCATCATTTAATCTTTTATAGTAAACACAACTGTCATGCGCACTCCGCGAATAGTCATGACTTAACATAAAGCTACCAAACCTCTTGTACCATTGCCGTGGAGATTGCTTCAGACCATACAAATAGTGTTTCAACCTGCAAACGTGATCTTCTTTACCTTCAACAATGAATCTCTCGGGTTGAGACATATAGATTGTCTTCTCAAGCTCACCATGTAGAAAAAGCGGTCTTGACATAAAGTTGCTCAAGCTCTAAATCATAAAGAGCCACTAATGCGAGCAACACACGAATGAAACTATGTTTCACAACTGGAGAGAACACTTCATTAAAGTTGATCCTTTCTTTCTGACTAAAATCCTTTACTACCAAACGTGCCTTGGATCTTTCATCTTCAACCCCTGGAATTGCCTCTTTTCTTTTGAAGACCCACTTGCATCCAATAGCTCTTTTGCCCTTAGGCAATTTCACAAGATCCCAAGTTTGGTTCTTA
>BCNH02000009.1:9373082-9404468 GCA_001662345.2 Metrosideros polymorpha var. glaberrima
TTCCCTGCAGAACATAAAGGCAATTCTTCTTATTACCTCTCATCACAATCAAGGAGCCTTTTGAAATTTTCAAAACTCCACCTCCACCCGTGTACATGCATCCAGTGGAATCTAAAGTGCTCAATGATATAAGGTTCTTCTTCAAATTTAGGATGTGCCTAACATCTGTCAAAATTCTTATTATGTTGTCATGACATTTGATCTGCACCGTACCAATACCTACAATCTTGCAAACTGCATTGTTGCCCATCAAAACTGAACCATCAGTGACTTTCTCATATGTGTGAAACCAATCTCTATTTGGACACATGTGGTATGAACAGGCCGAATCCAAAATCTATTCGTCGTCAACACGACAATCCGAAGACAAAACAGTAAGAATATTGTCTGCATCAATTGACTTGTTATCCTTCACCAGACTAGCCGAATCGGAACTCTCCATTAACTTCTTCCCCTTAGCCTTGAGCACAGGACACTCATTTTTGTAGTGTCCGAATTTGTGATAATAGTAACACTCGACCTTGCTCTTGTCTAGGCCTGACCTAGACTTCGAACGCCCTTTACTATTACTGTGCCTATCACGATGATTTGACCTTTCTCTAACAGCTAAGCCATCAGCTTTATCACCATTACCACTCGCATTCAACTTTGTACGCATCTCTGCGGAATTCAATGAGGCTTTCACATCCTCAAGAGTTATGGATTCTCTTCCATACAGCATAGAATTCACAAAATTATCATACGACCTCAGTAGTGAGCATAACACAATTAGAGCTTGATCTTCATCATCTAACTTCAAATCTAGATTTTTCATATCCATAACGATCTTATTAAATTCATCTAGATGTTCTTGAATAGGAGTACCTTCTTGCATCTTTAGCGTGTAAAGACGTTGCTTCAAGAATAATCTCGTTGTAAGAGATTTCTTCATGTAAAGGCTCTCAAGCTTATTCCACAATCCCGAAGCCGTTTCTTCATCAACAACCTCACGAAGCACCTTGTCGGACAGCGACAATTGAATGGTGCTATGCGCCTTCTCTTCCATCTCCTCGATCTCTGTCGAAGTCATGTCGTCGGGGTAATTCCCATCCAAGGCCCTAACTGAACCTTCCCGACGCAACAAAGCTTTCACCTTGATCCTCCATAGCCCGAAATTGTTTTGGCCATCGAAGGGTGCCACTTCGAATTTGATAGATGCCATCTCGAACAAAAGAGCGAAATTCCTTCGCTCTGATACCAATTTGTTACGGAACAAAGCCAAGAGATATGCAAATTCAAGCGCGAAAAATAAAGGATGAAAGCAAAATAAATTGCATGAGACACAAGATTTACGTGGAAAACCCAAACGGGAAAAACCACGGGGAGAGAGAGGGGTTTCACTATCTTCAATAACGATTACAAAACCAAAAAGGTCAAAAAACCTCTTGGTGAACAAGAAGATAGGAAAAAACAAAAGGAGGAGGAAAAACTTTGGGGCAAAGATAAGATTTTGCAGACAAGCCTCAGATCTGTTTGTGTAAAAAATAGTTAGATATATTTACGCAAAAAATAGTCAGATATATTTACGCAAAAATCATCAGATATATTTGCGTAAATATATGCGCAAAACATTCCTATTATAGTCCCCTTCTAAAAAATCTAAAACAAAATGACATTGTCCAAAATACCCCCGTTACCTATTTTAAGTCAAAAACTCAACATTCAAGGAAGAGAAAAGTTCATGGCATAATTAGGAAATAAGTATTAAGGCTTTGATACTAATGTTGGAAATGGATTCCAAAATCTCATACTTGAGAAAACGTGGAAAACATGCCCAAAGACATAAACTTGTATCACTGATCGTACGGCTACATCACACAATGGAATGTACCTTCATTGCCATAATTTAAATGCCCGTTTTGCAACCCTGAGAGAGAGAGAGAGAGAGAGAGAGAGAGAGAGAGAGGAAGAGGAAGCATGTTCTTCGTCCTTCTTTCTTATCTGTCGCGTACAAAATTTTTGGGAAAGTGCGTGTCTCTAGAAAACTACGATTGTTTTCACATATGTATCAATCAATAAAGAATGTATCTTTATTGTTGCCTTATTGATAACCTCTGATATCTTCTAATATCCTCTGATATCTTTTAATAGCAATTATCTATAGGTTTTACTTTTGAAAGTTAACATTGGATAGACTCATCCTTGTTACGGCTAGATCTATCACCTAGAAGGGGATGAATAGGTAAATTTAAACAATCTTAATATAAAATGCAGAACTAAAACAATCAAGATAAAATTTCATGATGGCAAGGACAAGATCTAAGTACTGCTCTATGCAACAGTCTAATACAAAGTAAGCAAGAGTAAGGAGAAAATTGCACAGATGATTTGTGGTTCGGCTTAGGTCAAGCCTATGTCTACTCTCCACGCTAACAGTCTACTAGCTGGATTCCACTAAATCAACTTCGAGAGTACATTGATTATTATAATCTCATAATATCTCTTAGAGTTTGCAATGTGAAGCACAGAATATGAACAAGTGTATATAAGTCAAAATTCTTTCAGACTCTGGAATTTGTAATTCTGTATCTCTTTTCATAGGTCTCTTGGTCTCCTTTTATAGTCTTCCAGCCTGCAACTACTCGTTGAACAACTTCAGATGATGATATCCAAACTTTCTCATTGAATATAAACTTCCTAAAGGGAGATTAGAAGAGCCGTTGATGATGAGATTAGAATTCTCCTATGATTTAGTTGCCCATACTACTAAATCTGAGATTCTATAAGTTGGAGTACCCATTTTAGAAGGTACGACTTGTTTCGTAGAGAATTTTGACTGTTATTATTATACTTTGCATTATAGCCGTTGCAAAAATACATAGAGTAATGGTCTTCAAATATGAATTATCAAAGAATAGAGTCCGAGCCAGATTAGTAGCTGTGCGTAAGAGATACTCCTGTGATGATTAACCTTTGAGATCCTTCCTCGCTCAGATAATATCACTTGACTTTTAGTACTGTTTGACCATGATTTCCTTTGCATAACATCTGAATCTGAGACAAAAAGACTTAGCCAAGTCTATGTTTGCTCCTCTTCAGGCTATGCCTTGGATTATGTTTTTGTTACCTTAGTCTTCAAAGATAAGTGCATAAGGTAGCTCAAATGATGTACTCAAGCATATCAAAAGATGAAATTCCCATAAGTATCTTTCACCTGATAATATCTTTAATTAGATTCAATAGAAATCATGAAGAATTTTGTTATCCATCAAAATATATTAGGAGCTTTAGTCAATAATCTTCCCCTTTTTGATGATGACAAAACTTCCAATTACAATTCAAGTAATTGAGTAAATGATAAGAGATATAGGCACAAGAGATGTTCTGAATAAACAATGTGCCATAATTGAATTTCACAAGTGAATAAGGATGAGGATTGGAATTGTTTAACCAAGTTAATCATTGTCCTTGAATCCTTTGTCACGAATGATAAAATCTTCTATCTCCCCCTGTAAAAAAGGGTATATGCATACAAGAGTATATGTATATATGTTCTATGAAAGCAATAAATTTTCTCTCCCTTTTTGTCATCAATCACATGATAACATTTTTATTGAATAATGAAAGAGATCCAACACAAATCAAGAGCAATGAGTGAGGGACTAACTGAACAAAGGCTATGGTTAAAACATTTAACAAAACGAAATGTTTGGGTGAAAGGTTTTTAAGGAGCAGCAGAGGAAGATGGTCTAGCACAAGAAAAGCTTCTAGGAACAGGAATCTGCACTATATCAAAGTCAGTGACTTGATTCAGCTTGGCTTCAACAACAGTCTTCAAATCTTGAACAATTTGGTTTGGGGCTTCAATCTCTGATGCAGCCAATTTAGATTCCCCCTTGAGTTCAGCTTTCAGGTTTTTCAAACCATCCATGACAACCTTCAATCCTTTAGTCATCATTGTTTTCATTTCTTTCAGGTTAGTTTGGACTTCATGTTTCTTGCTTAATCATCATCAATTCAACTAGCTCATAAAGATCTTAAGATGTAGCAGGTTTGGGAGAACTTGCTTCTGAGTCCTTGGTTGAATGATCTGACGCCTCCCCCTAAGTGGATTCATTCTGGTCTGCCTGAATCCCTTTATCCATCATTTCAGCAATAGGATGAGTAGCATTTTCTGCTTCAAATTCAGCAGCAGGAATGGTATCTGCTAGTATTTCATCAGGATTAGATTCAACATCAACATCTATTGGAGATGGATGTATTATTTCATCATGACTAAAGATGTTCACATTTGAAGTTTCTCCAGTAGCTTCAATTTTAATATCCTTGTCTTGAGAGTTTGAATAGGAGCTTCTTCTATGATTTCAGACCCTATTCCACAATACTGAGCAATCTCTGCTAGTAATTGAACTCTTTCCCCTATTTCTTCTACAACCTTCTTCCTTCTCTCTTCTTCTTATTTAATGAGAGCTTCTTCTTTCATCCACACTTCTGCCTCAGTAGACGCTCTCTAGATTTCAAAATCTCTGTTGACTATTTACTTTACACAATCAGCTATGTCCTTCAGTGCTGCATTGTTATAATCATGGAGAACTTGCAGCTCTTCTAGGCTGAGATAGTCATTATTTGAAATAGAATTCCCTACAGAGTGAGTCTCAGACATATAAGAATTTTCCTGTAGATCTCCTTCAGACTGAATTCTTAGCAGAAATTATCTTCGTTTTTCTGGTCTAGTAGATTTAGAAGCATACTTCTTCAATCTTCTTTTCTTGAAAGATCTAGAGGGTGATTCTTGAACAGGAGCCACAGAAGAGATGGGTACAGGGGTTGCACTTGGTAGGTCCACTCTGACTTATTTACCCATTTTGTTTTTCTAGCTGTGTCTATCATGATAAAAGCCTATTTTATGAATCATATGCTCTCCAATCATTTGGACAGGAGAAGAGTTTGTTTTAAGCTTTTTGGGAATCTCAATATTCATATGTTGAAAGATTCTAGTAATCAGCGAGTCATGAAGGAGTGGTCCCTTGCTCTTCTTCAATATTCAGAACATATGGATGATCACCATATGAGGCACTGAAATTGACAAGTTGTTGGCCAAGGCTCAAATAAGCTTAGCCTCATATCTTGATACGTCAGTTTTGGAAGATCCCTTGGGTTTGAGATAGCCAATCACAATCTTGTGCAGAATAATATGCTTTAGAAAAAGAATATGGTGATTCATGTGAGGTTTGTGAAACCTTGTGTAATCAAGTATTTCAGAAAGGACCTGATAGATCTCATTAGCTTCTTTATTAATAAGGCAAAACTCTGATGGTTACACACCTAAGATTGCAACCAATTCAACTACATCCAGCTCAAAATCTTGATCATAGATAGAAAAGGCAATTTTGCTTCTGCTCGCAAAAGATAGGTTGGAGTAAAAATATACAGTTAGTTTTGGGTAGACATCAACCTGCACAATGCATAGTCCTTCCAGACCTTGGTGAATAAAGTACTCCCTAACATGAAGATCATGTTGTTCAAAGTAATCAAAATCAACAACCTTTTGATGAGCAGCCTCTCTGTCGAGAAGGATACTATATTGACCTTGATGTTGTTTTCCTTTGAACAACTTTTTACCCTGAATCATAACAAGAGGAAAACCGATTGTACCTTTGAACTCCATAAACAACCTTTTATCATTGTCTACAATCTTTTCAATTGAGCCAGAACTTGCCTTTTCGGTAACTGATTCACTTTTCTTAACAGGTTCTAATTCTTCAACAATTGCCGATTCGATTACCATCTTGCCCTTTCCCTTAGTGCCTCGCATAGATTCTACCACAGGGAGTGATGGTTCAGCAATTTTTTCTTTCCCTTTATTACCACTCTTCTCAGCACTTTTCAATTTTAAAAACTCTACATATATTAACTCTACTTCCCTTTCAGATGCGAAATTACTATCACGAATGAACTTTTGAAGACCAGATTCCTCTAAGTTATTTTCCCGAGTGGCTTTAATGTATCTCAAAAGATGGTTAGCCATATATCCTTTCGCTAGGATTTCTACAGGCGTAATATCAGAGAAGTAGTGTGCCGACTTACCCTGAACATTCTCATCATCAGAGGAATCACTGATCTCAAAGTGGGTCTAACTATCTGTAACTCTAGAACCCACGAATGCAAGTCTACTTGATCGGCGGGAACCAGTCTGTCCCTTCTTTGAACTAGCAGTAGATTTCAGTGCCATGGAAGCTTTTGAGAATAATGGAGAAGAAAAGTTTCGATTTTTGAAATTAGAGAACATGCGAGAGAGTAAGAGATGAATGCAAAGGGAATGTGATTCGGTGAGAGGAGAACGAAAGAGGATAACTGATTTAAAGATGAGTTAATAAAACCGAAAAAAGCAGTTACCTTAGAATTTAGAAAAAAAGCTAAGCGAGATTTTAGGAAATAAATCGCTTATCAAAAGATATTTTTCACAAATTGATTTTGCATCCAATTCAAATAATATTTCCAACCAAATATAGAAGGAGTTGTAATTGAAACGTACCTTGATCTATTCTAGGATTAGAACTTTAGGCGCCAAACATTTAAATTTGAGCTTTATCTCAGATTTTAGAAGATCTCAGAAGAAGATTTGTATCCACTGTTGAACTGTCTTGCAAAATCTTTAATATTGCATGTCAATAATACCCAATTCCTTCTTTATAAATTCAAACGCAGATTTTTCAAGCGGTTTAGTGAAGATATCAGCTAATTGATTTTTAGAATCAATAAACTGAATATTAACATCGCCATTCAGGACATGACCACAAATAAAATGATGTTTAATTTTGATATGCTTAGCTCATGAATGGAGAATTAGATTCTTTGTAAGATTGATGGCTCTTGTGTTGTCACATTTGATCTCCACATTTGAATCTTGAACTCCAAACTTTTTGAGTTGTTTCATCCATAAGATCTTAGCACAGCAGCTTCCAAGAGTAACGTACTCAGTCTCAGCAGTTGATAGTGTCACGGTTTGTTGCTTCTTAGAAAACCATAAAACCAGCATCTTTTCAATCAACTGACATGTTCTTGAAGTACTTTTCTTGTCAATCTTACATCATGCAAGGTCAGCATTTAAATATCCAGAGATAGTAAATTTTGACCCTTTAGGATACCATAATCCAAGTGAAAGATATGTGCCAACATATTTGACAATTCTCTTTATAGCAGAAAGATGAGATTCTCTAGGATTACATTGAAATCTAGCACACATGCAGACACTAAAAAGAATGTCAGGTCTAGAAGTAGTTAAATAAACTAATGAACCGATCATGCTTCTGTATAGCTTCGGATCAACCTTTTTACCCTTTTCATCCTTGTCCAATTTTGAGGAAGATGACATTGAAGTCTCCATCTTTTTGCAATTTTTCATACTAAACTTTTTGGTGATTTCTCTTGCATATTTCTCTTGGAAGATAAATGATCCAATCTTTGTTTGCTTTATTTATAGATCAAGGAAGAATGTTAGTTCTCCCATCATGCTCATCTCGAATTCATTCTGCATGATCTTGAAAAATTTCTTGCAAAGAAATTCGTTAAAAGATCTAAAGATAATATCATCTATATATATTTGAACAAGAAGAATATTCTTACCTTCCCTCTTGATGAAAAGAGTAGTGTCAACATTACCTTTTTCGAATCCATTTTCTAATAGAAATGTACTTAGTTTTTCATACCATGCTCTAGGAGCTTATTTCAGACCATATAGTGCTTTCCTTATTTTGTAGACATATTCAGATCTTCTTGGATCTTTAAAACCAGGAGGTTGCTCTACGAATACTTTCTCCTTGATGTATTCATTTAAGAATGCACTTTTGACGTCCATATGAAAGAGTTTAAAATCTTGATAGTAGGCATAGGCAAGAAGTAGCCTAAAGGCTTCTAATCTGGTAACCAGGGCATATGTTTCATCACAGTCGATTCCTTCTTCTTGTGAGTAGCTTTTGGCTACCAGTTTTGCTTTATTTCTGGTTACCTTTCCTTTGTCGTCCAATTTATTTCTGAAAACCCATTTGGTTCCTATAATAGGATGATCTTTGGGTCTTGATACAAGTTTCCATGCTTCATTGATTTTGAACTGACAAAGTTCTTCTTGCATAGTATTAATTCAGCTTTCGTCTGAGAGAGCTTCATCGATTCCCTTTGGTTCAACTTTTGATATAAGAGCAAGAGAGCTTATAACTTCTTTCATTTTTGATTTGGTCTTGATGCTATCATCCAGATTTTCTAAAACAAGACTAGTGGGATGACTTGACTTATGTTTCCAGTTTCTATTAAGTCTTCCACTTTGAAGTTCGCTTGGTTCAGAAGAATGATGATTATTTGCAGTAAATACTTGATCATTGCTTGTGCTTTGAGAAGGTTGAACCATTCCTGTGATCTCTTTAGAGAAGGTTGTGGAGTCAGCTTCGATGATTTGGCCATAATCAGTTTCTTTGAGTAAATAAGATGTTGAAGTAAGTTTTGAATGACTAATGGGTTTAGACGATTCTTCAAACTTTACATTTATTGATTCTTCCACTGTGCACGATCTTTTGTCGAATATTCTATATGCTTTGCTTGTTGTAGAGTACTCAAGAAATATGCCTTCATCTGATTTCTCATCAAACTTGCCAAGACGATCATTAGCATTTTTCAGAACAAAATACTTGCATCCAAATACTAAAAAATAAGAGATGTTTGGTTTTTTGTTTTTGAAAAGCTCATAGGGGGTTTTCTCTAGAATTAGTCTGAAAAAGACACAATTAATGATGTAGCATACAATAGACACAGCTTCTGCCAAAAAATGAGATGCAATTTTACTTTCAATCAAAAGAGTTATTGCCATTTCTTGAAAAGAGCAATTTTTCCTTTCAACAACTCCATTTTGCTCAGGAGTATAAAGAGAAGAAAAATTGTGTTAAATTTCATTTTTGTTACAAAATTCTGAAAACTTTTGATTTTCAAATTCTCCCCTATTATCAGTTTTAAGGCTATAAATTGTGTAACTTTTCTCATTTTGGATTTTCTTTGCAAAAATAGAAAGAATAGAGAATGCATCACTCTTATGAGTAAGAAAGAAAATCCATGTAAATCTAATATAATCATCTACTATAATTAAGCAATATTTCTTACCTCCAAAACTTGCACTTTTCGTAGGTCCAAAAATGTCCATGTGAAGTAGCTATAAGGCACAATTAGTATTAACTTGATTAATTGATTTGAAAGAACTTCTTACCTGCTTACCTAAGGTGCATGCAGAACACAGCTTTGTCTTTTCAAATTTCAATTCTAGTAGACCTTGAACAAGCTTCTTGAAAGAAAGTTTTGAAATTTGCTTGAAACTTATATGACCAAGCTTTCTATGCCACAGTTCAGACTATTCCTTAATGGATACTAAATAGTGAAGATTTTCAAAATTTACATCTAGAAGATAGATGTTGCCATGTCTCTTGCCTGAGAAAGATTGTTTGTTGTCTTGGCTCGCTCCAAAACATTTATCTTCTTAAAAGTAAATCTTGTAACCAGCATCACATAGCTGACTAATGCTGATTAGATTATAATTAAATCCTTTAACCAGCGATACATCATTAATAATTAGATTTCCTATTTTTACAGATGCCTTGCCGATGATCTTTCTTTTGTTGTTTCCATCAAATGATACATTACTTCCATCAACTCTGGATAATTGTGAGAACTTCCTTGGATCTCCATTCATGTGTCTAGAGCATACATTATCCAGGTACCATTTGTTTTCTTCTTTGGTACCTGTATGATTCAGAAAAATTCAAATTTTCTTTGGTATCCAAATCATTTTGGGTCCTTCGGGGTTAGAAGATTGCTCCATTTTCAAAATATCTCTCTAAATTGGTCTCCAAACTTTAGGACATTCATTTTTGAAATGGCCAAATTTCCCACAATTTGAACACTTTAGAAATTCCATACCAACAAGTTTTACAAATTGATTTTGGAAACGATTTTGGTAAGCAAGCTTGGACGGCCTTTGTCTTAGCCTTTCTTTTGTTTTAGGAAATGTATTTTTCAAATCACTTTCCTTTTCCAATCCAAGACTAGACTTGTTGAAATGTTGGAGTTGAAAGGAAAGAATATGATTCAAATTCTTTGATCTAGTAATAACTTTTTCGAAATATTAGTTCAAAATTTCATTTTCTTTGGAAAGAAGATCTCGATTTTCCTTTATTTGGGAAAAATTCATTTTCTAGAAAATTTATTTTATCTTGTTTGGAAAGATCCTGTTGTTTGAGTTTTGAAATTTCCTTTTTCAATTCAGAGATTTTCTTGAGAGCAATCTTGTGATCAGTACATAACTTATCAATAAATTCAGCAATTTCATCAAGTAATTCAGGATGTCTTACCTCGACTTGCTCTGCAAGATCTGAGTCTAAGTCTGAGTAAGCCATCAAATAGATATTTGCACATTTTTCATCACTTTCTTCACACTCAATATCATTCCAAGTTTCTACCTTCAGAGCTTTCTTCGACTTCTTGTATCTTCCTTTATTTTTTTTAAGTAGAGGACAGTTTGGTTTGATATGTCCTCTTTTCTTGCAATGAAAGCATACCAGATCTTTGTTATCGTTTCTATTTTCTGAGAATCTTATTTTCTCAAACTGATTGATAGAATTTTTGGATTTGAAATATCTTCCCTTTCTAGTTATCTTTCTGAACTTTTGACCATAAGAGCTAATTCCTCATCATCCTCTTCTTCATTTTTTGAATTTGAAACATCCGAAACATTGTTAGGTTTCAAGGCAATTGATTTCTTACCTTTGTCTTCATTTTCTTCATTTTGTCGTTTTGCCTCGAATGATGTGAGTGTTCCAATGAGTTCTTCCATAAAGAGTGGTGAGATTCTCTAAGTTTCTCGGATGAAAGTCTTGATGTTATTCCACTCTTTTGTAAGAGCTCGCAAGAGTTTATTCATTCTCATTGGTTTAGTGATAGGATTCTCATGGTATTCCAGACCATTTACTATATTGGTGATACAGTCATTTATCTCATTCACAGTCTCTTTTGGCTTCATTTTGAAAGCTTTATATTGGCCCAAGAGAATGTTGAGTTTGGTTTCCTTGACATGATCAGTTCCATGATAGGTGACATACAGCTTGTCCCATATCTCTTTTGCTATCTTACATGAAGCAATATGATTATATTCGGAAGAAGATAAAGCACAATAGAAAGCATAAATGATTTTAGCATCAATTGTTTCTCTTCTAGCTATGTCGACATCTGTTAGAGGAGGTAGATCTTTGCCATATTTGTCTTTCTTTGGTCTTGGATTAATACCATCAGTGATAATGTCCCAATATGTGTTGTCCTTGCATTTGACATAAGCCTTTATTTTAATTCTCCAGGTGTTATAGTCTTTTCCTTCTAAAAGAGGTGGCCTTGATTCACTTTGACCCTCATTCAGACTTGTCAGAGAACTGCTAGCCATAATAGATCTTTAGCTCATAAGTAATATAACACTTCAGAATAAGATGAGCACGTGGCTTTGATACCAATTGTTACAACTAGATCTATTACCTAGAGGATGGTAAATAGGTGAATTTAAATAATCTTGATATAAAATGCGAAACTAAAACAATCAAGATAAAATTTCATGATGGCAAGGACAAGGTATGAGTAGTGCTCGTGTGCAATAGTCTGATACGAAGTAAGTAAGAGTAAAGAGAAAATTGCGCACAACGATTATAGTGGTTCAACTTAGGTCAAGCCTACGTCCACTCTCCATGCTAACAGCCTACTGACTGGATTCCACTATATCAACTTCGAGAGTACAACGATTATTACAATCTCACAATGTCTCTCAGAGTTTGCAGTGTGAAGCATGGAAGATGAACAAGTGTATTTAAGTCAAGGTTCTCTCAGACTTTGAAATTTGTAATTTTGTATTTCTTCTTGTAGGTCTCTTGGTCTCATTTTATAGTCCTCCAACCTGCAACTACCCATTGGACAGCTTCAGAGGATGATATCCAAACTTTCTCATTGAATATAAACTTCCTAAAATGAGATTAAAAGAGCCGTTGATGATGAGATTAGAATCCTCCTATGATTCAGTTGCCCATACTATTGAATTTGAAATTCCATAAGTTAGAGTGCCCAGTTTAGAAGGTGCGACTTGCTTCGTAGAGAATTTTGATCGTTCCTATTATACTTTGCATTATAGCCATTGCAAAAGTACATAGAGTAATAGTTTTCAAATACGAATTATCAAAGAATGGCATCCGAACTAGATTAGTAGCTGTGCGTAAGAGATACTCCTATAGCGATTAACCTTTGAGATCCTTCCTTGCTCAAATGATATCACTTGACTTTTAGTAATGTCTGAGCCGTGATTTCCTTTGCATAACGTCTGAGTCTGAGACAAAAAGACTTAGCCAAGTCTATGTCTGCTCCTTTTCATGCTACGCCTTGGATTATGCCTTTGTTACCTTAGTCTTCAAAGATAAATGCATAAGGTAGCTCAGATGATGTACTCAAGCATATCAAAAAATGGAATTTCCATAAGTATTTTTCACTTAAGAATATCTTTAATTAGATTAAATAGAAATCATGGAGAGTTTTGTTATCCATTAAAATATATTAGGAGCTTTAATTAACAATTCCAACATGGGTGGATCATAATCCTTAAGTTTATCAATTGGCGATCACATGAATTAGGTTCATATGAGTCGTAACAAGTCACTTTTTGATCTAATGATGCACTATTAAAAATTTATGTCCCTCCTAAGGTGAGAGTAGTGCAAGACTGTAAAGAAAAAAAGGTTGAGCTTAGCTCTTGATGAATTCCATAGGCATTATTGGTGGTGTATTAAACTGCAGAATACACTTGAGGAATCACCTATATAAGTGTGGAGTGGAGCCGCTCCTATGAGAATTATTAGCGATAATCTCTAGGGCACTTATGAATAAACCAAGCATGTGCATGGCCTATTAGCGTAAAACCATGTTGAGCAACAAACATTGTGGGAGTGTAATGTGATTGGTGAAAATCATAATTCACAAAAAGGAATTATTGGTTCATAGAAGTTTCAAACTTCACCAATGATTTCAAGAATTATATTTCATTCTTTCTAAGGTTGATTCATAGCCTAACAAGCACCAATTTCGATGCATTACGCTCCAATAACCCAGCATTATTTTATTTTTTCATTTCAAAATCTTTTGAAATATGTGGGGGATAGTTGGATATTTCAATAGTTTTGAAATATTAAGAGTTATTGATTTTATAACGGTTTTTGCAACGGTAATGTAACGGCTTTGTAACTGCTTTCTAACGGTCACGTAATGGCTTTGTAATGTTTGATTTATTTCTCATAACCATCTTCTTTATTATATAATGGCTATATAACAATTTCTTAATGGCTCTTTTGTTTGAATATAAATTACAAACACACAATTTAGAAGAGAACTTTCCTTTCATTATCACTTCTTTCTTTGTTGGGTTATACACATATGTCGCTAGAAGCCTTACGCACCAAGTTTTGTACTCTGAGAGGCGAAATTATCTTTAAGGATAGTGCTTGTACGCCTCAAACAATTTGATTTCATTTTTCATTTTTTTAACAACTTTATGTTAATTCTTATTTTTCATATTATTTAATAATTATCCACCACTCCTCACCGTGGTGGTACGGACCGAGGGAGACTATCTAGGGGATCCAAGCTTTGTCATTGCCATCCTTGAGATAGTGCAAAAACCAGTAAATGGAGAACTTTGCGCACGAGATTGGCACGTGGTCCTGGCTACCTTGCTCGAGCTTCTCATTGATGGAGACGGCCCCCTCGAACTCGGGCGGCTTGGGCTCATAGTGAGGGACGATTTTGCCCACATAGGTTGATTTCACGGGGAGTCGTGTTGCCACATTTTCTCGGAGGTTGAGAGAGATTAGATACCAACCCAAGAGCTCCTTCTTGTAAACAGCAGCCATTTCTTCGTGAAGAGTTGGTCTGTGTTTCTCTCTGCCTTCACCTTAAATGGGTTTTCATCCTTTGAGTTGAAGCTTTCTAAGCAAAAAATAAAAATAATAAGAAAGCAGAATTGCTACTTTAATGGCTACGCGTTTTGGAGCTATTCATGCTCCAGTCCAGTAGTTGATTACCATTTGTCCAAGTGGTCCCACAAATATCGACTTTGATTTCCTTTTCCCTTTCTTCTCTCTTTTTCTTTTCTCCTTCCTCCATCCATTCGAGCAAGAAGTTCGCCCAGAACCAACAGCAACAGTGAATAACTCGACATTTTCCGATTTTTCCAAAATGGATATTCGCAATGAGCTTTATAATATTCTTGGACTTATGAGGTCATGTCGATTGCGTCATCATAATTAGTAAGCTGAAAGTGTGATAGACAATGTGCCCCCCGTTAGCCATACAAGGTACCATAATGGGACTGGCTTTTTATTTGCCCAAAAGGTTGAAAGCGTGAAACACATGACCACATAGTCCGCCTGCTTGCATCACACCGAATGATTGGGTTTTTGTTTTGCCCCGCTTAGCCTTTTAATTAGATTTTCATAGGCCAGAATGATTTACCTATTAATGGGAAAAATAGATAGTTGAATGTCGCAGCATTTTTGCATGCCTTTTAATTAGATTTTCATAGGCCAGAATGATTTACCTATTAATGGGAAAAATAGATAGTCGAATGTCGCAGCATTTTTGCATGCAGCTTAGATACCACTGTTTGCATCTGCCCTCTCTCTCTCTCTCTTGTAGAAACTATTGAGTGAATTTTGATCTTTTCAGATTTTCTCTTTTGCTAGCATGTGTGTATGGACACATCTCGATCTAGTTTCTTTCAAATATATGTAGAACGGGTTAAACGAAATAGAAAATAGGTGTGTGTGATGCAGTAAATATAATGCTTCTGCTTAACTAATTAACTAATTAGTTTCTTGGCCTTAGATGGTTTGCCTTGTTCATATAAGCCTCCTCCTTCTTCGTCTTCTTTTACATCTAAGCTACACTAGTTAATTCCAATTATTTTACCTTTGGATGTATAACCTTGCATTGAATCAATTCGAGTTCGTGACAAAGAATGAAGAGAAGATGGATGTTTTGGACATTGGAGTAAAAAAAAGTAACGTAATTCACGAGCGTGTGGTGGTGGTGATCTATTAGTTCTGTGGATGCATTGGAGATCGATTTCTTTAGCAGTATAGATTCCGCAGCTTCTCCGAGCTTGAGAGTGATAAAGAGCTTCCTCTTGAGAACAGCAAACATTTCTTGTGAAGAATTGGTCATTGTGTCTCTGCCTTCACCTCTCTAAGGAGGAGGAGAGATTGTAATGTCTAGGGATACTAGAAGAAAGAAGAGATGTTTCCAACGTCTATCTCTTCATCCTATTGATAAGCTGAAAGGGTGATAGACACTAGACAGCATGCCCCACACTTACCCATACAACATACAATTATTAGACTGGCTTTTCTTCATCTTTTTCTTTTTCTTTTGAAAGATTCTTCATCTTTTTCTTAGTCCCCCTCTATTTACATCACCCAGAATGATTTTTATTTGGAATAATTAAATTATGTGGGACCATTTCTTTTGTTCTTTGTCTTTTCTTTGGATTATCCCAATCTCCACGTCATCCTCGAATTAATATGAAATGTGATTAGTTAGTGGAACTAGGATTAGACACCACCATGCCCATCTAATCTGAAGAAATTAAATAAAAAATACGATTATTGGGCTGGCTTTTCATCTGGCCAAACGGAATGGGACACCTCATGCTCAACGAGAAACACTTGTACGTATTGCCCCTTTTCCATCCCACAGAATGGTTGGGCCTTTATTTTCCCCCGCTTAGCTTTTTAATTAAATTTTCGTAGGCCAGAATAATTTAATAATTAACGGTAGATAGTCAGTCAAATGTAAGAGCATTTTGCATGCAGGGATTGGTGATGATGCCTCCACTTCCCTTAAGAACAGCGTTAAAGGATGGCATGATGATTACAATCTGAAGAAATTAAGACTCAATTGACAGCTTCTAGGAGAGACGTGTTTTTTAAGTATATAGAACGAGCTGAACTGAATAGAAGATGAATATGTGGGATACAATTAATATGATATGATGACTGCTATAAGCCGTGTGGTCATTCTTCGATGTGAATGTTTTGGCATCAAAATAGATATCAAAATGTTAATCAAGTCTTACTAATCATAATGATTTTTCAACTTAAAAGATTGATGGCTTTGTCAAGAAGAAAATAAACCTCAAAATTCAAACCCTATATGTTAAAATTTAGACATAATGTATTAATGTTAGCAGACTACTTTCACTTTATCCAAATGGGCCAACAAAGCCCGACACTCTTCAACAATATCCCGAATAGCCCATGGGCTTTCCGCTCGGCCCGTAGTACACTCCACAATTAATAAGCAGTTAGATGAAGTCTCTAAGTGCAGAATTCTCTTCACGTGCGGGTGAGGTCTTCCTTGCAAGTACACGATAGACTCCTTCCTTGCTTGCTTGTTAAGACCGGTCTATAAAATCGATTCCTAGATGTATGCACGGTTGTTCTCACTTGTGGAGGAAGAATTAATGAAGCTAATTGCTTGGTTCACACATACGGGACGCCAATACAAATGGATTGCAATAGTGTAATACCTTAAATTTATCCGATTATCAAGAAGTTACGATATCACATTAATTATTCGAAAGATGTGACGATTTCAATATTTATTGATTGTGTTTTGTTTTGATGAAAGCATTTCACAAAAAAAAATAAAGAGATTGAGAATTAGAAACTTTGTGCAATTACCCAACGCGTTTTGATTTTTTAAAACTCGTTTTAGGGGATAGAATAAGAAAAAATCAATTTTGAACAGAATTAATTTTTTTGAATTAGGATCGTTGCCAAACGAACCTGAAGCAATTCATTAGGAAATGCAGTCTCGACACTTCGAAAGCTAAAGCCTCATCGGGAGCCCCCGACGCTCGCCACGTGTCCCCTTGCGTTTGGCCTTTTTATACGGGCGTTCCTTCCTGCCGAGTGCCCACCGCATCGTTTCTTTCTTTCTCCATCCGGAAATCTCCACTCCATTCCTCTGTTCTCATCTCCATTACTCTCTCCTACCCATCCAGTTCGACAAAGCAAATGGATCGTTTGTGGACTCTCCTCACGCACGCTCACTCCCTCGCCGGGTACTTCTCTTCTTCCTCGTCTTCTTCTTCAACATATATTGAACGACTCGTGTGTCTTAACAATCTTGATTGAATTTGTGCAGGCCGGTGCTGATGCTGCTCTACCCTCTGTGAGATACCCAGTTCTTTCTTCCCACTGTGCTCGTGATGTCGGGTCGATTAATTGAATTGAGCAGGGGAGATTTGAGGTTGACGGTGGCGTGTTTTCTCTGGGCAGGTATGCATCGGTGATGACCATAGAGAGCTCCTCCAAGGAACACGATGAGCAGCAGTGGCTGGCTTACTGGATCCTCTATTCCTTCCTCACCCTCGTCGAGATGCTCCTTCAGCCTCTTCTTGAGCGGTAAGTGGTAACCCTACCATCGTCTCATCATTTGTTGTGCTTGATGATTAAACAACATCGTGGATCATCCTCCTCGTCATCAGGATTCCCATATGGTACGATGTGAAGCTCATCTTGGCAGCGTGGCTGGTCCTCCCTCAGTTCAAAGGCGCGGCTTTCCTGTACGATAGATTCGTGCGAGAGCGCATCCTGAAGAAGAGGCACCCCGAGCCCAAAGCCAAGAAAGTAAAGTCCTTACCATCATGGCCTCCACCTCTTTTCCCTTTTCTATATTCATAGTCCGCCTGTTTGCATCGCGCAGAATGGTTGACTTTTTGTTTTGCCCCCACTTAGCCCTTTTAATTAGGCTTTCATAGGACAGAATGAGAAATGGATAGTCGAATGTAGTAGCATTTTGCATGCGGTTGCCCCTCGAGAGTAGCGTTAAAAGGATAGCACGAGAATTAGATATCACTATGCACATCTAACCTCTCTTTCGTAAAATCTATAGAGTGAATTTTAATCTCTTCGGATTCTTTTTCTTTCACCAACATGTACATATGGACACATTTCGATCCAATATCTTTCAAATATATGTAGAACGGGCTAAACGTGAATAGGAGATAGGTGTGTGTGATGCAATAAATATAATTCTTTTGCTTAATTAATTAATTAATTAATTGCTTCGCCTTAGATGGTTTGCCTAGTTCATAGAAGCCTTTTTCTTTTTTTTTCTTTTCTTTTTTACATTTAAGCTACACTAGCTAATTCCCATTATTTTACCTTTGGATGTATAACCTTGCAGTGAGTCAATTCGAGTTCGCGACCAAGAAGAAAAAGAAGATGGACGTTTTGGACTATGAAGCAAAAAAGTAATGTAATTTATGAGCATGCGAGGGCCACTTATATAAAGAGAGTGCGAAACCTTGCTTGTCGACTTTATAGGGCCATCTTTATGACAAAAAAAAAAACTATATAGGCCCAGCCAAAGCAAAGACAAGAGGAATTGGGTCCCACTTTTGCATGATGTTTCCTCACACATGTCCACCCAGTCCTCAATTGCGCTTTTTATGTTTCTGAATTTCTTTTTCTCTACTAGGGATGAACGGTTTCAGGTTCTATATAAGTTCTATCTGAAATCTGAAACCTATCAATCGGAACAAGTTTATCATTTTTTAAAAGTCACAGGTTCTAGGATTGGAATCTAAAATCTACTATGTCACAAGTTTCAGTTTCCACATGTATTCTTAATTAAACGATTGTACTAAATTATCGCATTTAATGACCACCACTTGCTGCTACAATCCATCGACCACAACTTATATTTAGACACGCGAAGAATATAAAACATTAACAAAGTAAATGTCTCAATTATAAATATCATCAAAAGTGGAAGCTCTAACTAGTGGTTCTAGATTATACACTCATCATCGGATGTCATGGAATACTGGAGGATCACGCGAAAACATAAACCAAGAAAAACACAATAACTTACCGGTCAAAACGGATTCTTCAATTTTTGGAACTTGAAACCTACTCTGCATATCTTGAAACATGGAATTAACAGATTTCCTTCGGTACGATTCTCAGGTTCCAAGTTTTTACCTTGGAACCATGGTCACCCCTACTCTCTACGTGAGAATGCGCATGTGAGGCAAATAAAGATGATGCCCATTCAATTGATAAGATGCGAGCATAAAATCAATTGAGAGAGCCCAAATACCAAATGTTTTGTTCTTTTTTGTGTTCCAAAAATTGTTTGTACTTTATCTATAGGGGATTGAACCTTTATTAACTGCTTGATCCAATCACAAATCAAGAATTAAATTCGAAAAGATTTTCTTTGGGTGTTCATATAACTCATGCGTGAAATACTTTCTTCCCTGCTTTGTCAAAAAGTTGTTTTATGTGAAAAAGCTCATCAATAAAAAACGACAATTTCATGGCTCATAGATCATGTTGACCGTAATTAATGGAGAAATGCTCTATTTATTAAGTCTTCCATAAATTTTGTGGATCAATTCTGACGTATCTAGCATTGCTTGGACGTGACAATATCACGCAAGATGCATGACAATCGATATATGTCATCTTGGTTGTGTATCAATGCATACAATACTTTTTCTTTTTAAAGAATTGTGTTTTCATCCCCTTCCGTCTAATCACTTTTTAAAGTGGATTACAAATATGGACATTAAATAATAAATTATTTTAGGTGTAGATAATGATTATAATATTTAATCTAATAAGACGTGACAAGGACAAAGGACACTATGTTCCCTTTATTGAAATCAATAATTGAAGGACATGTGAATTGTGTTGTCCTAGGTGTTGGCCCTTGATGTTGAATCTTGACCCATTGACTTTTTACGATTAAGTTTTCAAATCTTTTAAATTATTACACCAAGAAGAAAAGAGAAAGAAAGTTGACGTCTTTTTATAACAAAGGAAAAATAGAAAAGTTGAGGTTGATTTAATTATTTTGAGAAAATAACAATAACAGTCCCTGTATTTTGGCCAAATACGCAATGTCGTCATTGAATTTTTAATTTGTTCATTGTTGTTCATAAAATTTAGCCAATGTGAATTATGGTTCATGAAATTTTAATTTGTTCAATGTGGTCCCTAAACTTTTGGTACATGTTCAGTTTAGTCTCTAGATTATATGAAAAATGTTCAATCTTCTCATTCTATTAATTCAATTTAACTAAATTTGCTGATTTGGTTTCCAATTTGATACATTTAAACACAAACAAAAAAAACTTTCACATGGATTATCCACATTATCGCGACCTATCCTTTTCCATCCAAGTGACCGGGGAAAAGAAATATAGGTTTAAGGGTAATGCCCAAAAGGCGGGCTGAATGGCCCATCGATTTAAGCGCGGACTCTCCCAAGCTCGTACCCCGCATGACGTTGGGATATTCAATTTTTAGTTCAATTAACCTTGAGGAAATCTATATGAGAAGTTGCCATTAGCCTATTAAGATCGGCTAGAAACCAAGTGAGATATGGGAGTGTACCTCACTTCCTACGCAACGAAAGATCTGCGGTCGGGGACTTGATTACACTAGTTATTTAACTAATGCCATTTTGATACCTAAACTCAATCATTTGTCAACTAAGGTGTGCAGGCGGTCTTTTTACCAGTTAGAAGTCCTAAAGTTTTCATTCACTAAGGGCACATTTGGTAATGATCCTAATCCAAAAAATCAATTCTGTCCAGAACTAATTCTTTCTGATATGTTCCCAAGACGAGTTCTAGAGAATCAGAAAGCGTTTGGTAAACTGCACAAAATTTTTATTTCTGGAACAAAAATGTGTTTGGTAACTGTACATAATTTATGCTCCCGAAAATAATTTCTCTTCCCAAGTCATCTCCATCTTTCCAATTTTTTTCATTTAATTATAAAAATGTCAATGGATACGGCAGCAGCGGTGGGCGATGAAGGTGGATAGCGGTGGTTGGCGGCGGAGGGTGTGACATCCTAAGTTCTGCTCACCTATAAATGCGCAGAGAATAACATTTGTCCTAAATGGTCAACTTTCATTCTCTACTAAGAGTAACTTTGGGCGTTAGGTCTTATTTTCGTGAAATAAATAAATTGGTTCAGATTGTGGTTTTAATACTAGTATCGATCGATTGAGAGGAAATGCTTAAGTTTTTATTACTTTGATGCATTGCATGATTAGTAATAAGTGAGTCCACTTATCACCTATCGATAAGTCAGCACACTTGTCATATGTGATAAGCTCTTCCTCTTATCATGATAAGCCAACCCGCCTTATCTCACCTACTTATCGATAAGCACGTCCACTTATCTTGATAAGCCATTCGACTTATCGAATCTTGGGTGCCACTTTTGTTGGCACGGCCACTTGGCCTTTTCTTCTAATTGTTCCCCCATGTTTCCATAAGCCCATCATTCTCCCTTATTCTTCCTTGTGGGTGACACTTCTTCCCTTTCTGAATCAGCCTTGGAAATAGAACACCGTTGATCAGATTTTTGGGGTTTCTTAATCAGACCGGAAAGGTCTTGAGTGGGAGAACATTCATTCTCTTTATCATTGCACACGGTTGCAAGATGAAATCATTCTTTGCCGCCCATTTGAGCCAATTAAACTTCATGCAACTCACTCTCTTCCTCTCTTCTATGTGTTCGATTTTGGGGACTGAACATTGGACAGAGTAGGGCGTGCACTTGAGTGCACTGATTCCCACTCTCTTCAACATTTCACACCAATTTTCATGACAGAAATCATTGCTTGCCACTTAGTTAGCCAATCAAATTACATGCAAGCCTTCCACCTTTTCATTTAACCCCACATGAACCGAAAATCACCCTCCCTTTCTTCCGTTCTCCTTCCTTCTTGCAGCTTCTTTCCTCTAGTTGCCTGTTCGCCCTCTCTTCCTTGCTCTGTAGTCTGAAGCTACTGGCCTACGATTGAACAAGGAAGGCAAAGAAAAGCCAACCTGCATCATTTCTTCTTGACTCAGGCGAGTGGGAACTTCAATCCTTTCCATTTCTTTCTGTTGTGTCTCGAGTTGGGGAGAGGTATAAGCAGATTCTGTGGGGTTGTTCAGGGGTGATGCTGAGAGGTCCGTAGGTGCAAGATCCTAGCTTGCATGTGAGAGTTATAGCTATATAATTTAACATAGGATGAGATGGTGAATACCTCTTTTGTTCGTGGGTTTATAGTGGTGAGATTGAAGTGTTATGTGGGTTAGTAGTGCTGAGTGCAGTTGAAAATGGTGAAGGAATTCTGGAATTTGACATGCATGTTGGTTGTGTTCTGTTTCTGGATTTTGAACTGTCCGACCTCCATTTTTTCTATTTTTGTACAGCCTTCTGTGGGATGAATCTTGAGAAACTTTCTTCATAAGAATTGTGCACAACATGTTGATCTATAACATACTTTAATTTCGTAATTTTTGGAATTAAGATGATACTCTTAAAAGTCTGGAAACCTCACGATTTCTGACTGAAATTCCTGAATTACACTCGGCTAAGGTATGAAAGTTTCTAATTTAGGGGGTGTTGATGGCTGCTCCGTGAACATGCTTGTAGTATATTTTAGATGGACTTTCAAAACTGATGAAGTCATGGGAACTAACGTGATGCTAATATTTGGATGATCTGAGTAAAATGATCATGGAATCGTGATTGACAGCCTTGGTGTGTATTGAGCCGAGAGTATAAATTGATAGAGATGGGATAGAAAATTTGGAAATCATGACTGAATTTCCTGAATGCTTATCACGGAGGGTATATATTCTGGCTAGTGAGAACACATGTAACTCAGGATGAATTGCATGTTTGTATGTGCCTTTAACTCTTGAAAACCAAGGACACGAAGAGGCGATTGCCTATGTTGAGATATTAATTGTATTGATATACAAGTTGATGGTTTTGTTTTGGTAATGTGCATTCATACATACATGAGCATTAGCATTGGTGAGAATGGTACTCGGTAAGGACCGTCGGCTAGCGTCCCGACGATTCCCTGTGGGAGCCGAAAGGGAAATCGGGAAGCTTGAGGCTGGAGTCCCTTAAGGTCGCGCAAGGAGTCGCGATGGCTGCTGCGCATGACAAGTGTGAGGACCTCGAAGTAGGAGCGAGATGCCCATGGCCGGAGTCCCACGAAAGTTCGAATGATGACCGGAAGTTATTATGATGAGAGTTGAACCGGAGGGACATATCATGGCATATAATCACATCATGTGCATTCTGCATAGCGTAACATTTTTATGTGATCGTGTTTGGAACGATTATAGGAATGGTAAGATTCGTCATATATGTATGTTATATGAATGACTAGATGGGTAATAGGATTTCTCTACATGATTTGGTTCAATTTGATGCATAATTTGAGATTCAATAGATTGAATAGTTTGAATTGACGTTTTCACTTGCTAAGTTTACTTACTCTTGTTGATTCCCATCTTTTCAGATAAGTGATCATGCCAACCATTCCCACACTACCCCGTGGCCACCTATGGGGTCCCGATCGAGATTGAGCTCTCTTGGTCTGAGTACATGGACCCCAAGTTGCCTGAGTTTACTTTTGTAATGTTAGAGTCTACTATCTGGGTGAACTGATGTGTAGAGTCTGGGTTGGTTCCCTTGCGCTATGTTGCCTTGTACTGCAAGGAGGATGGATAGCTTCACATGGTCCTATCCCATTTTTGTTCGATGCTGGTACCGGAGGAGGTAATGGTGGCCATGGTGGTGTGAGTGGCGAGTGATCGGGGATAATAAGGAATGACATCATTTTTTGAGCAATGGCCGAGAGCCATTGTGTTTGGATGGCTTTTTAGGTGTGGATGCGTATGTTTTGGTGGACCGAGGGTCCTATGGTGTGGTATGTGCGTCGTTTAGTAAGGGATAGGTAGACCCTTCGACCTTCCCAGAATACGACCATTTTGAAATGTGAATATATATATAGGCGCTATATGTAATCTCTTCTTGTATTAAATTCCCACACGTATATAAATAAAAAAAGACCGTCCCTTATGTATGTTGATTGTCCTCTCTATTTTTGTTTTTATGCTTTTGCATGTAAATTTTATAAAATGAACAAGCCGATTAGATCATGGTGCCCTAGGACGCCATGGGCACGGGATGTTACAGAGGGGGCCGATGGCAATGGGCGATGGCGGGCGGCAGGTGTTGGACACATGGGCAGCGGTTGGCAGTGGAAAGAGTGGTGAAAAGAGTGAGGGTGAGAGAAAGAAGTTGATTTTTTTTCAAGTGAACTTGTTTCTCAAAAGTAATTATGAAATAAAGAATCAATTTTTTTTATTCATGTTTTTGTTCCAAATCTATTCCTAAAAACGGAATCAGAGATTTAGAGAATCATAATCATTTATGTTACCATATATGTTTCTCATCTTTTTCTATTCAGGTTAACAGAATTAGAGAATCAGAATCCTTGCCAAACAAGCCCTAAGTGTCCATGCAATGTGTTTGCTTTTCTTTTTTTATGATCCCAAGATTAATCCTAATCATGCTAAAAAAAAGGGAAATAACAGTCAATGTATTAAAAGTTTGTAATCAAATAAAATGAAAATGGAAATGCGCAAACAACGACCTAGCATTTGTCCGTAAAAGAAAACGGCACTAAAAAATCCTTATTATAAAGCCCTAAGAGCTTATTCAATTTATGTCCAAGAGTTTTCACATTTTTTAATGCTAAGCCTAAAGTGTTTATTCAAATCCTAAACTATGTGAATTCTAATCTAGGAAAATCTTGATTCTTAAAGTGATATAAAAATCACCCAACAATAAGTAATAATGGCCATCAATGGATTATAATGGTTAAATTGATATTTTGGTGCATATAAATCAAAATTGAAAAATTGAATAGAGAGGAACAAAGAATATGATAATAAGGCCCCGTTGTCGTAACTCTTCCAAGTCGAGGTCAAAGGGGGTCGACCAGTGACAAGATAGGATTTAAGCTTTATAAATAAGGGAGGCGCGATACCCTGTTCGGATTCTCCCTAATCTTGCATGTGTGGCAATATGGATTTTATGGTGAATTATCTAGAAATT
The DNA here is from genome assembly GCA_001662345.2 of Metrosideros polymorpha var. glaberrima. NCBI lineage: Eukaryota > Viridiplantae > Streptophyta > Magnoliopsida > Myrtales > Myrtaceae > Metrosideros > Metrosideros polymorpha. Next base: position 9,398,120 of record BCNH02000009.1, read on the forward strand.
GCCACTAGAATTAATAATGAGGGTCAGGGCCCATGGGCTCGCCCAAGCCCTCGCTAAGCGACATGGACTCGAAAGGCATTAGTTCGGCCCGATCCGTGTATTTTGTTTTGTACATAGAACAATTCCTATATTGGCAAGCCTGGGAAAAAAATTAGGCCCAATCTCTAATGGCCCGGCCCGAGCCCATCAAATGGCCCACTGCCTCATCCGCCGCGTCGCGGTGGGTATTCACCGTCTCGCAGCCATCCAGAACCTGCTAGACAAGTCGGTGCCGCACGTGTCGCGGCGATGGATCGAGACGCTGGCGGTGGCGTACGCGCTGGGCATCTACCTGTTGAACCTGCTCATCGGCTTCCTCTTGCCTCAGGTCAACCCAGAGCGCCAGGGCCTCGCTGACGGCGACGGCCCATCTCTGCCCACTCGCGGCTAGGACGAGCTAAGGTCCTTTGTCTGCCGCCTCCCCGAGTTAAAGTGTTGGTAGGTTTCCAGCTGGGATGGCTTCGCATTATATTTTCGATTGGTTGTTGCAATTAGCTATCAATTGGATTTGGTGGATTTGATCTGCTGTCATTTCGGGGGTGAAAGATGGAATTGTGTATTCCTGGTATTCTGAATTCGAGGTATTTTGGGGTGGAAAGACTCGTTGTAGTTGACGATTTGTGCCTTCGAGTTTGGATGACTTGGGAGGCAGACGGTATAGATTGAATTTGTGAGAGATTGGTAAAGTTGGTCTTTTTAACGTTTAGGGAGGTGTTTCGTGTGCTTTCCAATTGAAGATTGATCCTAGTTTTTCCCGGTGGGAGTTGATTTTGGGGGCACTTTGGTATTGATCATTGCGATTTGCTATTGATTGGATTTGGTGGAATTGATCTGCTTCATTTTGGTTTTTGGAGGAGAAAGATGGAATTGTGTTCTGGGTATTCTGACTTCAAGTGGAAGGATTCAATTGGCGCGATGAGTTTTGCCTTCAATTTGGATTTCTTGGAGGAAATGGAAGAGTTTTGAATTTGTGAGAGATCGGTGGAATTGGTGTTCATTAAATTTTAAGAATGTGATGTTTTTTTGCTGGGCTTGGGGTGAAAAAGAGGGGCCGGTTGTCTCAGTTTCACGTTTGCATCTTGTTATCACAGAGCGGTCACTTGTTCTTGACTTGTGACTGGTTTTAGAAATTCTTGCCATGATGTAAAAATGCCTTTTTGATATGCTTTTATTGTTTTCGAGCGTTCTTGATCTGCTTCTGTATATGGTCTTTCTTTCCATTCACACGTTGATGCTTGAGTTTATTCATGAGGGGCGATTGAAACCGACAATATTAAGTTAACTCCAGGAGTGAATTGAGAAGCTCAGATTCTCCCTATGATGATATGTTTCGTTCTTTTGTGTCCTTTCAGATGTAGACCTTTCTTTTAAACAATCTTTGACAGGCAAAATATTCTTGTCATTTAATTGATTTAAAACCAACCAATGTTTCGCACTAAATTGAGAATGTCTTACAATAACTGTTCAACTCATCAGTCTCTATAATGCTTAAGCTTTTGAAGACTTGAATTTCGATCCACCGATTACATTGGTTCGTTTGAGAGAGCTTTTGGATATAAAAATTCACTTCCTGCTTAGATTGGATGGTTACTTATTGAACATAGTCTTCTTGTCTCTCAATGGAAGGTTACAAATCACATGGGCATTTGTGATTGCTTCCGTGATGACGTTCTTCACCGTGTTTGACGTACCTGTCTTCTGGCCAGCACTCCTTTTCTACCGAGTCATGTTTATGCTTACATTGAGGAGATAGATAATGCTTATGGTCAAATACAAATATGTCCCATTTACTTTCACCAAAGGGGTATGCTGAACCTTTTCTTCTTTCTTTTTCTGCTTGTCCGCTTCTCCAATTTTTTGGTATGTATGCTTATTTTTCCTTTTAACTCTAGTTCTTTTTCATCAGCGCTACGATGGAAAGAGAGCATCTTCAACTGAGAGTCCGAATCTTCCGAGGAATTAGATATTTTGAGTATGATCTATCTATAGTTCTCGAGTAGGCTTCTCTTATCCCTGGTGTCATGCCAGCCGATGGAGCTTTCTGACAGCAAAAGATTGGCTCAAAGACTATTTTGGCATGTTGCCTGTAGGGGTGTGCAAAAGAACTGGGAACCGCCCGCTCGCCCAAGAACCGGACCGGACCGCCCAAGAACCGGCGGTTCCTAAGGGCACTAGTCTAGTTCACGGTTCCAATTTCTTGGAACCGTTGGGTACCGGTCCAGTTCCCGGTTTTAGGTGCGGAACCGCCCACCCGGACTGGTATATATATTATTTATATATGTATATATATATTTAGTTTTTTAAAAATAAAACCCTAAGGCTAAAAATAAGAATTGTGTCTTCTCCCACTTTGAATCGCTCAAAAATCTTTCTAGTCTCAACATCATGGCCTTGTCGTCGTCGCTCTCTCACTCACGCTCTCGGTCCCCTCTGGCCTCGTCGGCCGTTGCTCGCTGAGACAAGGCTCAGTCGAAGGGGGAGAGGAAGGCGCAACAGAAACCAGGATCTGTGGCATCTTATCAACTAAGCAAATGCTACTATAAATTCGGAATCATAGTCTCACTCAGCAGCAGTAGGAGTTATCCTATTTTCACCTGCTTTTTTGAAGTTCTATAATTATAACAAAGCATTATACCATTATTTAAAGAATAAATGACAAATATTAAACATATAACAGTATGAACTTGGCTCGCGACCAAGATGTGACGTACAAGGGACCAGTTCCATGAACCCACTCGGGAATCGGATCGGACTGGCGGTCCGGTTCTCGGGTGGGTCCGTGGAATCAATGGGCGGTTCCCGGTCCAATTTTTCGGAACCGGTTCTTAGTGGGCGGTTCCCGGTTCTAGGGCGGGAACCGCCCACCCGGACCATGCTCACCCCTAGTTGCCTGATACTGCACCTTTCTGAAAGAGATCTTATAGATAAGCCTACATAAACCATCATGGAAACTTCTCAAGAAGAGTGAAGTTATTGTACTTTTTCTATCTTAGCTTTGGTAAGGGGTAGTCGTAATTTGTTCTTTAGACATGGCATTTTTTGTACTGCTGTCATTATAATATAGCTGAAGTTCTTAGTTCCCTTTTTATTCCCTATTTTGTGTTTGTCTCCTCTTGTCCTTTATTAATTGTCCCTTGCCCATTTTGGTTGCATGGCCGATTTACGAGAGGATGTACTGTTGTAACATGGATTAGCTTCAGAATCCTCATGATTTCTGTTCTCAAACACTATTACTGGATTTCTCTTGGTGCTCAAAGGAGGATGATTATCAGTGTCGGATGCCTGAGTACTTGCAGGTTCATTGAGCGAGGATTCCATAGCATTAATTGGTAATGGTGTTGTTTTAGAAGACGACCTTCTACTGGAAGCTAAGATTGTTTCTGCTCTCGTATAGACAATGAAAGTGTCCGCCTTGGCCAGCTCAGAGTCCATCTCTTGTTTGCCTTTCATGAGTTTACGTTACATTTACGGTCAGCCGGGATTTCTTCTTATTTAAGATGGAAGGAGGTGGAGTGAAGGCTCTGTCCATGCTTTGCTCATAAAGCTGAAAAGTGTCATGATTAACATGCCCCACCTTACCCATGCAAGCAATAATTATTGGTTGTCATCTGATCGGAAAAATTGTCAAAAAAGTCATCTATTACATTTATGGTCACCGCTCCAACAACTGTCTGGAGGAAGAAGAAGGAGGGAAGAAAAAAAAGGATTTTGCCCGGAATAAGCTGAAAAAAGTGTGACTATTAACATGCCCCATAATGGTTGGGTTTTTATTTTGCCCGATTAGCTTTTTCCTTTAGATTTTCATAAGCCGGAATAATTTAATTATTAATGGGAGAAATAGATAGTCAAATATAGTAGCATTTTACATGCAACTCCCCTTAAGAATAGCGTTAAAGGATAGCATGAGGATTAGATGCCACTATGCCCATCTAGCCTCTCTCAGAGAAGCTATCAAGTAAGTTTTTAGTTCATTTTTCAGATAAACCCAATACCACCATTATTTCAGTAATGTTGTCTATAGTTTCTTTTCATAAACAGATTGGGTCCATTATACATGTGGTAACTTTGTTCTTACGCTTTGATTCTAATTATGATCCATTACTCTCATGTTATTGGACGGTACACGGTATACAATCAACTCTCAGCCATTGGTCAATAACACATAAAAAAACATGTTCAATAAAGAAAGAGAATTTCATAATTCATGGATTAAGTTAATTGTAATTAACGGAGATTTGCTATATTTACTAAGTCCGGGTTACTAAATTGATATATTAAATGATGTGGCAAACTATTATTCAGTGTTGAAGATGACCCACTTACTTTACTGCCCACTTTCTGCCATAAACCAATATTAACGCATAATATCACGCGAGAAGCATAACAATCTATATATGTTATCTTGGTTGTGTACCACAACAATACTTTTCTTTTCTAAGAGTCGTGTTTTGTTCCATCCCTTTCCTCTACCCACTCTTGCAAGGTGGGTTACAAAGAAGGACGATTGTATTTAGTTAGTTTACACGTAGTTAATAGTTATGCTTTGTATGAAGCGTGGCAAGGACGAACAGCAATATAGTCCTTTCCTTGAAGTTACTAATTGATGGACGGTTGGGGACCCATGTCCAAGTTACAGTGCGTTTGGGAGAGTTTTTGTCAATGCAAAGGACTTTAAGTTAAGGGGTTTTCATGAAATGCAAATATTGTTTAGTAAATCCTATTTGTCAAAATATAAATTGTGTTTGGCAAATACTATTTGCTTTGGGATTTTTTTTATAAAGAATTTTGACAATGGAGAGGACGAAAAGGAAGCAAACTTGGAAGGAGAATTTATACTTGCCTTCGATTCTCCTTGCCTTAGAAGAATCAAAGGGGTACTTGCCTTCATTAAGATAAGAGTATGCGATTCTCTTTAAGGCAAAACCCACTCGGAAAGAAATGGAGATTCATAACTTCATTAAGACCCACCCAAAAAATCAGAAGAATCGTAACTTTGATTCTCCTTAAGGTGAGTGCTTAATGGAGAATTCATACTTGCCTTTGATTCTCCTTGCCTTTAGAAGAGTCGAAGAGGTACTTGCCTTCATTAAGATAAGAGTATGTGATTCTCTTTAAGGCAAAACCCACCCGGAAAGAAATGGAGATTCATAACTTCATTAAGACCCACCTAAAAAATAAGAAGAATTGTAACTTTGATTCTCCTTAAGGTGAGTGCTTAATGGAGAATTCATACTTGCCTTCACACACATAACCCACAAAAGCCAGATTCTAGAAGAATTGAAGTCGAAGACCAAGTCGCCCAAGTAATGACGTGTTAGACTGTGTTGCATTGCGTGGTTCTAATTGAGCCTCTAACGAGGCTGGGCGAACCCAAACGCACTTAGATGGCCTAGGCGAGGCAACATTAAGGGTTGAGCGACCTCAGGTGGCCGGAGATGAGGCGAGGTCGAGGGTCGCACGGCAGCCAAAGGTGAAGGCCGCCAAACCTAGATCTCGCATGATCTCAAGTGGCGCAGGCAAGGCGAGGCCAAGGGTTGCGCTACCTTGGCGGCACTTGGCGACTGTTAGTGTCCATCGGCGTTTGTTGGCGAATCTGGAATGATGTAGTACCTTGTCCTTGAATTGTCTTGGGTGGGGCCCTTGATGTTGAATCTTGACTCATTGACTTTCTCTTTCTCTCGATTCGTGCAAGTTAAGTAAAGCAAAAGTGTCAAAAGTTATGTACAGAGCTCATTTAAGTGCAAAAAGTTTTTGTCGGCTCATTTAAGTGCTAAAATCGAAAAAAAACAATCACTTAAGTGCCAGCGATGAGAAATTTCGGACAAAAAATTATATTACCATGAAAAACCCAAAACTGGTACACCTGTGACAAATTTACTCTAAACTATTTTTTTGACCACCAAAAATCCCAAACCGATACACTAGTGACAAATTTACCCCAAATTTTAGGATTTGTCGAAGAAGATAAATTAAGCCATATTGCTAAAAAATGAGATAAATGAAGAAACGTCACCTAAGTCATTATTATTTTTAAAAAAAGGGAAAAAGTCACAAAATTTCAAATTTTGCTCTCTATAACACATTTATCCCAACCTTTTTTTGTGACATCAAAAACCCTAAACTTTGCACTCTGTAACACATTTACCCCAAATTTCTTTTTGTGACACAAAAAACCCTAAACTTCTATCCATGTAACACATTTACTCCAAAAATTATTTGACCCAAGGGCATTGTTGCTGAAGAGGACCAACGGGGGTTGCCGAGGCCTCGGCGAGGGCCCACGACCCTCTCCAGTGGGGGGGGGGGGGGG
>BCNH02000009.1:9404491-9452944 GCA_001662345.2 Metrosideros polymorpha var. glaberrima
TATTTTTGAATATTCTATTTAATAAAAAAGTGAAAATAAAAAAGTAAAAAAGTTTGGGGGTAAATGTGTCTTTTTATTTCAAGTGGGGTAAATGTATCACACAAGTATACGTTTGGGGTTTTTGGTGTCATAAAAAAAGTTTGGGGTAAATGTGTCGCAGATGCAAAGTTTGGGGTTTTTGATGGCTTTTTTCCTTTAAAAAAATTAAATTTGGGATAAATTTATCACAAGTGTACGAGTTTGGGGGTTTTCCTAATAAAAAAATTAGTTTAGGGTAAATTTGTCATATATGTACAAGTTTGGGGGTTTTCTTGATCAAAAAATTAGTTTTGAGTATATTTGTCATAGGTGTACCAGTTTAGGGTTGTTGATGGTAAAAAAATTAGTTTAAACTAAATTTGTCACACATGTACCAATTTTGGGTTTTTTGTGATATTAACCCTTATATTTTCGATTGGTTATTGCAATTAGCTATCAATTGGATTTGGTGGATTTGATCTGCGTCATTTCGGGGGTGAAAGATGGAATTGTGTGTTCCTGGTATTCTGAATTCGAGGTATATTGGTGTGGAAAGACTCGTTGTAGTTGACGATTTGTGCCTTTGAGTTTGGATGACTTGGGAGGCAGACGGTATAGATTGAACTTGTGAGAGATTGGTAAAGTTGGTCTTTTTAACGTTTAGGGAGGTGTTTTGTGTGCTTTTCAATTGAAGACTGATCCTAGTTTTTCCCGGTGGGAGTTGATTTTGGGGGCACTTTGGTATTGATCATACTGATTTGCTATTTGGAATTGGTGGAATTGATCTGCTTCATTTTGGTTTTTGGAGGAGAAAGATGGAATTGTGTTCTGGGTATTCTGACTTCAAGTGGAAGGATTCGATTGGCGGTGCGATGATTTTTGCCTTCAATTTGGATTTCTTGGAGGAAATGGAAGAGTTTTGAATTTGTGAGAGATCGGTGAAATTGGTGTTTATTAAATTTTAAGAATGTGATGTTTTTAGCTGGGCTTGGGGTGAAAAAGAGGCGCCGATTGTCTCGATTTCGTGTTTGCACCTTGTTATCACAAAGCGGTCGCTTGTTCTTGACTTGAGATTGGTTTTAAAAATGCTTGTCATGATGTAAAAATGCCTTTTTGATATGCTTTTACTGTTTTCGAGCGTTGTTGATCTGCTTCTGTATATGGTTTTTCTTTCCATTCACACGTGGATGCTTGAGTTATTCATGAGGGGCGATTGAAACCGACAATACTAAGTTAACTCCAGGAGTGAATTGAGAAGCCCAGATTCTCTCTGTGATGATATGTTTCCTTCTTTTGTGTCCTTTCAGATGTAGAGCCTTTTTATTTTAAACAATCTTTGACTGGAAAAATATTCTCGTCATTCAATTGATTCAAAACCATCCAATGTTTCACACTAAATCGAGAATGTCTTGCAATAATTGTTCAACTCATCAGTCTCTATAGAAGGGTCTAATGCTTAAGCTTTTGAAGACTTGAATTTCGATCCAGCAATTACATTTGGTTCCTTTGAGAGAGCTTTTGGATATAAAAATTCACTTCCTGCTTAGATTGGATGGTTTCTTATTGAACAGTCTTCTTGTCTCTCATTGGAAGGTTATAAATCACATGGGTATTTGTGATTGCTTCCGTGATGACGTTCTTCAGCGTGTTTGACGTACCTGTCGTCTGGCAAGTACTCCTTTTCTACCGAGTCATGTTGTTTACGCTTATAATGAGTAGACAGATAATGCTTATGGTCAAATACAAATATGTCCCGTTTTCTTTTGCCAAACGGGTATGCCGAACCTTTTTTTCTTTGTTTTTCTGCATGTCTGCTTCTCCAATTTTTTGGTGCGTATGCTTATTTTGCCTTTCGACTCTACTTCTTTTTCATCAGCGCTACGATGGAAAGAGAGCATCCTCAACTGAGAGAGCTAGCCTTCCAAGGGATTAAATATTTCGAGTATGATCTATCTATAGTTCTCGACAGGCTTCTCTTATCCCCGGTGTCATGCCAGCCAATGGAGCTCTCTCATAGCAAAAGCTTGGCTCAAACACTATTTCGGCATGTTGCCTGATACTCCATCTTTCTGAAAGAGATCTTATAGAAAGCCTACATAAACCATCATGGAAACTTCTCAAGAGGAGTGAATTTATTGTAAACTTTCTATCTAAGCTTTGGTAAGGGGTAGTCCCAATTTGTTCTTTAGACATAGCATTTTTTGTACTGCTGTCATTTTAATATAACTGAAGTTCTTAGTTCACTTTTTATTACCTATATTGTGTTTGTCTCCTCTTGTCCTCTTTTTTTAACTGTCCCTTGCCCATTTTGGTTGCATGGCCGATTTACGAGAGGATTGACTTTGGTAAGGGGTAGTCCTTTACGTTTGTCCTCGAGCTTTTTAACTATTACACAATACTCCCTTTAACTTTCATTTTTTACGGCCATTAACTCTCCATTTTTTTTTTCTAGTTAACATGTGCAATGCACGTGACTTTTAAGGGGGGAAAGTATATTTTCATTTCACATTTAAGGAAATTTCTCTTTTACCCTTTATTATTGTGGAAAAATGAAAAATATAGAGAATCGGAGAAAAATATATTAAATAAAATGCTAATAATAGAACAAATAAATCTAGCCTAAAGTCAATCCATAAAAGTCAAAGGTTGATTAATTTTTTTTTATTTTGGCTTTTTTACTGGGAAAAAGACACCATAAGTATCATAACTTTCATAAGGCACTCAAGTGAGTGCCATAATTTATATATGGCGTTCCTTTGAATATCATAATTTTTTTTTCCAATCACTTAAATGCCATATAACTTTTCAATCAATCATATGAGTGTCATAACATTTTAAAAACTTTGACCACAATTATTATGCCACGTCAGATTTTCGACACTTGGGTGAATGTTTTTAGAAACTTTTTTGCACTGAAGTGATCAATTGAAAGTTATGGTACTCAAGTAAACTTTGTGGCACTTGTGGCATCCTTATCCCTTTTTATGGATCAAAATTTGAGGTGTGAACACATCCCTTATCTACTTTATTATATAAGCAACTTTTATTTAAGGTAATACGTACATTGGTTTTTTAGTTAAATAGATATGTTAAATTAAATGCTTTTATCTAAATTGAGTGGAATTTGATAGTAGGAAAAAATATATACAAATTATGAAGAAGCTACTCTTCAAGCAAGCACTTTCCTTTTCTACTTTTTAGACTTTTTCAATTTAATTGTTTATTTGTTTTAATCGAATTTGAAAAAATAGGAAATAAAAGCTGCATAAGTTATATATAATTTATAGGAAGTAATGTGTATATATATATTGTTGTTCCTTTTGATTTTTAATTACCTTCACTTTAACATATTGAATTTTCTTACTCCGTGAATTTTTTTATTCACTTAATAAAATTGCTTGAATGAAAGTAAAAAACTCAAGAGCATATCTCTTCTCTATATTCAAAATTTATTTTTAAAGTGAATTAGGATACCCATTTTTTTCAAGTAAACGGAATTGTTCTCGTAAACCAATAATTCCATAGTTACACCAGTTTCAATTTCACTAATTACATCATCATATTATATGAAGTACTTTTTTGTAAGAACTTATTTAGTGTGCCCCCTGACAAACAAGAACTGTACATTAGCCAATTTCATATACCGACAACGGTATGTGAACGATTTCAAAATTAAAACAATCCTCAAATATCGCTTGTGTCCTACCATATTGATATAGCAATACCCAAAGTGGCGTAATCGATACTAGTCAAATTGTACTATAGAACAGAAACTAGGCAAGCAAAAGCTACGATTCAGTTCTTCATGATATTGTTGCGACCCTTTGGAATGGGGAAAAACGAGTTTAGAGATAATGCTGAGTTGGAGATCAACAGTCTTTAATCGGCACAAGTTTTCCATGCCCTAACCTTGCATGACGCGGAAAGTTCAATTGATTTATCTATGTACGAGAATTTTATCCTTCATCGGAGTCACCACTAACTTATTGGAGCAACTAGGAGCCAAGTGAAATACAAGAGTATATCTTACTTCCTTCGTAACTAGAGATCTAGGATCGATAGCTTGATTACACTAATTGTCTAACTAGTGCCTAGGAGTGTGCATGGTCCGGGCCGGTCCGGGCCCCGTATGAAACCGGGGATCAGACCGGTAGTCCCAGTCCCCAAATTTTCGGGACCGAGGACCGGACCAGGATCGTTGGTCCTGGTCCGGTCCCAATAAGACAGGCAAACAAACCAAAAAAGCCATTGTAACTCGTGATTTCACTTGTTGTGAATCTTGGAGAGCTCGGCCTCGATCTTGCGGAGGTGCGATGGGTTCCGATGACGTTTTTGTAAGCGATGAAAAGGAGGTGCGGCAGGTGCTGACGACATTATAAATAAGTGTTTGCTGAAAAAAAAGTCATTGTATTCTTCTAGAAAGTTTGAACACTAAATACACAGTGTTGTTTAATTATAATTTTTGTTCTTTCAGTTTGACTATCTCGGACGAGAAGAATAAGACTCATTAAAAAATGAATTCATCTGCTGCTTTTTGAATTTTAATACTAGTTGATTTCCTTTGGTTAGAAACTAAAAAAACTTTTACAAATTGTATACTTCCTATAACTTGTATGTTTTTACTTTAATAATAATATTGATTATTGCCAATGTGAGAGTCTCTCTCAATTTAAATGAGTTCAAGGCAGAACATTTTCAAACTATCAAAAAGAGAGAAAAAGGCCATGAATGTAGTTTTATGTAATTCGACTCTTCAATTGTTTCAAATGAGTTCATAAATTTTGACAAATAGCTCACATAATTAAATTACCATATTCATTTTCAAGAATGTTTGTGTTAACACATAAATTTTGGTTCTAAATTAGTTATTCATCTTCTAAGAAGTTTGAGGAGAATGTGCATATATATATTTTTTGGATCGGTCCAGGCGGTCCGGTCCGGTCCTGTACCCCCTGGAACCGAGGACCGGACCACCCAGCCACCAGTCCCGTTTATTGGGATCGAGGACCGGACCGGTACCCTCAAGGACCGGACCAACCCGGCCGGTTCGGTTCGGTCTTGGTTCGGTCCAGGCGGTCCCGATCCAATTTGCTCACCCCTACTAGTGCTCTTTTGGTACCCAAACTTGATTGATTTGTTAACTAAGTGTCCACACAATCTCTTATCCAATTATGAATCCTAAAGTTCTTGTTTGCTAAGTGTCCAGGCAATGTTTTTGGTGTTTGTTATGATCCTAAAAAACTAACCATTTAATTAAAACAAACAAATCACGAGATAAAAGCAAAATAAAAGAATCACAACCAATTCATCAAAAATAGTCATAAAAGAACGAGATAAAGTGCAGTAAAGCTACCTGATATGAGTCGGGCAAAGAATATAACATGGCCTCGTTATTAAGCCTCAGGAAAGCAACCTCGTGAGGTGATATCAAGTCAAATTCAATTTATTTTTTTAAATGATTAAGCTACCTAAAGCTAAACTATCTCAAAGGTAATTATTAAAATCCCTAAACTATATGTATACTAACTAAATTAAGCCAAGATAAATTTAATACTAAAATCTAACAACCAAATCAAGACCTATTTTCCTAACCATTTTTTTTGTATTTTTTTTAAATTTTTGGCAAGAAAAGGAAAAGAGATTGTTCAAGCAATCCAATTTATAGCTCAACAGAATGATCCAGTTCACTTTTGGAAGAACAGCTATATCCACAATTGCTCTAATTCCACAAAAGCAATTTGTATTCCACTTTCGAAGTCAAAGAAACTGATAAGCGATGATAAGCCAAAATTGACCTCAAGGAGAATTACTTACTTCTGAGAAAACGCCTGAATTTCTGCACGAGCAATTTCAAATCAATCAGCAGGAACTAGGGTCGTGAGAGGAAAGCTAAAATGTTGAGCCTGAAAGCCATAATAATGTAATCGAGCTAGCATGCAACATCTCCGTAACCCTATCAAGTTGATCCCCATTGACCCTGTCCTGGTAAGTCTCCATGACTGTATTATCAAACATCTATAGAGCATCTTACTCTCTTGCAGGACAAGCAATAAAACAGAATGTTGTCTAAATTTCACCAGCAATCCATGAAGAAGCCATTGAAGCAAACAATCCATCATTTTCCAAGAAGATCCTCTTGCCAATAAAAAAAAATCAAGGTTTCCTCTCAAAGATTTTAATTCTTCCACCTGAAACTTCTATTAAGGCCCTGTCCAAGAGTGTGAAATCTAGTCCCTTGACAAAGCTTTTAGCTTAACAATCATTTTCAAGGACCGGAAATACAGATTTACAACATTAAAAGCTATGATCAGATCCTTAAAGCTGAAACAGCACCTAAAGCAGTAGATAAGAGACAAAGCATTGAAATCCAGTCACGTGTAGTGAATAATGGAATATATAAATCTCTAATCCACCAAGAAAGTCTTTTCTTTAGAGCTCTCTGTATTTCCCTTTACCAAAGAAAATGTGACACCATGGCATCTGCAACTTACTTTGAAACCTAGTCATCAAATAGAGATGCTACAGTCGATGAGCTCACCAGGGATCATTACGTGGAAGCAAATGATCCAGCAGAACCTCAGAATCCCCATTAGAGTTTGCTCGAAACAGGAAAGTCATGATAAATCATCCAACTATACCTCAAACTTTGAGTGATTTTCATCCAAGAACAGGGCAACACAGGGACGATGACATTACCTGGTTGTTTGAGTGTGAAGAGGCTGCAACAGGCGACTAGGTCGAGGCTGGAAGCTTCAAGGATGATTGAATGCTGAGATATAGGTTGGCAAGACAATGGTGCTTGCGATTCTAGCTCTTCACCTCCTATGGCAGCGGAAGAAGGAAGAACAGAGGAATCCCAGGTATAGCTATGGTGGGTAGTTCACAGCGAAGGACCACAATGAACGGCAATGAACATCGTCAAAACTCAAACCGATGAAATGAGTAACATAAAATTCTTTGAAGCGGCGGTTGAGCGGCATTTGAGCAAAGATGAAGGTTGTCGCCTCCAATTGGGGGGCGAGTAGCAAGGGCTGGGGGTCTTGGGTGGGTCACGTCCGGGTCTTGGCAAGGGCGAGCCGTTGATGAGAGGAATGGAAAGGCAAAAGCGAGAGGATGAAGGCGGAGTTGGGGAAGGAGCAGATCTCTGGTCGTTCTTTTTGACAGAAAGAAAGGAAAATGGGGGTTGAAGGAGGAGAGGAGCGGGGAAGCCATTTCATTTTTTCTAATAAAGGTATCGTGTATTTATGATCCTAGCTCAGTTCTTACGGGGTTTTTTTGGGGTCGAAATAGGGTATTTTGTTTAGTTACAATATTTTGCCACGTGTCAAATTATGAGTGGATCTAAATGGATAAATGTGCGCTATGTCCGCAATTAACGTGGCACTTCGAAATCACTTAATATTTCCCTCCAATGAAAAAAGGCTAAGCCAAGTTTAGTGTTAAAATCCAATGACCTAATCTAGAACTATTTTTCTAACCAAATTTCCACATTTATATTTTTCGAACTGATTTATTTATTTATTATTTTTAATATTCTTATTCTGAAAATGGGGACCCGATCTAGGCTCTTGATCCCTGCCCGAGCAAGGACCGAGCCCGGGTCCCACAGACCTGGGTCATGGTCACGATTGGGCTCCTATATTGAGCCCAGTCTGATCAAGGCCCAGCACTTCCAAAGCCCTAAACCAAAACTAAACCCAATTTTCTATTTCGTCCAGGCCAAACCGCTAAGCCCTAACATAAATAATAAAGGGATATGTTCAAAATAAGTCCTAAAATTTATAAAAAAAAGTACATTTTAGTCCTACAATTTACAAAAAATTCAAACAAGTCTTAAAATTTATAAGGAAAGTATGTTTGAGTCTTAAAACTTACAAAAAGTTCAAACAAATCCTAAAACTTATTACCAAAGTGCAAATGAATCTTAAAACTTTTAAAAAATGCAACTTTAAAAAAAGATTTGATTAGACTAATATGATAAATTTAGGACTTGATTAGACCAATATGACAAATTTTATGATTTGATTGCATTTTTTGAAAGTTTTAGGACTCGAATGCACTTTTGTGACAAGTTTTATGACTTGTTTGAATTTTTTGTAAGTTTTAAGACTCAAATGTACTTTTTTTGCAAATTTTAGGGCTTATTGTGAATATATCCCAATAATAAATAAAAAAAACGTAAAGCCTCTTTATTTTAGGCCTTTGATATTGGCTTGTGGGCTGAAGGTGAGTTGATGGGGTCAAAGCTCCTAGGGCCCAATTAGTTTAAAAGATCGCAGGAGGTTACAGGCTTGACGGGCTTATGGCTTTTTGCGAAATTCAACTCTTGCGGGCAATGAAATATTAGGCCGAAACCAGTAAACCGCCCCTATTTTTAATTTGTTAATTCGTTTATTATCCTTTTATTTATTTTACTATTTAATATTTTTATATTAAAAAAAAACCGCCTCACTAGATGAACAAAATCAGGTGTCAATAGCTCCAATCCGGAAAAAGATAGAAGAACAAGACATATTGTAGGATATACAATACACTGACGACATATGATCATTACACTTCAACTGAGTTATTATATTCCACCTTTTAGAAAGAAACTTAAATCAAAATACTTAATATAAAAGAACAAAGCAATTTCCCCACATTATTTAATTAATCGAATTCGACATTTACATACCCAATCATATGTCTATACTATCTGTTTTTACATAAAATTGATTTTACATCATAAAAAATTTCACAGTACTTTGAAAGATCATTTAACTTGTAGAGATCATTCATCCACCCATAAGATTATTCTAATATCATTCTCATATCAAGCACATGGTGTGTATGAGGAGATGGAGTGAAGTTTCATTTAGCTCAATTTGGTGGGAAAAGAACTAGAAGGAATCGCTGTAGATGAGGACGATCAACTCCCCTTTCCTTACTAAGGATTCTTTCTTTGAAGTGATACATTAGGAATAAATTTTAGAATTGGTGAGCGTAGCTCGGGCTCACAGGCTTGGGTCCATAGGTGAAGTGTAGGGAAAATTGTCCAAAAAGTCATAAACCTATTGTACGGCAGCCAATTCAATCATAAACCTTTCAATTGTGTCTATTTAGTTCTAAACCTTTTGATGATTTGCCAATTTGATCATGAACCTTTGTACGATTTGTCAATGTAGTCCTTTCAATCAATTATCTAAATAATAGGTTTAGGACTTAAATGGAAAAGTTTCAAAAGGTTTAAGACAAAATTGGCAAAACTTCAAAAGGTTTAAGACTAAATTGTCGCAATTAAAAGATTTATAACTAAATTAGTAAATTATGAAAAGGTTTAAGACTGAATTGGCCGTCGTACAATAGGTTTAGGAATTTTTGGACAATTATCCTGTGAAGTGTATATAGAGGCCCAAGGCACGTCAAAATTGATTGCATTTAAAAAAAGTGAGAAAATGCTTCTTTTGATAAGAAGTGAGGAAGATACTTGTCTCGATTCAAGTCCAATAGATCTAGTGAATCAGAACCGTTGATCTTGTGAGCTTCATGTAAGGAATTTATGTGGAGTCCATAAAATCAATTGTTGCAATTAACCTTGTCCGATGCACCCGAGTCCAAGAAAGAAATTGGTGAGGGAGAGGAGGTAGTCCTCCAAACTTGTAAAGCCATGACCTTTCTGCCAATTGTTTGAACTTCATCACGTAAGAGGAGGCCACTCAGAATTGGCATAGGTTACCGCCAAAAGAAATGAGAGGTTTAGGGGTTCGTTTTGGCCTAGCAAAAAGGTAAACATTTTTTTTTTGTGATCATATGTCTTTTTCTTTTTTCATAGCCTTATTTAGCACCTCTAAAAGAATGCTATAAAACTTTTACTCAATTTCATCGGAAAACATTAGATTCATTAAGTAATTTAAATATTTAACGGAAGTAAAAAAAAGGTTGAAAGATTCACGAGTGGAAAGTTGTGGTTTGACATACAAAAATTATAAGATGGTTTTCAGGAATATTGCCATATTGAACTCAAAATTGTGCGAGAAATACAGTTCATGCGGTCTGAGTTTGACCACCATCACATCTTCTTTTGACAAGGAGGTGAGACCACCACGTCTCGAGCATTCATCTGCAAATTGGCTGCTAATAGTCAATTAGCCACAATCCTAATTACTAGATTTTCACCAGAATTTTATCACTCGTAAAGTGCTCATCAGATGATTTTCACTATAATCAAGAACCCGGCCTGTAGTAGCTATAGACTGCATAGAAGGTCTGTGTGAAAGTAAGCACAAGCAAAACCAAAGCAGCAATGAAGGAAATGATTGACCAGGGATTGCCAAAGTACTTGTGCTTGAGAAGGAACCCCCAGCGATACAACCTGCGACTGGAGTAACTATTCACCTGCACAGACAGTGTAGAAAGATAACTGTTGTTGATATCGAAGTCCACCTCCTGGCAAAGCCGGTTGAAGAGGTCAGCGACCTCGGTGTTGCTCCCAAGCCAGTGCTCGATGATCCCGCAGTCGTGGAGGTGCTTGACGTCCTTGGGGGAGTTGATCAAGTTGTCCATGAAGATTACGTAGGAGGTGATGTCGTTGCTGTTGGATGTATACCCTAAAGCAACAGTGTAATAGTTACATGTTAGGGATTTCAGTTGTATTTTTTATTATTTAATTAATGACAAAGACGTATTCATTCATTTGTCCAATTATTTTATATATATGAATGATTCCATAAAATCAGTTGTGACTAAACTTATTCTTAAGACGTTAAGAATATGTGTGACGGGTTCACAGTTAAACTGAATCTTTAAACTGTTCCTGGTCGATGGATCATTAAGTGGATATTAATGATCCTGTTGAGAATGGTGTGTTCGTAATTTTACAATTAAGTATTGGATACTTAAGAGAATGACGAGTCACGAGTCATTGGGTATTGCGACGCCCGAGTTAAAACACAGGTGCTTGTATAAGACAAGTTCACTGAATATAACATGTATTGAACGATTAGCAACATGGAAGCTTTTAGCATGGTCAATGTCTAATTGTTCTTGCTCTGGTCTTGTGTAAATAATCCTTAGACCTGAGGCACAGTGTTGACTTGTGTGTTGTGTGGCTATGGTTCACAGGTACACATATTGACGGTTCGTTGATCCATCTCTGTACTTGATGGTCATAGCTCATTTACATACGAAGTTACACGTGTGCGCAAAATGGAATCTGTCTCTTTGTTACAAGCAATGTACAATAATGATGTCCTATGCGATCTAATCGTGACATTGCATTAAAAATCCTCGGTCGGGATTGTAACCGATAATAAATTGTTTATGTTTCATATAAAGTGCATGTCGATTAGGTTTGTGTATATGATCAAATTGGTGGCTTGACAAATATTCTATGGTCTTTGTTCGATCAGGACATAGTAAGACAGAGGGATTGAATTATATTATAGCCATAGCTGACAGGTTCATTATGTTCTTAAAGTATTCACACTGTCTGGGTAGCCATGACATATTGCTAGATGTCAATCATGGCTTGTAAGACCTAGAGATTGATCGGGGCAATCAATTCCCTTAGAAGTACTAATGTGTTAGTGTAAGTCTTACTACCAGTTCAGTTTTGTACCTAGGGATGTCACACACCATAACCAATTCAAAATAATGTTGAGCGAAAAGGACAATATTGTAAATATGTGTGCAATTACGGTAATCGAATTGAGTCGGATTGAAATTAAATTAAATAAGATTTTATTTAATTTTTGTTATGGATCCACTTGCATATGATGCATAGGCACACCCGAAATGGACGCATATTGATGTGCCCAAAAATGCACGCATGCTGATATATATATAATTTAATATTTAAAAAAAAAAAGTGCACGTGTGCATGTGATGGTCAGCAACTAATAGTTGCTGACCGTGTAATCGTGTGCACACACACGGTCAAACTATTGACCGTGCGCCATGCACACATGCACGATTAGCGGTTGCTGATAGTGCACTGTGTGCAGTTGTGCACGAAGTGCACAATCTGCACAACGTGCGTGAACTGATTAAGATCAGTTCTGCACTCTGCGCATTTAAAAAAAAATCAGTTAACGCACGATCGATTTTGGTGTGCGTATATGATCGTTGATAAAAAAAACAAGGGTGTAAAGAGAGTGCGAAAAAGTTAGATGCAAGAGAGAAAAACAGTTTTCTCTCGGTCTTTGATTGTTGAAAACAAAATACGAGAGAGTACGGAGTCCACAAGATTGCTAGCACAATTGAAGTGGTGTTTTTCCGCAAGCTCTTTCTTTCGCTCATCAAAGATTGGTGGTGTGTCTGAACTAGAAGTCCGACATTTGTGGGGCTCGAACTGAAGAACATCTGAATCAGTCGCTTCGGGCACACTACGAGAGGTAATCTAATTAACCCCGTTCGTAATTTTGATTTTTGATTGAAACGCACGAACAACACCTCTGGAGATACGTGTATATGTTATTCTTTCCGCTGCGTATATGTTTTATTGCCTGTGCACGTTACGTGAAAAGCCAACAGTTGCTGCAATTGAAGTGACACTGCTCGAAGGCTATCAAGTTAAGGAAGAGGGACCTCGTCCCATCATGGATCACAAGATGGGGGATCTGGAGGCTCCCGCCCTTGAACTGGATGTCCCAGAACTTGTCCGTCTTCGTCTTTCTGAACTTGATCCCAGCTTCCTGGAGCTCTATCACGCTGTGGATGAGCTGTTGCCGCCTCTGTGACACAGCCTTGGTCCCCGCACGGTTCAAGCCCGAGTGCAAGAGGCTCTGCCGGAACAATTCGAGGCAATGGAGCTCACCCTAGTTAGGTAATGGATCAAACTCTAGCCTGCTGCTGCTAAGGTTGGTCGGGTTGGTTGGGGGGCCATCTGTTGGCTTCATAGGGTCGAAGAACTGGAGTGCCAGCTTAGCCAAGACCCCCTCCTGGTCGGGGTGGCCGAGCTGGAGGCAGTACAGCCGGTCGAGTATGAAGAGAGGGATCTGATTCTTGAGCATGATCATGTCCCGCTGGATTGTGTTCATCAACCACTGCATCGAGAAGAGGTGGTCATTGCAAGGGTAGTCGAGTGTCTTGAACCCCTCATCGACTCCCCGAAACAGCTCGATCACAAAGCACCCATCGAAAACCATCATCTCCACAAACTCGGAGCTGCTCATGGATATCCTCCCCTCATAACAGGCACGAGCTCTCTCTTCGACCTCCTTCACCAAGTCTACAAAGAGGCCTATCTGGCGATTGGCACGCATGAGGATACGATGGAGGCAGTGCCACTTGTGCTGGTCCATCTAGCGGAGGCGCTTCTTACCGTGGTAATACGGCCCAAGAGAGACAATCTGAGGGACGTACACCTTGTCCTCGCCATCCTTGAGATAGTGCGGTATCCAGTAAATGGAGGGCTTTGCCCATGAGCATGCCAAGTTGTCCTGGCAAGCTTGCTTAAGTTTCTCTTTGGTGGAGATGACCCGCTCGGGGTCGGGCTCGGCCTTGGGCGGTCTCCTCTCATCTTCAGAGTCGTTTTCGGCCCCTGCGTTCTCGACCACAATCTGGAGAGCCTCAGATGGTCCTTGCTGGAGATTGTGAACCTGGTGGTCTTGAGGCTGTTGTAGTTGTTGGTGGTGGTGATCTATTGATTCTCTGGATGAACTGGAGGTTGATTTCTTGTTGCGTCCTGATCCCACAGCTACCCTGACCTTGCGAGTAAATGAATAGACATGGAGATTGACGCAACATATCTACCTTGACCTTGCGAGTAAATAAATAGACACGGAGATTGACGCGCCATATGTTGCGTATATAAGCCATTTCTCGTAAAGAATCGGTCTAAGCACAAAAAGAGAGAGAGGAGAGATTCTAATGTCTAGGGATATTGGATCAAAGAAGATAAATTTGCAACATGGAGATTCAAAACGAGCTTTAGTAATGTTTTCAGGGATTGGACACCCCAGTGCTCTGTCCGTGTATAGGTCATCTAGCTCCAGTTTCAATGGTGATCGCAGGAGCCCTAGCATCTCACTGAACTACGAAGATTTGCAATCCCAAATGTTAGATCAATGTTTGTTGAACCCGTTTTAATTGTCTCCGTACGTTGATAGTGTAGAGGAAGCCGAACCTAGATAGGCACAGCCAATTGGCAATGCCATAGTTACTGGAGAAGGAATTTCCAACGTGTGTTCATCACTGACGATAATACGAAATCCAGTGATCAGCCGCCAAATATTTTGCTTGACATATTTGTTCTTTGGGACGGGTGTGTGCTTAACCCTGCTGGAATCCCTTCTAGGTCAGTTTCAAGGTCCTCTCCCAAATTCTTTCATGATCCAAATGTATCCCTACCAGGGTGAGGCCGCCCTCGCCCGCCACAAGCAAGGCCCATTCCTTGCTAGATCTCCCTCTCCCAATCTAGCAAGGACTGCCCTCATTGACCACTGGCAAGGCCCGCCCTCACCAAATCTTGGTGAGGGTCACCTCACCTAGCTCGGCGACGTCCTCTTGTGTGCGTTCCAAGTCATTGCTTAACAGATCTGTTCTTGTGTGTGACCTTGCCCAACCCTTTTCGGCCATTATCGGTCGTCAGCCATCGCCTAAGACCAGCTATCGCCTAAGATCGGCCACCGGCAAAACAAAAAGAAAAAAAGGAAAAAAAAGGGAAAAAATCAGGAAATTTTTAAAAAGTTGTCCATGTCGGCTCTAGTATGCCACATGGGACGACTAGCACTAACTAGATCATCACGTCAGCATTTTCAGTCAAAATTAGCTAAATAGACTCAATTGGCAAAACGTGAAAATATTTAGAATTCAATTGGCACATTAAAAAGTTTATAACTGGAATCAGCCAAAGTACAATAAGTTTAGGATTTTTTGGACAATTTTCCCAATGATTTACACAAGTATGCAGGCTTTGCAGTGAAAATAATTTAGATTGGGGGATTGGTAAATACTACGAAGATAATCAAAATTGTCGAATGAGAACTGCTCTTATAATCTTGATTAGCCCGCAAAACAGGAGCAACTGTTCTTAGCACAAGGGTTAATATTTTGCTAGTGACTTACATACCAAACAAACAAACATTACACAAAGATTTACGTGAAAAACCCTAAGAAGCAAAATCCACCATGGAAATTTGAAGATTACAAAAGGTGGCTAAAAACTTAAGACTCTTTCTATCTCAACTTCTTAACCTAATAACTTGAGAAAAAAAAATATTTATATTGCTCCCATGCTTATAGAAAATTCAAGATATACTCAACAAATCCCAAAACCAGAAGCCAGAAAAGGTGAACTCACAATAGTAACTCGATAGTCAACTTAACAACTTTCTTGATATTGTCTAAAAGTGCCTGCCATTGACATCACAAAGTTGTTCTAAGGTGACTCCAAAGAATGGCAAAACCAGTGGTGCTTGAACTTGAAGCTTTCGCGAGACTTGTGTCATGGTTGGTCGAAGTTGAGGATTGGTCTGCAAGCACGCGAGTGCTAATACTGTGATAGAGATTATGTGTTGCGCATCCCGATTTGTTGGACGCAAGAGCCGTTGGTCCAGCACATCCTTCAATAGTGTTTGCGACTCAGATTGATTGGATGAAAATACTGACAAGACATAATCTCTCGGATGCTTTCCCATGATTGTCTCTAGTACTACGATTCCAAAGCTATATACATCACATTTTTCAGTCGCAATGTTGGAATAAGCTAGCTCTGCAATTGAAGAATTCAAAGTCCATTGATAATCTTGTCAGCAATAATTAAAGATTTGGACATTTGCTTTCACATAATAAAGGAATTTCCAATGACAACATGAGTTAGGATAGTAAATTAATATGCTTTTGCAAATAACATCACCTGGAGCGATGTATCCCATGGTGCCAGCAATAGCAGTCCAGTTGGTGGAATCTGGTCTCAATAATCTTGCAGTGCCAAAGTCTGAAATGCAAGCCTCATAATCAACATCCAACAAGATATTGTTGCTAGTCAAGTCTCGATGGATCAAAGGAGGAAAGCAGTCGTGATGCATATACGACAATGCATCCGCAACTGCTCGAACCATGTTTATCCTTTTGTCCCAGCTAAACTCTGATGCTCTTCCATCATCATTCAAAATTGTTCTCAAGCTCCCTCTTTCGACGTACTTGTACACTAGAAAACGATGTTGTGCATGAGAGCAGAACCCATAAAGCTTCACAATGTTGCGGTGGCGAATGTTTTGTAAGGTTTCAATTTCCCTTTCAAAAGGAATGACATCGACGGTCTCATCTTCCTGGGATGATGAAATTTTCTTGACTGCAATAGTTTGACCTGTCGGTAGATCAACTCTGTAAACGATGCCATAGGCCCCTTCTCCCAAATAGTATTTGGAGTCAAATCCTTCCGTGGCCTCCACAATTTGCTTGTAGAAAATTTTGCCATCGAAACTCAGAACATGCAAGAAATCTAAATCATTCATCTCTGTCTGTGCACTTCTCTCTCTCTTGATAATCTTTCTTCGACGATCAACGAGAAAGATCGAGAAGGTAGAGAGAAAGAGGAATCCTAAGAACGAGAGAACAAGGATAATTAAAATTCTAGCTCTGCTGGGTCGGTTGTGTTTCTTGCTCATGGTAGAAATATTGCATTTATGTAATCCAACCTCGTTCCCACACAGCCCCTTGTTATGCTGAACTGCTTCATATGGAGCCTCCTCAAAAGCTTTGACAATTGGGAGAGGACCTTCCAAGTTATTGTAGGACACATCAACAGAAGTTAATGCCAATAAGTCGGCAAAACTATGTGGGATGGTACCATAGAGGTCATTATGGGAGATGTTAAAAGTTTCTAGGACTCTCAGGTTTCCAAGATCTTGTGGTATTCTTCCAGTCAATAGATTTTGACTCAAATCAAGAACGGTTAGGAATCGTGCATTGCCTATCTCAGGAGGAATGCTTCTCTCAATTTTATTTTGGCTCAAGTTCAAGCTCAGCAAGTTGGTGCATAGGTTGAGCTGCGGTGGAATGGCTCCGCTCAAATGGTTTACTGCTAGGTTGAGATGTTCCAGTCGAGATAAAAATCCAATTTCATTGGGAATTTCACCTATGATCCCATTGTTGTTGAGGATAAGATCTAGCAGTAATTGCAAGCTTCCCAATTCCTTCGGAATCTTTCCGCTTAAATTATTTGAAGAAAGGTCAAGCACCTGTAACTGAGCCATCCTTCCAAATATTGGGGGTACCTCACCGGAAATGTCATTGTTTGATATCCTTAAGCTTGTCAAATTATGGCAATGCCCCCATTTCCACGAAAGTTCGCCGTGCAAATAATTGTCGCTCAAGTCTATGTAATTCAGATGTGGATATATTCCAAAAGCTTCTGTTAAACTCCCAGTAAGTTTGTTTCCTTCGAGCCTCACTCTTAACAAGGAAGTACAATTCCTCAAGCTTTTAGGGATAAGACCTGTGAACCGATTATTCATGACAACGAAACGTTGCAATAATCCCCCGAGGCATACATTTTCTGGCAACTGCCCTTCGAGTTCATTATAAGAGAGTTCCAAAATACTCAAATGAACAAGCTTATTGAATTCAGGGGGCAAGGAACCAACAAAGAAGTTGTAACGTAGGCGTAATATAGTTAAATTGCCCATGCTTCCAATTGATGCAGGGATTGAGCCAGTTAAAGTATTATTAATCAAAGTTAATTCTACAAGAGATGTCAATTTCCCTATCTCTTCAGGAATGAAACCTGAAAGATAATTTGAGAATAGGTATAAGACATTCAGATTGCTCAAATTCTGAATAGATGAAGGGATATGCCCGACCAAATTATTTTCAGAAAAATCTAATGCAACAAGAACAGTTAGCCTCCCGATTTCTAAAGGTAAGGATCCTGAAAGTTTATTCCCCGATAAGTAAAGAATCTTCAAGCTTCGTAGGTCACCTATCTCTCTTGGAATGGGGCCAGAAAGGTCATTTAGTAGTGCACTCAATTCTGTTAAGTTGCCTAATTTTCCAAGAGAAGGAGGTATGGATCCTGAAAGTTTATTATTCCATAAGTAAAGAATCTTCAAGCTTCTTAAGTCACCAATCTCTCTTGGAATGGAACCAGAAAGGTCATTATTTTCTACGCTCAACACTGTTAAGTTGCCTAATTTTCCAAGAGAAGGAGGTATGGACCCTAAAAATTGATTTTGCCCGAGATAGAGACCATTTAGGCTGCTTAGGTTTCCTAGTGAAGTAGGAAGAGGACCTGTGAGATTGTTTTTGGAAAAATCAACTTCCCAAAGAGAATCTAACAATTCAATCTCCCGAGGGATATGTCCACTCAAAGAATTTCCACATAGGGACAAAACATGAAGGCTCTTTAGCATGCCTATACATCGAGGAATGTTTCCAGAGAGTCCATTATAACAAAAATCAAGATGGTTCAGTTTGGAAAGGTTACCGATACTTGAGGCTATCAGACCATAGATCGAGTTGTTGGAAATGTCAAGGCTAACCACCTTGGTTAAGTGCAAGAAGTCAAGACCATCTAAAGTTCCTCTCAGGCTGAGATTAGAAAGATTAAGATGGGCGACGAATCCGTAGTCGTCGCAGGTGACACCCATGAAGTGGCAAGAGTTGTTACCATGCCATGAAGATAGGAGAGATTGACTGTGGCCTTCGAGACTAGATTTCCATTTTAGGAGAGCCTCTGCTTCATTCTGATGGTTGGTCGCATTGGAAGCGAAAGAAGAGGAGGAAGCAGAAATGCCTGGGCCATGAAATGGAATGGAAACAAGGATGGTGATGTTGTTTAGGAAGAAGAGTGAGTAGAACAGGAAGACGACTCCCAAAGAAGACGGCTTCCACAGAAGTAAGGAAGAAGCCATATGATCTTAGGGTGGGTTTTGAGGATGTGAGATTGTCCAAGGTTCGCATGTTCTCAACAACAAGATTGGTAAGATATTTATGGATGGCAAGTCATTATTGAACCCTCAATCAATGTCAATCAAGGTCAATCAAGAAAATGGAGTCCTTGCCACAAAAATATGGATTCTGCGTCATCTAAGCTAAACAATTTGCACAACTCAGAGATAATTGTCCAAAAATTCCTAACCTATTGTACGTCGGCCAATTCAATCCTAAACCTTTTAATTGAGCCAATTTAGTCTTAAATCTTTCAATTGATTGGCCAATTTAATCCTTAACCTTTCAATTGTGTTATGTTAGTCCTAAACCTTTTGAAGTTTTGTCAGTTTACTCCTAAACCTATTATTTGGATAATTGATCGAAATGACTATATTAACAAATTGTACAAAGGTTTATAAACAAATTAGAAAATTGTCAAAAAATTTAAGACTAAATTGGCATAATTAAAATATTTATGACTGAATTGACTGTTATACAATAAATTTATGACTTTTTGGATAATTTTCTCTGTGTAATTCATGTTTTTTTTTTCTCTCGTCTCGTTTTGCTATCAATTCGTGTCACCGTGAAATTGTTGGAGTATAGAACACGATGACGCTATTGACAAAAGACTTGTGCTATGCATTATTGCTAGATGACAAATTATTCCTAGAAAGGGATGTCATCATCGTGGGACCAAGAAGTTAGTGGGTCTTTAACGCATTTTGCTTAGAAGACCGGCACTATCTCCGCAAGACTTTGAAGAGTCAAGCTAAACACAACGACAGATTAGGACACGTAAGTCAAGCAACCTGCTACTAGTACGAATTGAATTCGGTTCAGTAAAAAATTATGAATTTCAATTGGGTCCCATGTAGGTTATTTATATGCATTACCCGGTTACTTAACATAATCTTTCTTATATAGTAGTTTCATCAAGTCTATCGCCGGATTATATCACCTTGATGAATGTCATACCATGGAGAAGATCACATTTGCTCATGCATCAAGTAATTTCTCGTCAAGGAGCGCACTTTGATTGTTACTTAATACTAATATGTGCAGATCTATTCCCATATGGTCGATGTATGTGTTGAATGGTCATGGCCATGGGCGATTGATGTATCAATACGAGTACATCGTGGTAGTGATCAATTACAACCATCCAAGGGATGGAAGAGATACATCTTATATTCCTAGAAAAAGAAAGAAAAAAGCGAGAGATACACTGCAAGGTTGCCCCATGTCGAACTCGCCTAGGAAAGATTGATGTCAATTCTGGAAAAATTATTAGGTGCTCTTGAATTGATCGCTTTTCATCGCACTCTTCAAACTCTCGTAACTATAACTATATCGGGAGAAGAGAGCTCCAAGATCTAGATTGGAAGTAAAAAGAACAAGAAAAGAAAAAAAAAATCAAATAAGATTAGCAAGAGAGGGAGAGGAGGGTAAGCCTAGCTCAAACCCTTCCCATGACTGAAGGTCAAAGAAGATGATGGAGAAAGAAGAGAGATGGAGAAAAAAAGACTTTTTAGTTACTCTGTATATTCATTTACCGAAATTAAGTGGCATAAATCGAGACACATTCCATCCTCATCAAGCTCGAGTTGATTTGTGCAAAGCTCGATATCCAGCTCGACCTTGATTTAGTTTTCAATAAATTCAAGCCTGACTATTCGACTCCGCACTTAGCAACTAAATCTATTGCGAGATAGAGTCAACTCGAGTAAGAATTATGAGATACTACAAAATAAAATTGTATAGAAAAATAATGATGTTTTTTCTATATGTTGTATTTATAGCATGATCACATGCATGTACTAAAATATAATTCAATAGCTCAATAGCATGGCTCCAAAGCATGATATTTTTCACATTTTGCCAATTGAGTCAATTTAGTTAATTTTGATCGAAAAATGCTGACGTGATGGTCTAGTTAGTGCTAGTCGTCCTATGTGGCGTATCGGCACAGACATGGACAACTTTTTAAAAATTTTCTGATTTTTTTCTTTTTTATTTTTTTCTTTTCTTTTTGCCTGTGGCCGGTCTTAGGCGATAGCTAGTCTTAGGCGATGGTCGACGACCGACGATGGTTGGAGAGAGTTGGGTGAGGTCGCACACAAGAACGGATCTGTCAAGCAATGACTTGGAACGCACACAAGAGGACATCGCCGGGCGAGGCGAGGCGACCCTCGCCAAGATTTGGCGAGGGCCCGCCTTGCCAGATAGGGTGAGGGAGATGGAGTGAAGGCTCGTCAATGCTTTGGTGGGCGAGGGGCAAGAAAATATTGCCCGGAATAAGCAGAGAGTGTGTTTGTTAACATGCCCCACCTAGCTTTCATCAGCCCAAAAGGAGAAGTAAGCTTTTGCCCGACTCTTCTTGCGTAATAATTTTGTTATGTACCTAATAAAAGTCTTTTCTTTCTTATGCATTTTTTTCCCTCTCTTTCATTTCTTCCAATGACAACAGTCTTTTCAATTGCTTTGATTTTACTATGATCGCATCTCATATTCAAGTTATTAGACCATTTATTAGACAGTAGGGTCCGAATTCCACGATCATTAGAAACTTCATTAGCTGATTAAATTGTCCTTAAAAAAATTAGATTCACCTTTTTGGACAATTTTTTTTCTCTTTATCTTTAGTTCGGTTGTAAAAATTACTGGTTTTTAATTAATCCAAGAGCAAGAGCATGGAGACCCGCCTATTTGGAGGTCAATGAGACACTCTACAGGCCCTATGAATCATTAAGTCCAGTCTTTTGATCTATGTAGGTAGTCTCGACCTAGAATTGTTTGCATACAGTTGGCTATATCAGATATGTTGAATATAGACAATGGCCAAACCCTCTTGTCAAAGTGGTTACTCTTAAAAATATCATGCGTTTGAATTTGGAATTCATTGCTGATGAACGGTATAAAAAATATCTCCGGACTTTCAAACGATAATGGAGTTGTACTATGAATAAGAAAGACAGTTAGTCCCTTAGTCTATCCCATTCAATAATGGTTACTTGTACATTAGCATTACTAATGTCTCTAACGATGTTGACATGCTTGTCACCCCATTCACAATGAAAATAGATTAGTCCAAGTCAACTATGCAACTCTCTTTCTTGAGCTGCTCATAAAAGAAATACCAGAATATGTAGAACAGACACGTGTGAAGACGCATGTGTCCATGCACGACTTTCTTTGTTTGGCTTCTAGAAGGTCCAATAATTTTTTGACCTTTCCCACCAAATTTAAACTAAAACTCAATTATTGAAAAATCTTTAAAAGATTATATGAGAACTATTGTGGCAAATGAAAGTTTCAAGTCCTTATAAATTTAATAAAAAAATGTTGAATTATCTGCGCAGTTATCACTAGAGATTTGGAAAAAAAAAAAACTTTAATTGTTTACATAGTCATTGTAGAAAAAGGCCGAAAATTTCCAATCAAAGTACGAGTCATGGAGTCGTCCATCTAGATCGGTCGAATTTGACCACAGATCCTAATTTTTGCTTTGGCCTAACATGGCCTCATTTATCTCCGTTCCATGTTAGCAAAACCACAGCACGTGAAATAAAATTTAGATTTAGGCATATTTGTTTAACGAAAAATAAATAATTTTAGAAATATATTTTAAAAAAATCATTTCTACTGCTTGAAATAAAAAATATTTTCATTATAGATAATAATTTATGTTTAAACATTTTTGTGGACGATGAAAATACTTTTTGATCATTCATTTTTGTAAACAAAACAAATGATCATTTTGAAGAAAATATTTTTCAAATCATTAATTTTTCGTAAAATAAACACATTTAAAAACTAATAATGGTGTCACGGGTGACGTCATGCGCAAGACTTACGCAAGACGCCATCTTCTAGGCATGTCTAATAATATTAATGTCAAGTCATTGAGGGTATTTTTATATTATCAACCAACGCAATTGTATTCAACACGCAAGTATAGGAGAGCTTTGAAAATTCCATGTTTAACATTAACTATGAATTCTAAGCATGTAATGTCGTCACTTACCTGTTAAGTGAAATCATGTGTCTTGTAGTTATATATCACTTAGAAGAATAAGGTAATCATACAATGAGAAATCACTTTTAAAGTATCTCTCTCTCTCTCTCTCTCTCTCTCTCGTAGATAAGTTTGCTCACAATGCTAGATAATTGTCAACACCTAAAATTTGACTATTCTGCCAAATAATTCATTTCATAGAACATTAGGGTGACCCGACCCTAAACAAAAATATCATTGACATAATTTGCATTTTCATACGTCTGCATAAATTGCATTTCAATTGTTCCAGTTACTATATGTTGAATCAATTGGGACATAGGAGAGAGATTAGGCTCCGAACTTATTCGAATTTCTAAGAATAAGTCCCCCCAACCCAAAAGAAGGATACTCGAGCAGATTTGAGGAGGCAAAATCAGGAAATGGACCACGGCCAGCCAAGAGGAGGAATCGATGGAATATGTTTACTTGAAAGTATGGTAGGCAAGAGCCAAGATCGGCAAGAGATTGAGCGAGGGTTGAGGGAGATATTTGATGGCATTATAAAAGAGTACGATCCTGGGAAGGGAGTAACGATTTTTTGAACAGAAAAGGCACAGTACTATCCGCTGTTTTTCTCACGCCGCTGCCTCTACGCCACCGCGCCTCACACGCATTGCACCCAGCCACGCCATCACACTGAGCTGCACGCAGGTTCGTGAACTTACTGCCATCAGAGCCGCGCCCACCTCCAGTCCAGCAGTTCCTGGCGTCCGAGTTTGGCGGCCCCAACAAAGCCAAACCAACGCCCTACTTGACCGCCGCGTCACTCTAGGAGGTGCAGTTGCCTTCCACCAAGGTCCCAGGTATTCCTCACGGCTTTGACGTCTCCCTCAGCCATTGTGTCCCTGCCAGTCCAGCCCAGCACCCGCGAGATTCCGTCCCTGCATAGTGATTCACGACGAAAGCCGGCCTATGGCACCTTGCTCGCTGTCCAGCTCGTGTTGCTACTCCTCTGCGATCTCTTTTTGCAGGTTTTCCAATGATTTCTTGTGCACCAGCGAAGCTCTTGCCACGCCTGAATTAAATCAAATTCATAAATGTTGTTGATTTCAGTAGAGAGTTGCAGATTCAAGATTGACGTTGTTCATGTCTAGTTATCAAGAGTCTTTATTATAGTGTTGTTTTCCAAAAATTTTATTAGAGTTTCTATATCTAGTTATTGCTTTGTAAGTTTCCAAGCATCTAACTTCTTGAAAATACTAGTTTTATTTGAGTGTAAGTGTCATGTAACTTGCCTATATAATGACGTGTCTTGTGATGTTTGTTGACAAGGAGAAATATTAAGAAAATCAGAAAAGTCATCTTTATCTCCAAAACAAAGCTATACTAATAAGCAAATATAGTCACATGAACATATAACAAAATGAGACTAGATGATCCTTCATTCAACTAATAAGTTTCGCATTTTGGGTGAAGACCGTGCCTACCTTTGTTGACGACGAGATGGGGCTCAAGCGAGCTATTTGGCCACCAAAGGGATTCGATGGACAGCCAAGAACAGCCCGACAATCTCTGGTTCAAGCAGAAACCAAAGGTATTAGAGGCGTAAAACGGTGAAGATGAATGTTAAAATGGAAAAGGGAAGAAATGGGGCGTCCGGTGGTTGAATGGTTGAACTCCGGGCACGGGGATGTCTAGGACACGCCAGAAGGTGGTGTTGCAAGCTCTGGAACGTAGGACGGTGGCTAGAATAGCTGCAAGAGGCCAGCAAGGCCGGTGGCACAATCATCGACGTGTACGCCGGTGATGTGCCCGAGAGAGATCACCAGCCGGAAATTGATTTTCCGGCGGTGATCTCAGGTGGCTGGTGGTACGACGACAATAGGGGTGGAGAGAGCTTTGCTTTGATATATGGTGGTCTGGCGAGGGGCTAGCCGGAGGCGGTGGTGATACAACGTCCGGAAGGGGGGTGTAGCGAGAGAGAGAGAGAGAGAGAGAGAGAGAGAGAGAGAGAGAGAGAGAGAGGGGCTCTATCCCAAAAATTCTAATTCCCCTTAGGGTTTTTGAAAAATGTGTATATATAGTGACATTAAAATGGTCTAATCTTGGCCATTCAAGATGAATGGTCAAGATTAAATTCTTTAATAGCATTTTTGTAATTTCTGTCTCAAATATAAGAAGATGGGCTTTGTCTTAAGAAATGGGCCAAAATTTAGCCTACATGGGCCAGCCTTGGGCGCATGGATCGGTGATTGGGCCGGTTCGGCCCGATTTGATCCGGGTCGGATCGGTCCGATTTTCTGTTGATTTTCGTCGTAAATTTTTTCATTTTGGCCCTACCTTGCATAAAATTCTCCAATTAAACAGGGACAAGTGAAATATATTTGTCACGAAAGTGCTCGTTCTGATTTAATTAGGCGGGGTTAGCATGTATCAAGAGCCATTGTTTAAAAAATGGTCCTATGGATCAAATGTTGTGAAAAAACTTACACTAACAATTCAAAGTTACAAAAAAGACTAATTTTTGTATTTTTCACAATTTTTCGTATTTTGTTAATTTTCTGTATTTTTATGAATTTTTGAAAATTAAGGTCTGAATGACCCCTAAATGCAAAGCTAATAATACCTTAGCATTTAAATGACTCTTTTTTGTTTGAAAAATGGTTTTTTTGTGATCAAAACTTAAATTCCAAGTTTTACTTTAAAATAACTGATCGGCTAAAAATCAGATGTCAACAAGAGGTCATGGACTCAGTAGAGTAGATATTACTCGAAATGAAAATCGATACCAAAGTCAAAGAAGTGTTCATGGAAGAGGAGCGAACTCGAGAGGACAATGGTATGATAAATCTAAAATTTGATGTTATAATTGCAATAAACTTGGCCATTATGCTTCTGCATGTTAGAACAAAGATAGTAGCAGAGCAGATGAAAAGGCGAACTTGGTAAATGATGCCGAGCAAGTTCTTTTATTGGCGTTTAAAGAAGATGAAGGTGGATGAAGCGATACATGGTATTTGGACACCGGTGCAAGCAACCACATATGCGAAAAAAACAGGAGATGTTTGCCGAGTTAGTTGAGACAATCAAAGGGAAAGTCTCGTTCAGTGATGATTCCAAAATTCTTGTTGAAGGTAAATGTACAATTTTGATTCGCTTGAAGAATGGTGCACATCAGTTTATTACTAATGTTTATTATGTTCAAAAAATGTCAAGCAATATCTTGAGTTTGGAAAAACTTTTTGAAAAAGGCTATTTTGTCAACATGAAAGATCTTAGCCTTGTGCTAAGGGACCGAAATAATAAACTGATTGTAAATGTGAAGATGTCGAAGAACATGATGTTTCTTCTCAATATAAAGAATGAAATGGCTCGATACTTAAAAGCATGCGTGGGTGATCCTTTATGGTCGTGGCATTTGAGGTTTGGCTATCTCAATTATCGGACTCAATTTGCTTTCCCGCAAGAAGATGGTGTATGGCTTACAACATTTTGATCATCCCGATCAATTATGTGAAGGGTGTGTTATTGGCAAACATTTCAGAACTAGCCTTCCAAAGAAAGCAACATATCCAGCGAAGAAGCTACTTGAGTTGATTTATTCGGACGTGTGTGGTCTAATTACTCCTTAATCATATGATAATCATCGATACTTTATTACCTTTATTGATGATTTTACTCGAAAAACTTGGGTATATTTCTTGAAAGAGAAATTAGAAGTATTTGACACTTTCAAACAATTCAAGAAGTTTGTTGAAAAGGAAAGTGGCTATTTTATCAAAGCCATGAGGACTGATTGTGGAGGAGAATTCAGTTCAACCATATTCAACAAATTTTGTGAATATCATGGTATTTGGCGTTGCTTGACGGCTCCATATTCTCCTCAACAAAATGGCTTGGTTGAACAGAAAATAAAATCATTCTTGACATGGTTCATAGCATGTTGAAAAGCAAAGCCCAAAGAGCTTTGGGGTGAAGCTGTTATGTATGTGGTATATCTACAAAATAGATGTCTCACACAAGAACTTGAAGGCGTAACTCCACAAGAAGCATAGAGTGGGAGAGTACCTAGTGTTTCTCATTTGAGAATTTTCTAAAGCATTACCTATGCTCATGTCTCGAACCAGAAAAAGGTCGAAATTGAAAAACAAGAGCAAAAAGCTCATTTTTATTGGATATGACCCCTCGCTCAAAGTCTATAAATTGTTTGATCCTAACACTTTGAAAATGTGTGTAAGCAGAGATGTCAAGTTTGATGAAGAAGGCACATGGGAAGACAATCCAAAAGTTGAAGCGGATAGTGATTCCAGTCAAATAGAGTTGAAGGATCACTCTTTTCATTCTTCTCCCATATCTTTTTCAAGTCCATCATTACCATCTTCTTCAAATGGTGTCAATGAACTGATAATACCAAGAATGAGGAGATTGTTTGAGCTTTATGAAACTACCAAGGAGCTTCACCTTATATGTCTTCTTGCCGATTTTTAGCCACTTCTTTATGATGCCAAAGAAGAAAAATGGATGAAAGTTATGAATGAAGAAATTGAAGCCATCGAGAAGAATCAAACATGAGAGCTTGCTAATCTTCCGAAGGAGAAGTAATCGATCGGTGTTAAATGAGTGTACAAGGCCAAGAAGAACGAGAAAGAAGATGTAACAAAGTATAAAGCCAGGTTAGTCGTGAAGGGGTATAAGCAAAAACCAAGCATCGACTATGATGAAGTTTTTGGTTCAGTCATCCGCATGGTAACTATTCAATTGATCATTTCTCTTGTGGCCCAAACTGCTTGGCAAATTTATCAAATGGATGTCAAATAAGCATTTTTAAGTGGCATTCTTGATAAAGAGATTTATATTGAACAACTTGAGGGGTATACTATGAAAGGTCATGAAGACAAAGTGTTGTGATTGAAGAAATCTCTCTATGGGCTTAAACAAGCACCGAGAGCATGAAATTCTAGAATCGATGCCTATTTTAAGAAAATGGCTTCTCTTAATGTCCATACGAGCATGCCCTTTATTTGAAGCACGAAAAAGGTGATATTTTATTTGTATGTTTATATTGATGACCTTGTTTTTATAGGAAATAATCCATCGATGATTAATGTTTTTAAGGCATCAATGGTGAAGGAATTTGAGATGATCGATAATGGTCTCATGAATTATTTCCTTGGCATAGAAGTAAAGCAAAGTGCAGATGGGATTTTTATTTCCCAAAAAGAATATGCAGAAAATATCCTTGAAAAATTCAATATGGAGAATTGTATGCCGGTCAATACACCGATGGAGTGCAGAGCCAAGCTTTCAAAGTTTGATGATAGAGATGATGTTGATTCGACGTATTATAGAAGCTTGATTGGAAGCTTGAGATATTTGACATGTACAAGACCGAATATCTTGTATGGTGTTGGAATTGTGAGTTGATACATGGAGAAACTGAAGTCATCTCATCTTAAAGCTGCAAAGAGGATACTTCACTACATCAAAGGTACTATCAATCACGGCTTACACTATACTCACACTATACTCAGTCTAACTCATTCCAGCTTAGAGCTTATTCAGATAGTGATTATGGTGGAGACATTGATGATCGAAAAAAGCACTACAGGGTTTTATTTTTCTTGTGTGACATTGCTTTTACATGGGTGTCTAAGAAGTAATCGAGTGTTACTCTATCAATGTGTGAAGTTGAATATGTTGTAGCATCCTCATGTGTTTGTCATGCAATATGGTTGAGAAGGCTTCTCAAAGAAATTCATATGGAGTAAGTAAAATCGACAGAGATTTTTGTCAATAATGTTTTTTCTATTGCAGTGGCGAAAAGTCCAGTTTTTCATGAATGTAGCAAGCATATCGATGTTCGATATCACTTTATTTTAGAACAAGTGAAAGAGAAAGAGATTGAAGTTTCGCATGTGAAGATGGGAGATCAAGTAGCTGATATTTTTACTAAACCTCTCAAGGTCAATGCATTTTGGAAGTTCGAGAGCCTACTTGGAATGATCAATGGAAGAAAATTTGGTTTAAGGAGGAGTGTTGGAAATTAAACCAAATTATAAATGTTGTCGATTTCAGTAGAGAGTTGCGGATTCAAGATTGAAGTTGTCAATGTCTAGTTATCAAGGGAGTCTTCATTATAGTGTTGCTTTCCATAGAGTCTGTTAGAGTTTCTATGTCTAGTTATTGTTTTGTAAGTTTCCAAGTATCTAACTTATTGGAAATACTAGTTTCATTGAAGTGTAAGAGTCATGTAACTAGCTTATATAATGGCGTGTCTTGTGATGTTTGTTGACAAGGAGAAATATAAAGAAAATAAAAAATTCCTCTTCATCTCCTTCTTAAGTCTCGAGTATCATTGATCAATGTTTTTTCACCTTAGAACCTTATCGATCGAGACGTTCCCCATTACTGTCAAGCTCCTGGCGTCACCCCAATCACCTACACCTACAATCTCGGGGATCTCGCAACTTTTTCCAATGCCTTCTAGGGGTTCTTTCGCCACAACCGACAGCCTTGCCGCTGCCTACCTTGCCCCCAGCTGGCGAGGCTGTGAAGGCCCTGTCTCATATAGGAAAACCTTCTTCCATGACTTAATCATTTTGAGTTGGTCAAACCAGCACAAGAAGGACATGTAGTGCGTCCGTTCGTGCTCCAGCCATATAAATTAGCACAAGCGGGAAAATCATTAATTTTCTAGAGAAGGGTCACTTGCAGTTCGAAACTTTGTTTTGTGGAGTCATCAAACACATCAATCCCTCCCAAAGTAACTTCATCCTCCTTTATCGATAGTCTAAGATTAGTGTCAATGTCTTTTCCTAGTTCCTATGCACCCGGATTGACCATCGACAGAATGCCTGAAGATTGTTTCACGCAAAGCCATGGTTCAGCGTTGTAATTCATCACGTCAACTGGCCAGGCGCTACAAGTATAATTCATGGTTCTGAATGCATTGAAGCCATCCCTTGCTAAACCTAATATGACGTTTCGCAATTCTGCTGCAAATTCTAAATATCATTGATAGAAATCTTTTAAGCCACGAAATCAGCCGGATGTATTAACATTCCATCCTTTATGCGACCTTCATCAAAGGAAAATATCTCAATGCTTTTGCGGGTTTTCTCTTCTTTAGTCGGACAGTTTTCTCATCCAATGTGTCGTCGACATTATATTGTTTGATCTCCCATCGCGAAGAACCACAATGTGGACAAAACTCCCAATCTTTCTTTTCATTCATGTATAAAGTGCCCCAACTCTTTCACCATCTTCTTTGCCTCCTAATAAGAGGAAGGCAAAGATCTTACGGGAGCACGTAGAAGAAATCTGATACCTTCACTTAGGGAGATC
The DNA here is from genome assembly GCA_001662345.2 of Metrosideros polymorpha var. glaberrima. Taxonomy (NCBI): domain Eukaryota; kingdom Viridiplantae; phylum Streptophyta; class Magnoliopsida; order Myrtales; family Myrtaceae; genus Metrosideros; species Metrosideros polymorpha. The sequence goes on from BCNH02000009.1 coordinate 9,434,706, forward strand.
ACCAAGGGAGAGCCCAAGTCCGAGCCCGTTAACATATCATGTTAGATCCACATTCACTCAAAAACTTAGCTAATGAGTTGTAAGCCAATTATGATATATTAACTGCTCTACACCATACCAAGTCTCCGATATGGGATTTTTTAACACAACTCATTCACACATGTATCCTAAACAATCTCTCCATCATAACTTAGTGTTAGGTCCGCTCTCCCTTAATCCAGGTATCATTTTGCTTCAAGATATCTCATTTTGAATTTCCATCAAGGCCCAACTTCATAACCATGAAGTCTACCATTGGACCCGCGTTGCTATACCACAACACCTATTGCCTAGACACTACATGGGTCACTAACCATCAGCTCCGAAACCATTTGATGAGGAGTGCATAGCAGAAGTCTGATACCTTCACTTGCGGAGATCACTAAGGGAGAGTCCAAGTCCGAGCTCGTCAACATATCATGTTAGACTCACATTCACTCAAAAACTTAAGCTAATAAGTTATAAACCAACTAGGATATATTAACTGCTCTACACAATAACAAGTTTCCGATGTGAGATTTTTTTAACACAACTCACTCACACATGCATCCTAAACAATCTCACAATCACAACTCAGTGTTAGGTCTATTCTTCCTTAATCCAGGTATTATTCTGCTTCAAGATATCTCATTTTGAATCTCTATGAATGCCTAACTTCATAACCATGAAGTCTACCATTGGATCAGTGTTATTATACCACAACACCTACTTCTCAAAAATCGCATGGGTCACTAACCATTGATCTGAAACCATCTAATGAGGAGTGTGCAACATAAGTCTGATACCTTAACTTGGGGAGATCACTAAGGGAGAGTTCAAGTCTGAGCCCGTTAACATATTTTGTTAGACTAACATTCACTCAAAAGTTTAAGCTAATGAGTTATGACCTAATTAGGATTTATTAACTACTTTACACCACACCAATTCTTCGATGTGGGATTTCTTTAACACAACTCACTCACACGTGCATCCTAACAAGATCTACCTATTGGAAAGGCTTCAATCGAAATCTTCAGCAATTTCCTAAAAGAGTTTGCAAACCAACCACTCAAAACTTTTAGCTGATAAAAGAGCACAATTTGGATGAAGAGGTTCATCACAAGCTTTCAACAAGTTAGAATGACGATTCATATATTCAAAGTCGTTTGGCTCCCCATCACAATCACCACTATTGTCAACAATTTGGTAGTTTTTTCTGCTTCATAAGATATTAATAGTTTATCAACAATTTGATCAGGATAAATAATGTATTTACTGAACTAATGTCGTTTTACCAGCATTAGTGTCTTTATAGATGTCAGAAAGATGGACTATACTGATTGAAAAAAGTATATAAAAGGATGGATTTCAAAGACACGCCAAACATGTTTTCAATTTTCCATTCTTATTGAATTTTTTTAGTTTTTAAAAATTAAACATGTATTCAAGAAAAAAAACGAAGATGAAAATTGAAATCTATTCAATACATTTGATAATATAAGTAAGAGAAAAAGCCACAAAAAATCTCAAATTATGCATATCGTGACATAATTATCCTGAAATTTTTTTTATGACATTAAAAATCCCAAACTATGCCTATTGTGACACATTTATCTTCAAATTTTTCTTGTGACATAAAAAACTCCAAACTTGTACCTATGTAATATATTTACTATTTGTTAAGGTCCCGTCTCATAGTTTTCAGCCAAAATAACGTCATTTTTATTTCACTTAAGTCACGTCGGCACCATGTCCACACCGTTTGCTTTCTGGCATTCATGTAGGCAAATTTTTAAAGTTTTCCATTGACAAAACTTTGACAGAGGGTAAATGTGTCATATAGGTACAAGTTTGAGATTTTCGGTGTTGCAGAAAAAAAATTTAGGGTATATATGTCATAGTGGGCATAGTTTAGCATTTTTCGTAGCTTTTGCTCTAAAAGTAAATATTCACTTTCATTGTATTAGGAAATAACAAAGTAAATTGATTTAAGTACATATTGGTTTAATAGAAAAAAATGAATAATTATAAATGAAGTTACATTTAGAAAAATAATTTACAAAGAAGGAATTTCTCATGAATCCATTAAAAAATGAATTGATTTTGTAAAAAAAAAAAATTGATTGGTTTTCTGCTTCAAAACGAAATTAATAGTTCATCAACAATCCAATAAAAAAAAATAACAATGTCATTAATGAATTAATCTCATTTTACACCAAAATTGAAAACTGACTTTATTTTGAATTTCACTAAAATGAAGTGTGTGTTTGTTTGAGTAAAAGAAATTTTCGTAAATTATTTTTCCTGATTTTCATGAGATTGGTTTGCTGAGAATGATTGATCAACATAAAACCATCTCGGTAAAAAAAATAAAATTCATACTTAAAATAAGAAAAATGAATTTCTTAATCTAAAAAGGAAAAAAAGCATTTTCTTTTATTAAATGGGACGTTTGGAAACTTCCCGATGGCTCGCATAGAAGACTTGTGGGACGCTTAGTCAGTGTCGTCCCAATTTGCGAAATCCAGGGACGTCTCGGAAACGTTTAGGATGCTTGTTTGGGCTTTCGTCCCTATGCAGAAGGCACAGCACGAGAAAAATGCTGTCGTAATTTGATTTTTCGAAAAGAAAAAAAGAACTTCAAGGTTAACTTTCATTTACTTCTTTTCAAACTTTAAAGTACTTGATATTAGCTAAAAATCAAGATTTCAAATCTAAAGTTGGCTAAAAGACAACCCTCGAACAAGATTCAAGTCAATCTCAATTACCTCTTTTTTTTTTAGCTTCAAATTAAAGATAAGCAATTGCTGAAGTCCTAACTAGTTAACTTGGAGCGATGTTAAATGAAGAAAAATCGACTCATTGATTTTCCCTCTATTTTTTCTTGTTTCTTACTCTACTCTCCCAATTTAGATCTAGATCTGGGAGCTCTGCTCTCCCAATCTAGTTTTAAATCTAGGAGTTTGAAAGTTTTGTTGTCACATCTGTTCTCATTCAACATGTTTTTGTAAGAAGCTCCAGCGTCTTGCACTAGTTAAAGGGCTCGCTCTCACATGTGTTAGATCTGAGCTTGTTCAACATATTTTTGTTATCTCCATAGGGTGATGGTGTTGGGAATGTCGAATCTAGGGGCACATCGCAGAAAGGCAAAGTCGTAACTACAAATGAAGATCCCGACGTGTGTTAATCACTGATGATGATGTGTGATTTGGTGATTGGCTGCCAATCCTTTTGCTTGGATGTAGTCACAAATATGCTCTTGAAGGACGAGTGTGTGCTTAACTCTATCGACCATGCTCTGATGATATATCTTGATATCTGAATCTTTGTTTGTTTTGCAACTCTATGGGCTTGCTTTATTGTGGTGATTTCTAGGATTTCCTAGTGATCCTTCCGTGTATCCTTTTTGATAATGAATGGGAATTTCCTTTGATACAAAAAACAGTAGGACCTAATCAGGTTATGGGTCTAGCCGCCCCACAAAGAAAAAGGCTAGCTAACGTTATTGGTAGATTATACAAACCTCGCTTCTTAAAAGATAACGCAATTGTTTCGCTTGTAATTACTGTTGCCACGGTGATTCTTAAACTCGACAAGGACTGATGGTGATTTTCTACGACGGGAAAACATGCATGGATGCCTTGAGGAAAGCTCGCATGAAGTCAATGGGAGTTTCCGGAGACAATTATTCGTTGCCGGGGACACTGAGAACCCCAAGCTCCATGATTTGGCAATTTGCATTCGCATTCGCATTCACACTTTAGGAGGAGAAATTTATGCTAATTGCAGATTAGCTTTTTTGAAACTTTCCATGTTCCCTTTCTTTTTCTCCTTGTGATCGGAAAATTCCACGCTAATGTTTCATGTTTAAAAAGGATGTCGATCTTTCACGTCTACTTCCATGAATGTCTTTACACATTTCAACCATGAACATGTTAGTACATCATGCATTAACGCGGTTGAGAGTTATTTTGGACGCCCATAAAAGCATGCGTGGGCCAGGTAGAGGATCTTTATCCAACTGCCGAATCAGTCAGATGTGGGAAAATTATCATATCAGGCGGGCAAAATACTTTTCAACATATGAATATGAGACTAATAATAGTCTAATGACCTATCTTAAAAACCCATATTTTTTCTTCTGGCCAACAATAACCACATGCATGTAAATTTCCTATTCCTTTTATAATATCCGAATTCAAAATATATGTTTCTGATCTCTATAGTTGCTAACTTTATTTTGATCTTAAATGCACATGTCGTCATCCAATGAGAGGAATGCGGATTAAAAGACAATGTGGATAGATTAGGTCCGCCGCTTATCTTGAAGAAAAACCATTTCTATGCTTTGCCAATTTCCTGATATTAACTCCTTTCCAATTTCTAAACCTTCGGATGTCCTACGAAATAAGTCTTAAACCATTCAATGCTTTCCCATTGCCAAATTGGTCATTGGTATTCATTTGACAACCTGCCCCTTTCATGAGCCATGGAAAAAGTATCTTGCCAATTGAATATATAGCGTGTCACCAATTTTAATTTTAACTAAAATTTGAGTTCATTTCTTTTCACAGTGATATGCAATCATTAAATTGAGGATAGTTATTAAATTGACAAAAAAAACAAGCCTACCCATCTATTCAAATAAAATTTCAATAATAATTTCATTTATTGTCAGAACTTGAACCTAAACCCAAGTGATTTGAGAAACTCATCTTACCTTATACTGATTGGCCATAGCGTTGTGCCAAAAATATCAGCGTTACGTATAAAACTCTAACCAACGTGATGGGCTCGTCCAAGTGGATGCGATGGACCCAAAAAAAAGAAGAATGCAGTCCAACTTGCAGTCTCTGACACAACCAATTTGCAAAGCTAAAACCAAGACCAACAGTCAATGTCACCTCCAGGGATTGGGACACTAGAGGTGCCATAAGTTTTGTACGGAGATCACTTGAGTGCTATAATATTTTAAAAACGCTCACTTGAGTGCCACATCGTTGAAAATCCGACGTGGACGTTAGAAAAGCACATGTGTCTGGCATCCACGTGTGCTTTTCCGACGTCTACATCAGATTTTCCAGCGTCCATGTGTGCTTTTTCGGCATTCATGTCGGATTTCTGACGATGTGGCACTTAAGTGAGCGTTTTTAAAAAGTTATAACGCTCAAGTGAGCTAAAAAAAAGTCATGACACTCAAGTGATCTCTGTACAAAAGTTATGACACTCCTGATATCCTTCTCCCTCACCTCCACAGCAGTATTGACTTCACTTGGTTCTCAAAATTTAATGATTTGCATTGCATGAAAAACAAATCATTTTTACACAATTTTTAATACAAAGTTAAAAAAAAGAGAAATAAGGAATTGTTTGACATTGAATTGTCAGATTCTATTTATTAATTCGATAAGAAATATAACTCCTAGAGGTCATGGTACACTAATATACATGCATGTGTTCGATTCTATATAGGATCCGTTCGTTTCGTGAAAAATGAATGATTTGAAAAATATTTTTCTAAAAAAAACTGTTTGTATCGCTTGAAATAATTAGTCAATAAAAAGTATTTTCATTATAGATATCAATTTATGTTAATGTAAAAATGTTTATGACTAAATTAGTTCAATTGAAAGGTTTAGGACTGAATTGGTACCAATAAAATAGATTTAGGATTTTTTTTGTACTTTTCCCGCTTTTCATATTTATGCTTCGATTAAGTAAACTGCAGTGTCGTATTTAGCAGATTTATTCAACTTTAGAGTTCACCAGAGCAACAAACCGTGGAGCTAGAACCGAAAATTTAAAGGTACAAAACATTGGCCAAATCACTGAACATGAGAGAACAGAAGCAACATTTTGCATTCTTTTGTTTGAATCCTAATATTTTTTTTGTCATTTGATTCTTTAATTTTACAGTGTTTCTGTATATTAATGTACTCTTTTTGCATGCATTTATACGTTTTCCCTCGACTATCTATTCCGTAAATCTTTGTTTAAATCATATGAAATTGATAACGTTATTTAATTTCTCGCCTTCAGGGTCTAAGTTTGAAAAGATGGTGGGACGTAGTTTGCACATCAAACCAAACTAAATGTCAAAACGAAGTTGATAATGTTATTGCAAGAGGAAGGATCCAATCTCACATGGATCTCCATGATTACATTGAATGATTAGAGAAAAGATGTAGCTTTTGTATTAGTTCTCTTAGCAATTGCAGATAGAATCGGGATTGAAGGGAGAACACGAATTGTTTCGGTACCTTCTTATTAGTTCTAAATCATTGCTTCATAAACACATAAAACCATGACTATCCAATTACATATTTTATATTACATTCTCGCTTTTAATTAACTTCTCTTTAACCCCGTTAAGGGAAAAAATTATAAATAAAAAAAACACTCTTTAACGCACTCAGTTTCACATTTTAGTTAAGTGTCCTTAACACGGGTCCTTCTTTTCTTACTTTTAATTTTATAAAGTGTACGTCAACACATGCCGAATGTTATTTCCTAAAATTTATATAGATGGACCCCTCACGCTCATGGCGCAACTAGTCATGGATGTAGCGAATTGGACCTTTTGCTCGTGAAGTTGACAATATCGTACACTCCCAAGCAGGTTCTCAAGTCATGTGTTTAACTCGTCTTGTTAGCATTTTCTTAAATAATTGATATCATAAATACATTCTATTTTGAACTTTTTTTATATGTCGGTAATGCATTAAACTCTTCAATGGGTAAATTGAGTCAATTTGCCTCGCATGTATTGAGAAAGTCAATATCCTAGTTTTCGTTGCACTGCATGTGAAAGAAATTTGTATGAATTGAACGATTTTTTTCCTTTTTTTTTAACCAGTATATTGCGTGAATTTCTTTTTCCTCCTACAAATAGCATGGGTTGAGATACATTATTTGACTAGATTCTTTAACTTTTACATGTCGCACATAAGTTGACGGTCAAGACAAATACATGATATTTAAATCACCAGACGCTGTGCTAATATGTTGATGTTCCACTTTGAATAACATGTGGGTCACTCCCATCAACTGTATATTTTGGGCTTGAGAGGAAGCTTAGTAATGCAGATTCAATGCTCATCTTATGAGCAATAATCAGTAGTGAGCCATTTGTCTCGACAAGTTCAAGAAATGTTGAGAAAGAATTCGATCAAGTTTTTTTTCTTTTGGCCATCAGAATTCGATCAAGTTTAAGTGAATGTATAAGACTAAAATGAGAGAACAATTTCATCGGTCATTGGATGGGTTCAAAGAGACTAATAACAAATAAGCATGTGAGTGCATGAAAATTTTGTCGTCCTTCTAGCTAAAAGAGGAACAAAAGATTTATTTATGCGTGAAATATATTGTTCTGCTCACTTGCCAGAATAACGCACGAAGAAAGGTGGCAAAAGATGGGTACATAAGGTAAGAGGAAATTTCGGAATAAAGTTAAGGCAGACTCAGTCAAATCCCAGTCAATTGTTTGCTAACTGGAGCTCAGTAGGAGGAAGAGCATGCAAAAGCTCAGACTATCAAATCCTAGTCAACAGTTCACTAAAACCTTTAAAAACTACAGAAATATTCGGACATATTATGGAGTTGTCTGAATATTTATGGAGGAGGAAGTACAACAAAAGCAGTTTTCAAGCACAAAGAATTAATGCACTCTTAGAAGCAGAGAAATCAGCAAGTCATGAGAGATGGCAGCAGCATCAGCTTCCGGGTTTCTAATGCTCTTCCTTTTCTGAGTACCGGAGCTTGTTCTTTCTTCGAGAACCTCGGCACTGGGACTCAGCAACTCCGCTTCTTTCTGGAGTAGCAACACCGTGGCTTGAGATTCTTAACAACCGATGCATCATCATTTGCGGCAAGGTCCCACAATTTGGCCAAATTATGATAGCACAAAAAACAAGAACCAGCAAACAATTATCCATGTAAAAACTGGTCCAATAAAAAGAATCTCTCTCTATAAGCTTCTGCAGAGTAAAAGTAAACTAGAGTGAATAGAAAAGGCAAGAAGCTGCATACAAAGTGTGAGCTTTTCTGCACAACATTGCTTGGAGGCTGAGACTGACCCAAAACTGTTGCTGCAGGCCTTACACATATAGAAGGACGGGTTGAGCTCGTTACGTTAGGCACACTACTACTTATAGGCGTGGAAGGATCAAGCACATCTTTTCGCATATAAGCAACTGACCAGACTTCAACAGTGTCCTCATAAGCAACCTTCTATGAACATCCTCTATACTCCTTCAGGGGGAGAGGCCCCTAGAACTGGCAACGTACCTTTCTGGGATCTTCTCAAACTCTGAAATCCTAAAGAAGGTAAGAACTTCTGAGAGGCTCAGTCCGAGGCAAACCATTTGCACTTCTTGATGGAAGAATTCAACCCAAGAAACTATTATCCTTCCTTTCATGCATCCGCTGCCTTGAATCAAGTGTAGCTGCTGGAATGTGGACTGCTTTAGACAGCTTCTCACGGAGGTCCACTTGCATCATGTTCGTTATCACTCAGACTTCTTCAAGATGAATTCTTTTGCATGAGTTTATAACAAAGGTCCCCTTTACCAATTCGCATGTCTTAAAAAATGCAGCAGCAGATGACTATATTGAAAGTTTTACTATCTCACGAAAGTTAGAGCATGTTAATTAACATCTTGAAGGGAAACGAATTCCAATGATGGAAATGGATTCCATAATATGGAAGTGCGGAAACAAATTCCAAACGTGTAGAAAAACATACGAAACATACCCAACTGAAAATAACTTGTATCATTGATCGGGATACTCTCACATAAAGGAACGTACTCGCTGTCCACAAATTAAATGTCTTCAACAAACGGCCTTGCGAGAGTGCGTCATCAATTCGAACGCGAAAGGTTCTCTTGAGAGTGTTTTCTTTTTGTTTACTATGGAAGCATACATCCAAAAAGAATGTCGTTTGTTCTTTTTCACGGTGCAAGAAGGTAACCGCCGCCAAGTGGTTATTTTCTGGATAAAGCGGGCCGGGTTAAGCCCATTATGGGCGGCCCATTTATCAATTAAATCCAGCATCTCCCACTCACACATGATGGGATAAACACAACTCCCTCTTCTCTGCAAGGTTCATATCGACAAATTATCTGTGCGACCAGCATACTCTGAGAGCCCCTTGCCATACACCTATTAGGAATATATAGCAACTCAAATTGAACATAATCATATAGAGTAGATTTAGTATGCAGTACCATAAATCAATCAGTTACATTTGTATCTCTCTTGATCTCATTAAGTTTGATACGTTGTATTCACAATTATGATTAAACTCAAAAATCATAATTGATTGGTTTGTGAATACACAACGATAATGTGACATAAAAACCAAATTGATCTTCCTCTTCCCTTAAACCTCTCAATTTCAGTTCAACTTGCTTTTCTAGACATTAGATCGAATCACTCATGACCATTAGCAACATTCTAAGTTAGCAAACACCGAATAGAAATCTCAAGAATAAGTAAGCACCATGAGGGCTACTTTATTGAGGAACTTTTATCCTGAAGAGTCTCACACGGGAAAAATGTTGAGATCATAGCTTTTGTCAACTCTTATTAGTCGTCGCATGCATATGTCGTATGAAATACGTATTACGGTATTTTCTTATTCCCCATGGAGCGTATGTCTTTACATTTAATACTGTATAGATGATAGTTTAGACATACACAATGTCTAGCGTGAGTTCACAAATCTACTCTCTTATGTGAATCTATCAGAACTCACATTTGACATTAAATAGATAAAGTGAAATATATGGATTATTCCACTTTCAGACATAATGGACATTATGACCTCATCTTAACAACTTTGTTAAGGCGACATCTATATTTCAAGCTTGGGCTCTCAATTATCATATAGATAACAAGCTTAAAATTGTCTCATCTCTATTTGTCACACAATAAATAGAGTCAATTATCCGTGTGAGTGGGCTAATCTCTTATTTGTCCAACATATCTTCACAATATACAGCACTAAGCATTAACATTCATAAACGTCACAAAGACTCATAGGCATTAACAATATCAGACTTCATTGATGGTTAACATTCAGGGAAATTATAATATCCAGTATATCAACTTCTACGCAATCCTAGATATTTCACATGGTTATGGAAAGCATCTTTAGGAATCGGTTTCCTCATAAGATCTGCTATCATATTATGCGTAGATATATACTGTATGTTCACATCTTTTTCGTGCAACCATGTCTTTTACATAGTCATACTTTATGTCTATGTATTTGGTCTTACAATGGAACTTGGGATCCTTGGTATAAGTTATTGCTGCTTGGCTATCACAATACACCAATACAGGATTCGCAGCATATTTAGCAACGCCTAAATGATCCAAAAATCTTTTAAGCCAACCATTCTTTTATGCTGTCGTGACAATGCCATGAACTCGGCTTCCATCATGGATAAGGCCATATAATGTTGTTTCTTACTGCTCTAAAATATGACACCATTATTCAGTAAGAACACATTTCTAGAAGTCGATTTCCTTTCATCTAAATCTCCTCCCCAGTCAGCATTAGTGTAGCCTTCAAGGTGTAAATCACTTCCTTGATAACTCAACGAATAATCAGCAGTGGCTTTCAGATACCAAAACATTCTTTTGATGGCAGTCCAATGTACTAGACTTGGATTGGATTGGTATCTACTTACCATTCCAGCTACAAAGCAAATGTCAAACCTTGTACACATCATAGCATACATCAAGCTTCCAACTGTACTTGCATAAGGAACACATCTCATTTGTTCCTGTTTTTGTGGAGTCTTTGGACACATTCTGTGGCTCAATCCCTTACCTTTTGCAACAGGAGAGTCTATGAGTTTACAATTTTGCATATGAAATCGTTGAAGGATCTTATTTATATATGTCTCTTGAGAAAGAGACAGTGATTTCTTTGAACGTTCTCTTGAAATCTTAACTCCAAAAATATATGCAGCTTCATCCATATCCTTCATCACAAAATTGAAAAACAACAAATTCTTGACTTTATTAACAAACTCCATATTGCTTCTGGCAATTAGTATATCATCAAAATATAATGATAAAATCACAAATTGATCTTAGGATCTTTTGATATATACGCAATTGTCTTCATTAATCATTTCAAAATCATTTGCCACTATGGCATTATGAAAGCGTATATATCATTGTCTCAAAAACTGCTTAAGACCATATATCAATTTCAAAAGTCGACATACCTTTTGCTCTTTGCCTTGTGTAATGAAACTAACGAGTTATTCCATATAAATTTCTTCTTCCAATTTTCCATTGAGAAAAGCAGTCTTTACATCAATTTAATGTAATTCAAGATTCATACTTGCCACTATTACTAGAATAAGGCGAATCAAGGTAAATCTTACTACAAGAGAAAAGGTTTCCTCAAAATTAATTCCTTCCTGTTGGTTATACCCTTTCACCACAAGGCGAGCCTTTTACCTCTTAAAACAAGCCATCAGCTTTGCGTTTTATTTTGAGAACCCACTTGTTCCCAATGGCTTTGCATCCTTTTGAAAAATTAACAAATTCTTAAACTTGGTTTGATTTCATCAACTCCATTTCTTCTTCCATTGCATGCATCCATTTTTTTCCTTATCAGGGCATTTTAGAGCCTCATTTACATTCCTTGGCTCATTTTCATCTTATGAAGAGATCATGAAAACTTATCCTTCGATGTCAAAACATCGACAGGGAACGCTTTTACGACTTGTTCGTTGTATGAGAGATTGTACTCCTGATGATTCACCGCATTCCATTATGCTCCCACTCGGATCAGACAATTACTATGTTGATTTGTTAAGTGGTAGTGATTGAGACTAGTTTATACTTAATTCCCCACTTCTCACATTGCTCCCATTGACTTCTCTATCAAGATCCATGGATTCATATAGTGAGTAATCTCCACCTATGTTGCCGTTTTTAGGAAACTCATTCTCCAAGAATGTAACATCTTGTAATTCGAATTTAGTTATACTTCCACTTTTTTGTTTACTTATGAACACATATCCTTTTGAGTGCTTTGAGTATCTCACGAAGATACTCTTTTTGCCTCTTGGACCCAATTTTTCATACTTATGAGAGAGTTCGTGAATATAGGTAGCACAACCCAAGGTTTAAGAAAGCTCAAATTAGGTTTTCGTCCTATCCATAACTCACATGGAGTAGAAGGAACTGATTTAGAAGACATTCGGTTAAGTACATTGGCAGCAATCAACAAAGTATTGCCCTAACAAATGACAGGCAATTTAGCTTGTGCCATCATAGACCTAACTATTTCTATTAAGGTTCTATTTCTCCTCTCAGCCACACCGTCTTGTTGAGGAGTATATGGAATAGATAATTGTCTTTTAATTCCCTTTTCATCACATAAATTAATGAACTGATCAGTTATATATTTTTGACCTCGATCGGACCTCAAAGCTTTTATTTTCCTATCTAATTGATTTTCCACTAAGGTCATAAATTTTTTTAAGCAACTTAATGCTTCAAACTTATGAGAAATCAATTTGACATGTCTGAATCTAGTATAATCATCTATAAAAGTGATAAAGTAAACAGCTCAATGCGTTACTCTTACATTCATTGGACCACAGATGTCTGTATGGATCAATTGCAAAGGAAACTCAGCTCTAGTTGCTTTTCCATACAGTTTTCACATTGTTTTTCCTTCCAGACAATGCTCGCATATAGGCAAATCAAGCTTTCCAATATTGCCTAATAAGCCCTCTTTTGCTAATCTATTCATTCGTTGTTGGCCAATATGACCAAGTCTTGCATGCCATGCATTCACATTATTCACATTATTCACATAAGAATCAGAAGATGTAAATAAGGAATAACTAACATTGACGTTACCATGATTAACATCCAATACAACGAAACCATCAAGAAAATATCTACAACCATAATAACTTGTTCCTAAAGACAAGTTTACACCAATGTTATGAAAGTTCACATTAAAATCAAGTTTCACTAAAACCAACATAAACCAAATTTCGATGAATTTCTAGAGAATATAATACATCTTGTAGGAACAATGTGCGACCATCATGCATATTCAATTGACAGGTGCCAATCCTTTTGACTTCCACCATTGAATTGTTGCCTACATAAATCCATTTTGCTCCCTGCGGAACTCGTCGAAACTCCACGAAGGCATCCCCATCCTTCGTTACATGGTCTGTGGCGCCCGAGTCTACAGTCCACAAAGGATTAGACTCGGTCAAAAAAATCGAACTTGATACATAAATAGTATTCTTAAGAATACAAAAGATTTTTACTTTCTTTGGCTCACCACAATCACGAGCAAAGTGACACTTCTTGCCACAATTGTAACATTTCACTCTTGAAATGTTCTTCTTAACGAGACGCTTTCCCTTCTCCTATTGATTTATCCTTAGTTTCTTACTAGAGGAACTCGCTCCCTTGCCCTTCCATTTCTTGAACCCACCATGATGCTTACGCTTGGAACTCGAAGCTCCATGTGAGCTAGAACCTGCAAAGAAAATGTTAGTTTCTAGCTTAGCTGCCAGAAGGCGATCCTTTTCCAGCTCAAGATGGCGCATATCATTCTCAAAAGTTTTTATATTTTCATCATGGGTTAGATGGATCTTCATATGCTCCCAGCTATGAGGCAAGTAACGGATTATTGCCTACAGCTGCTACTCATTGGTGAATGTGTGGCCAGCATCCTTCAACTCACTAATTATGTTCAACATTCCCCTCAAATGTTGTTTCATAACTTGACCATGAGGCATCTTGTAAGAGTTGAATCTTATTATGAGTTATCTTGGTTTGGTCACATAAGTTTGACCAAACCTAGCAGCCAGTGTAGTCCACATGTCTTTGGCATTATCAAAATGCCTAAACTCATGCATAATATCATTTTCCATACTACTTAGCAATGTAATGCGAGCTATGGAATTCTTCTTTTTCCAAGTAGCAAAACCATCTTTATCTCTTTTGTGTTGAGTAGTATTACCATCATGGGGTTCTTCCATAACCTAGTTTAGAGCTTCAAGAGCTTCTTGCTCTTCTAGCACATATTGGATTTTTAAATGCCAAATCTCATAATTGTCGCTGTTCAATTTTCACCCTTGTTCAATTCAGCCATTATATTCTTAGTTGCTGATGCCATAATATCTGAACATTTTAGACATATACGCACGAATTATTAAAACCTATCTTAATGTAACAAATGCATAATAATTATACAAACTAACCATGCTAATGAATAATTTCACCAAAGGCCTTAGTATCGACAAGTCACTATTTTGCCAATCATCATCTAAGAATCCTAATGTGAACTCCTACTCAATCATATATCACATAATAAGAACTCCTACAGTTTACATAAGTTACTAAAACTTATGAGAACTCCTACTCAATCATATATCACATAATAAGGCATTGTGAAATAAAATAAATACCATAATGCATTCATAACCAAATATTTCACAAAATATTCACAGAAAACATTCTATAAAATATGTACACAACCAATATGAATAGGAAACGATAACATGAAAGGAAAGAATTCACAAGAACAACTAGTCCTTAAAAAACAACATCAAATCCAAGTATGCTTTTTATAAATAGGGAAAGACTTCATCAACTCATTGGAAAATTTCTTAGGACGAGTAGGCAGCCATATCGAGGTTTTCGCAAAACCCTTGGGTTTTTGCCAGGGCACATTCTGCCTGTGCTAGGACCCATTCATTGCAAGCATTGACATTTTCAACACCCCAACCCTTATGTATTCCCTTAGGAAATTAATCCCAAGTTCCTTATAACTATAGGCACAAACTTCCCATATGTCATCTAACACTCCATGCCATTCATTAGGAAGAGTGGCTTTTACCGCTTTGACCTTCTCAAAATCTAGCATTAGATAACTCCTCCATTTGATTTCTTGAATCATCTCGTTGATCCTGATGACATGGGTCATCATATCAACATCACCTTCCGATCAATAAGCAATCAACTCATCTATCAGCTTTGAAAGACTTAATCTTTCTTCCGTCGTTCTTGAGAATATAGGGGTTTGTATCCTATGTACCATCGTTTTTGTAACAAATGTAGAATAAAAGTATTACACATAATCCATAGTACAACAACATGAAAATAGGATTCTATCGAATTTTTTTTTTTTTTTTTATGTTGGTTAGCCGTCAAAGTCAACAGATCAAGGGTTCAAGTCAACGGTCAATGGTTCGATCCAGTGCGCATGCCTAGCACGCGCGCGCGTGAATCCCATGCATGAACGATGTCTCCGGCACATGCAGTCCACTATAGGCGTTCCCGACTTCGTCTCATGACGAGCGACCAATCATTTTTCTCTTATCGACGAGCCCTTTCCATTTATGCAATAAAAATTCACTTTCATCAAACAAAAATGAAAAACAAAACACCGAATAGTGCAGCCGAACAAAGCAATCATTCAATCTACCACACCCAGTTTGTTCTGAACATGTATACAATAATCTCAACGTGTACAAGATAGAGGAACGTTCATGTCACGATCAGGAAACAATTAAATGGGCTCTGATACCAATGAGGGGAAATGAATTCCAATGATGGAAATGGATTCCATAATACGAAAGTGCGGAAACGAATTCCGAACGTGCGGAAAAATATATGAAACATATCCAATCGAAAATAACTTGTATCATTGATCAGGATACTATCACATAAAGGAACGTACCTGCTGTCCACAAATTAAATGTCTCCAACAAATGGCCTTGCGAGAGTGTGTTGTCAATTCGAGCACGAGAGATTCTCTCATTTGTTTTGTTTACTATGGAAGCATACATCAAAAAGAACGTTGTTTGTTCTTTTCCCGGTGCAAGAAGATAACCGCCACCAAGCGGTTATTTTCTAGATAAAGCGGGGTTAAGCCCATTATGGGTGGTCCATTTATCAATTAAATCCAACACATCTAACTCTATTACCATCTCTACTTGACATGGAAATATCTCCTCAATGTCTGCTAAATGCCAACATATCACCATGCTACTCTACTAGAGACAAACTAACCCACTTGAACCATGAGTGAATGATAAAGTTTTTTGGAATTGGAAAGGTTGCAAAATCAATAACAGTGGCAGAGATGATGATGACCAACACCAAAAGATATATAGATAAATAAAAAATTGAACAATACAAGAATAAACGCACCTTTACTACTAAGTTTGTCTCCATGCAACTGGGTACTATCACCATTACAGCCTAATCTATCTCTTACTGAGCGCTTACTCCCGACAGCTAGCACCAAATCAGTATATGAAGCATCTGAAATAACTCCTACCCTCTCCACAACCACCTGGAAAGCGACCTATGTAAATCAAACTCTTGACCCTATATAATCCAACCAGAGTAACAAAAAAAAAAAAATCAAAGGGAGAACAAAATCCACTTTGATGTAGCTCTCTTTCTCTACTATGTTACAGATTCCACATTTTGAACTAGAAAAGCCCAAAATCAGTCAACCATGCTTGCCAACTAGGGGTGTGCAACCAGATCGGTTCTAATCAGGAGTCGGACTTGATTACTTTGAAAACAAATTTGTTTCCCGGTTCCCGTTTCTAAATTTTGGAATCAGTGGAAATCAGTCCGATTTCCTAGTTTCAAGTGGATACCCACCTAGAAACCAGATCGACCTGACCAGTTTTGGAACCAATTTTGGAACCGATTCATAAAGCTAAAAGAAACCCTAGTTTCTCTCTTTCTACTTTCTAATCTCAGCCTCTTCGAGTCTTCTCTTTTTTATGATATTCCTTTCCTCTTTGCTCGCACGGTGCACTGGTGCAGTCCCCCTCTCTTGGCAGGAACCCCTCGCCCCCATTGTCAGTCCTCTTAGAGTCTTTTACTTCCGTTCGCACCCGCAACAACCTGGCCCGAAGCGACCAAGGTCCATCTCTCTCTCTCTCTCTCTCTCTCTCTCTCTAGCAACCCTAGCTTTGCCTCTCTCTTTCTTTTGCGGCTTATCGACTCTGATTGCAGCCTGTCTTTTCTGTCAACATGCGTAGCCTGCCGATTCTCCGTTGGAAACAAGGTGAGTCTCGTGTTCTATTCCGGTGTATGTTTGTATCGATGGTGATAGATGGTAGTCAATGGCATGTAAACATATTTGAATCAATGGTCTGCGTGTCGATTCCTTATTCGTGTCAGTAGGTTTCTTCGATTATGTTTTGTCCATTCCTTACTGTTGCCATTGTGGAGGATTGAGTTAATAGTGACGGATGGCCGTAGGCAGTGATCTGGAGATGATTAAGAGTAGCTGATGGTGGAGTACAACTTGGTCTCTGAATTTACCGATTTAGATGAATATCTATTGATAATTTTAGGGTTTTGGCTCTAAAACTTGATAATAAATAAATCTGAGAATGATAAACTGGGCGTAAAGGAAAAACAACGATCATAAAGGAGAGAAGAATAACAAAACGAGAAAGAAAAGAGAATTCATCAACCCATCTATTTTTGTCACACTAGATGTGCCCTTTGTCCCTGCCACCATGACCATGACAATTCAAGAGCTTCTTTCTTATGGACTCATACCCTACTAAAACACCCAAAACATGAATTCATCAACCAATCCCAATTTTAGCAAAGCCACCAAACCGTGTAGTGCAGTACCATCTCTCTCTCTCTCTCTCTGATATGTATAATTTGTTTTCAGTAGAAGCAATATGTGACGTCCGAAAATTTAGGGTTTCGGTGATAACATTTAGGATGATTTTCTGCATGCAATCATCCAACGTTTGAGGCGTTAAAACTAGGTTGATTGATACCGTCGTGTGTGTTTATAGTATGGGTTACGATATTTAAATCATTGCCATGTTAATTTTATGAAGGGTCGGTAAATTTCGAAAATTATATTTGATGTTACCGAGCCTCAAAGTTTGAATTTGGAGTTTTTCTAGCATTCAGATGGACTTATCAATGATTTTTGTAAATTTAAAATATTTTTTGAAATTTTTTATGCTCAGAATGAAAATTGATTTTCATTATTCTCTTATTGAATTAAAAATATTTTAATAACTTAACAAGCTAACTATTTTGGTCCAAGCATTTGATTTCCCTTTTTGTTTGGTTTGGCCACTTTCTTTTCCTTTTTCTAACATTTAAACCAAGCATAAATTAATACTTTGAACTTAGACCCCTTAATATCATCATTGACA
>BCNH02000009.1:9452949-9497835 GCA_001662345.2 Metrosideros polymorpha var. glaberrima
TGAAATTTTTTATGCTCAAAATGAAAATTGATTTTCATTATTCTCTTATTGAATTAAAAATATTTTAATAACTTAACAATCTAACTATTTTGGTCCAAGCATTTGATTTCCCTTTTTGTTTGGTTTGGCTACTTTCTTTTCCTTTTTCTAACATTTAAACCAAGCATAAATTAATACTTTGAACTTAGACCCCTTAATATCATCATTGACATCATGCCTTACCTCATATGCCTTATCTTATGTCATTTAATACCCTTCATGAGTCACTACCCACTTGGCTAAAGTGGAAGGGCCATCCTTCTCAACCACAAGTTTCCTCCTTTTTGTCTCAATTCTGTTGGCCCAAGTGTCCTAGCTAATACCCATAGAGCCACATGAGTATTCTAATTGGACCACTTAGCTCCTCTAACCCAAGATCATCATTAATTCTAATCATGGTTGCGTATATCTTTTCATCCTTTCACCTTGTCTTGGCCGAATTTGAGCCACATGAGTATTATAATTGGACCACTTAGCTCCTCTAACCCAAGATCATCATTAATTCTAATCATGGTTGCGTAAATCTTTTCATCCTTTCACCTTGTCTTGGCCGAATTTCCCAAAATCCAATACTTAAAGATAAAACAAAACTACCTCCATAACTTCCACCCACCTACCTTCTACTCCCATTTTTCATTGTCAAAGCCGTGAGTGAATCGGAGGCCCCACAATCGTCATTCTCAAGTCCACTTTTTCAAACTTTAATTCGGTAATCATTGATTTAAACTACTTTCTTTCAATGGTTTTTGTCATTTTGAAATAAAGAATTGTTGATTTTTTATTTTTGTTTATTTGTTTGAAGGTGACTTCAATATTTAAGATTTTGGGTCCTAATCCGAGGTAAGTGAAAGTTCTAGACGTTAAATTAGCATAATCTACTTGGCACTTTGGACTTGGTTGATTAGTGTGTGACTTTGGTTGTGGTCGAATTTGACATCAAGTGTGATTGTGTGTAACAGTGATGTAATGATGTTGTGATGATTGATTGGATGGGTGATGTCATGCCCTAAAGGTGTTCGATAGATTTTACTAAAGTGTGGTAATCATATGACATGTGAAAGTGGTGCATTTGAACTTGAAAATATAACATTTGTAAAAGTCGAATTCATTATTTGTGTCAAATTTTCTACATCTGAGCTTGTTTCTAGCATTTGAGTCTGTATCCCAACATCAGAGCCCGAGCAATTGTGAGTCTAAAACACCTTCTGAGCTTGAATAGTTCTAATTTTGAAATATCTTCTAAGTCTGAACATGTGTGAATCTAAAATACCTTCTAAGCCGAAATAGTTCTAAGCCTGAAATATCTTCTGAGCCCAAATGTTTTTAAATCTGTAATATCTTTTGAGCTCAAATGTTTTTGAGTCTAAAGTATCATTTGAGCCTGAATGTTTTGAGTTTGAAGCATCTTCAAAGCCCGAATGGTTTATACATTTGAAGTATCATTTGAGCATGAGTGTTTTGTAAGTCTGAATATGATATGAGGCATTGCATATGTTGTGATGAAATAAGAAAACAAGTTTATGTGTTGAAATGTGTGCGAATGTTCATTGCATGAGAATAAGATAATTTCTTCATCCCTAAATTAAATAGTGACGATGCCCCATGAGTTAGGATGTCTCGGGGAGAGTTTTGAGATGCCTTAGGAGTCGAGATACCCTTGATGTATGGTCTGGGATGCCTTGAGAGAGTTTAGGATGTCTCGGAGTTGAGATACCCCATAGTGATGGGATGCCCCGATAGAGCTTGGGAGGAAATGTAAACATAATTATGCATGTGCATGTGAACATGTACATTTGTGTTAATAAACCATTAGATGATACTAGTGCATTATAAGGTAACATGCCATTTGCATGCATTGAATAAGTCACACTACTTGAAATTGCTATTGATTTGCCATTGACCTCAAAAGTAAGTCATTAGTCATGTATTCATTACATATTGGTTTTTGTAATTCATTTGACTCATGTTGTTTGAAGTGACAGGTTAAGTGGTAAGATGATTTATTAATTTAAACCTAGAAAGTTTGTCATGACCTAAATTTCGTCAAACCTAGGCTAATGGATTACTAAGTTAATTAAATGAAATTAACTAACCAAGCTTGAGCTCTCCCAAGCTCTACCAAATCATGACTTATGTTCATTTAATTATCATTAAAAAGATGTTCAATCTGGAGTCGGCACTAATCATTTTTGGTAGGTTGATTAGACACTTAAATAAAGTATTGGAAGAAAAATACTTTATTTCTACGAACCAGAGATTATGAATTCAGGGACTTGACTACATTAAATATTATCTAACTCCCTTTTGGTTCCTTTTATTTTTATGAAAAATGTTTGCAGGCAGCTTAATTCAATTTTAACCTAAAGCACTAAGCATAGGTTATCACGCAGATGCGCATCCAATAAAATAAACACCCAATTCAAGTGATAAATAACATGGAGCGTGCGCCACACATTTTGTTCTCTCTTTTTGGTTTTCAATTTTTTAATAAAAGAAAAATATTCTATATGAAATGCATGAATTATTCTAAATGCAAAAACATAGGAAAAACTGTATGCAACTACCCTAACGTGCATGAATGATTTAAAATGATTCCTAACTATCACGATATGAAGTTAACCTATCTACATGACTATGCTAAATGACATCCAATTAAATTAAATTAACCCTAACATATGAGCTACATTATAAATTAATTAATTACCCTGACATGACATTACTCTATAAATTAGTTAATTAACCTAACATGACACTAGTGTAGATTAACTAACTAATTATTCTAACATGATATGTGCATCTACATCTAAATGACATGCAAACTACATGATATTCTAATTAAATGACCTAAGTCTAATGACGGGCAAAAAATGAATGCACCTAGACATAATACTAGATGGATCTAGACTACATGACATACAAAGATGACATGGCATTACTAAACAACATGACATGCATTAATGACATGGCATTATGATATGCAAATGAGATGCGGATGGTTTCTTTTGGTATTTTCGAAATTAATATTCAATGAAATCTAACTATCTAGGAAAATGTATTATCTAATTTAAACTATGAATTAAAACTAATCTAATCCTAATTTAAAATAAAATCTATCTTAGAATTCTAATCCTATCCCAATATACTATCCTATCAAGGAAACCTATCTTAAGATATTCTAAAATTCTACTCAAGATAACCTAGAAATTCTATCCTATTTAAAATAGGAAAGTTATCTAGAAAAAATCCTATTCTGTCATAAAATTAAACTAGAATTATCTAAAAATATCCTAAAAAATATCTGAAAATTTTAAGTTAAGAATGCAATCTATCCTAAAAGATGCAACCTAATCTCAATGAATCTTTTTTTAGATTTTTAAAGCATGCGAAAATAAATAAAATAGAGATAAAATCCACGCAAATAAATTCAAATAAGGAAAGCGATAAACAACTTGATATTTTTGCCATTATTAATCTAAGGGTTTATAGATTAATGTATCGGATTTAAAACCCGCAGATTAATAATTTGTCTAAAGTCTTATAGATGAAATTAAAAATCCATGTGCGGTTGGCAAATTAGGGTTGATCACCTAAGGCTCAAAAGATATTGTTAGATAATGTCGCGCTCAAATAGGAAATCAAATCAAACTTGGATATGAAATCTTACCCTTCTTGCAAATTACTTTCATAATTCAAACTTGGACTGAATCGGATCGGGATTGTGCGGATCGACTTGTGGATTGGATTGGTGGCTAGTGGTGGCTTGCTTGTCACTCGCGGTGGACTGCTCACAGTTGGCTCACGGTGGGGCTAATCGGCTGCTGGCCAGCGACGATGCTTCACAGATCGTATTTGTTGACACCTAAATTTTGACCCTCATTTAGTTTAGAATTTATTAAATTGCAAAAAAAAAATAGAGACTGACCCTGGCCTCTACCAAAAATATTTAATTTGATTACATTTAGATTTAGGGGCATTTTCCTTAAATTTTCAGCATAATTAAAACATGCATTTTTTTTTCTCTTTTTCGCATTAAAAATTGAACCCTCATCTGCAAGCCCCACTGTCGAGCATCCGACGCAATCCACCATCCAGCGTTCGAGTCATGGCCAATCCCGATCCGTAAGTTTAAAGAGGAAAATGAATATCCGCAAATTCAAATTAGGATCGGTGGTGAATGTTTTGGAAAAGATATCGAATATTTCAAATAAAAATAACGACTTTGCGGCCATATCTTTCCATTTTGAATTGCTTAGTTTATCTTTTAATTTGCATATATAAAAAGGGGGCTGGCAGCATAAAAAGAGAGGGGGACGGATTCTGTTCAGAAATTTTAAAAAAAAGATTCGCCTTCATCAGAGGGAAAAAGAGAGAAGTCGGGAAAGGGAGAAAAAGAAAAAAAAGGGAGACAGAACAGAGAGAGAGGGAGCATGGACAGAGGAGGCAGTCTCCACTTCTGCCATACTCTCATCCACCAACGTGAGACTTGGCGAGACATACAGACAAGATAAAGGAGAAAGAGGTCCTTTCTTCTTCGTCGTTCCTCTGCGGGAGAAGTCCCTGACGTGTACGTGTGGTCGCCCTGGTTGTTCTCTATCTCCAGCGTTGCCGCAGTTTCGACCTAAAACGCTCCACGTGTCTTTGGCGACATTGCCGACCCTGCCATACTCTGATTTGCTGAAATTCTTCGAGGAAAAATAATTTAAAGTTGGGAGTGCGCGTCCAACAGTGAAGGGGGAAAACTTATTATTCACGCTGGAACCATTCACTTAAGACACGCAAACTTGTCCTCTTCGCAGCTTCGCATCGAGAGTAGCCGTCGCGAGTCCGTCGGGAGTTCGCCAAGCCACCAGCGCGTCAAGCACCACCAAGGCGATCACCCTATCCGAAAGCCATCCTGAGCCGTTTCCCGATTTCAATCTGATTTGGATCCATTTGAATTAGGAAAATTACTTCGAGATAAGGTAAAATTCTGATCCTTTGTTTTTTAGTATTATCTCGTTTCCTAATTCAAATTGCCTTGCATATCTATCATTATCTACATGTTTTGTTATTTAAATTAGAGATGTAGATCTTATGGATAGGATAATATTGCGTTAGTAATAACACAATATTGCCTTATAGATAATTAGGCACTTATCTATAAGTAATTGTTTATTTTGCTTATTTTTATTATTATGATTGTGATTTAATTTGCACATTAATAATCAATCTTGCTCATAATATATTCTCCCATTGTGCCTATGTCCCGAGGAAAATGTGCAATAGGGTAATATCTGACTTCACTTCAGAAGTGCGATCGTACCCGCACATGGAAATTATATATCACATTCTCGATTTGGAGGATTTGGGTTGATAATTCTAAAATAGAATTTCAAAATCTGCCTTATGTATCTAGGGACGGTGGTTATTCTATAAATTAATTCACTTTCTAACCCAATTCAGGAGAATGTTGTGAAATCGAAAATTGGAATTAAAGGTATATTATGAGCAAGATTGATTATTTCTGTTCAAATTATTTGTTCTTGTTTAATGAAATCAATCATAAAAAATACCAAAAATACTCATCATGTGCATGTCATCTTTGCCATGTCATTAGTTTGGATTCATTAATGCCATGTTTAGGTTCATTTAATATTTTTTTATGTGCATTCATATAGAATTAAATATCTAGGTTCATTTATCATTTAATCTTAGTCATTAGGATTAATTAATTAAATTGCCTGTCATATAGTATAGTCGCATAACATTTTTGCTCGTCATTTAGAAAAGGTAAGGTTAGGGTCATAAATGCATGTCATTTAATTTTACGTCATTAGACTTAGATCATTTAATTAAATGCATTTCATATGGTTGCATTAGCATTGCATTCAATAAAAAAAAAACCCCAAAACATTAATCTACATTACCAATCAAAGAATTTTCATGAAAAATGGGTACCGAAAGGGCGTTAATAGAAATATTAGCGTAATCAAGTTCCCGAACTCATTTAATCTCTGGTTCGTAGAAATAAAGTATATCTCTCTATACTTTGTTCAGGTTTCTAATCGGCCTACCATAAACGATTAGTGGCGACTCCATTTTAAATCTTTTGCATGTTCATATCGAACCTTAAGTTGCGATTTGGTAGGACTTGAGAGGGTTCGAGCTGGGTTAGTTAATTTAATTAACTTAGTGATCCATTAACCTAGGTTTCGGCAAAATTTAGGTCGCGACAATATTCGTGGGGTTGCTCGGACGTGCACGCTGGTCACTCGTCTAATGGTTGCTCTCGGGTCGCGGGTACAGCCCAACTCATCGACGTCGATGTTGCGACAAAGGGTTCCTCGGATCAGGACAGCAACGCCGTCGAAGGTGGAGATGCTGATCATTAAAGGGAACAGCCTCGTCGTCTTCTCTTGGCCGCGGATCAGCAGATGATTGTCGGTGCAGTGGGGTTCGTCAGATAGCCAAATCGTCGATTAACGTTTGTCGAAGGCACGCCGGCTTTGAGGGACTTTACGAAGGGAAGTCTGGAATGATCTGAACAGGCAAAGCGTGGCAGGGGGCTCGGTCTGGAACCTGGAAGATTCTGCTTCGCTGGAGCCTCTGAGTTTTACAAACCTGTACAGAATCAATAGAAAATAAAGCAGGGCTTTATGCTCCCTAATTTGACATCTTTTGGTGCTTGGCTTCTTTTTCTTGTCCTTTTTTTTTGTTCCTTTATTGCAAAGTGCTTGTGTGGGTGTGAGGCGTGTCGCTGGTGCATGACTCCAGAGAAAGACAAAATCAATTTTATAATGAATCGAGGACTTCCCTGATATTGCTTGATGATCGCCTCTTGATATTGGTCTCCTCAAAGATCAAATCGAGAAGGAAAGAATGGATTGTCAGAGACATGTGTCACGGGTCGATCGATCTAGCGTTCCCTTCACCCGTGCGGCCTTAGGAAATTGCTTCCCAAGTCAGCCTTTCCCACACTCACTCGCTCACAAAGATCTTAGAGAGAGAAACTCTAGAGAGAGAAGCTCTGGATTGTATTACTTGTAAGGAATGAGATACAAATGAGAGGGGAGGAGTCCCCCTTATATACAAGTTCGGGTTCAGCCGTATCCGTAGATCTCTTCTTGATCTAACGGTGGAGATTGGATCTCCCCAACTACTATCCACCCGTAATAACTACGGAGGGTAAAGACTACATCCTCCCAACTACCGTCTACCTGCATTGATTACAGAAGACTCTAGAATATGGCATAATTACAAGATTGCCCTCCCTCGGGAATGTTCTAGAGAATTCTGGAGAGGGTCGCCCGTCCCTCTTGGTCGATACACGGTCCGTCGAGCGTATGGAACCTCAGGACCGTGTCACATGCACTCCAGAACTCCATGAGGTCTGCGACAAGGTGGTGTTGCGGCCGGGAAGGGGATTTCGACCGCGACTCTTCTCCCTCCTCTCCTACGTGTTTTCCTCTCTATGTTCTGAGAATAAATTTGCCGACCTAGAATCTTGAGACATAACGGTGTTTATATAGACAATATTAGGTCAAGTCAAGGGCCTCAACTTTCTATTATTTGCAAATTAGACTCCGAAATTTATTTATCTTTCCAATTGGGTCCCTGGGGGGTTAAATCGCATCAAATTGGCTCCTATTTGTTGAAATTTTTTTTGCCAACCCTAGTACATGGGCTAGCCAAAATTTACATGTTGAAACGGCCAAATTTGCTCCTCACCGTTGGCTCAGTCCAATTTATTTTATCCCATCCACTACCGGTTCGATAAATATGCAAATAAATGTTATGCATGCTAAAAATTAAATTAAAAACTATGTGAAAACTATAATGATAAAATGATTTAATATTTTTGGAAAGGCCGAGGTCGGTCCCTAATTTTCAAGCAATTTAATTATTAAAATTAATCCTGAATGAGGAGTCAAAATTTAAGTGTCATCAAAGTTCACTTATTGGGCTTAGGCTTACTCCTGATTTTTTAGATGTGTAGGTATGGACTTACCACCCGTGCGATTTGGTACGCCTATGCATTATGGAGCTATGTATGAAAGCATTTAGATACCCGAGTTTGATGTAGTATATACTATGTGTTTTTCGATTATGTGGGTAGGCATGGGTCTAATAGAGTGGGTACCTTATCGTTTCATTGTGTGGTACCTGAATCTCGACAAGGAGTTGCTAGGCCCGTTGAGGGGACTCGATGGTGGCGATGATGATGGTTCGGAGGGTGAAGTTATCTACCCATCATGTCGATCTTATCCTATGTGCAGGCCCACTTTTGGAGTATATAAATCGAATGGAAGTTTAGTGTGGAGATAGGCAACCTCAACCCCTTCCTAAGATGATGTATTTTGTATGGGATGATGTTTTTGGTTTGTAAATATAATATTAATATAATGAGGCATATATTTATTAGCTTAATATTGTGCAATTTTTATTATATAGAATGTTTTGATTCGCTTATGCATGCCAGTTAACCAATAATAATAATAATAATAATAATGAAAATAAAAAGGGACACGTGTTGTGCGTGACGTATCTGGGGCGTCACAGCCTGCTTTGGTATCAAAGCAGGTTTACCCTTGAAGTGATAAGGTGCACATAGAAGATAAAGTAGTAGGGTAGGCTACACAAGTGTAAAACACGAAACGCATGTGTTTGCCTTGATTGCTTTTGTGTGATACAAGTAACTCTTGTTACTTATTAGCTAGTCACTAAGTTGAGTAGCGTCCTTAGGCCTTGTGAACCAAGATTAGCACTGGTGAGAATATGAAATGAGATCCTCGAATGGAAGGGATTCTTTAGGCACTTACAAATGTCAAAAATCTGATGGAGAAACAAACACAACAGCAAGCTGCCTCTAGCTTGGGAAATGGCAAACGTCATCTACAAGGTCTGATCGAGCAGTTTTTGAAGTGGAAGCCACCAAGATTTGCTAGATCCGAAAATCCTAAAGATGCAAAATCGTGGATCGATGGAATGGAGAAGATATTTGCGCTATTAGGTTGGAATGATGTTGATAAAGTAACTCTAGCTGTGTACCAACTTCAAGGAAATTCCGATCATTGGTGGAAGGCATCTAAGGGAACGGTGTTTCTCGAAGAAGCCACCATGACTTGGAGAGGCTTTGTTAAAGCATTTCTCAAGAAATTTTTCTCGGATTGCCCTCGAGACAAGAAGGTAATGGAATTCATGCAACTAAAGCAAAATGACCTGAGAGTGGATCAGTAGGAGGCTAAATTTGTAAAATTATCAAGGTTCGCTCCTAGGCTAGTTGAAGATAATAAAGACAAAGCTAAGAAGTTTCAAGATGGCTTGAGCCCGGATATTAGAAGCCGGCTAGTGCCCTTGAATCTGAAGGACTACAATGATCTATATGAGTGTGCTCAACTCGTAGAAATGGATTTAGCGAAGACTACAGCGACAACAATTTTTCGGGTCAGGCCAAATCATCAACCCTTTCAAGCTAATTTTCGTTGTGACAAGAGACCTATGTAGATGGAAAAGCGGTCATTTGTTTCAAATAAAAGGAACAATGTTGGAGGACCTAGGTTCACGCGAAATAATCGACCAATGATGTAGGGACAGTATCCAAATAATGCCTGTCGTACTTGTGGAAAGCAACATGGGAATGCGCTATGCTTGGCCAAGGTTACTTGTTTCGGATGTGGACAACAAGGTCAAATGGTAAGGGAGTGTCCTTTGGTGATGTAGCACCAACGTGTCATACCATCGCAGTAGCCGCAACAGCTTCCACAAAATAGAGCCCCGTAGCAAGCAAATCTACAAAGGCCACCAGCCCAAAGCCGAGTCCACACAGTCACTCAAGAGGAAGTTGAGGCTTCCGAGACGATCATATCAGGTATTATTTCTATGTGTGACCATAAGGCATATGCATTGTTTGATACTAGTGCTACACATTCGTTCATGTCTGTTCGATTCATACAATTGATTGGAATAACTCCAAAACCACTTGAGGTTCCTCTTAGTGTCTCTACGCCGCTAAAAGACATAATTTTGTCCATGCTAATATGTAAGGAATGTAAGGTCACCATAGGTGGACAAGATCAAATGGTTGATTTGATTTTGTTGACCATGTATGACTTTGATGTCATTTTGAGAATAGATTGGCTTCGTAAACAATGAGCCAATGTGAATTGTCATTGGAAGGTAATCCAATTCAATCCACCTAATCGCCCTAGTTTTGAATTCTTCGGAAATGGAGCAAACCCTACCATGTCACTCATTTTTGTGCTTGAGGCACATCGTCTTCTGAATGATGGTTACCAAAGGTACCTAGCATTTGTAGCAGATTTGTTGAAGGAAGAAGCAAAGTTTGAAGACATCCCGATAGTTTGAGAATTTCTTGATGTATTTCTAGAAGAATTATCGGGGTTACCGCCAGAACGTAAAGTTGAATTTGTGATTGAACTAGCTCTTGGAACAGAACCTATTTCCAAGGCTCCCTATCGAATGGCATTGACGAAGCTAAAAGAGCTAAAAGTACAACTACAGGAATTGCTTGATAAAGGATTTATTCGACCTAATGCATCACCTTGGGGTGCACTGGTGTTATTCGTGAAGAGGAAAGATGGGTCGATGCGTCTTTACATTGATTATTAGCAACTAAATCAAGTTATGATCAAGAACAAGTATTGGTTACCTAGGATCAATAACTTATTCGATCAGCTACAAGGAGCATCAATATTCTCCAAGATTGATTTAAGATCGGGGTATCACCAACTGCGGATCAAGAAAGAGGATATTCCTAAGACGGCGTTTCGAACTCGTTACAGTCACTATGAGTTCTTAGTCATGCCTTTTGGCTTAACCAATGCACCCATAGCTTTTATGGATTTGATGAATCGGGTGCTCAAGCAATTTTTGAATTAGTTTGTGATAGTATTCATCGATGATATCCTAGTCTACTCAAAGGACATGAATGAACATATATAGCATCTAAGACTTGTACTTCAAACACTTCGTGAGCACCAATTATATGCTAAGTTTAGCAAATGCGAGTTCTGGTTGGACCATGTAGTATTTTTAGGCCATGTAGTGTCGGGTGAAGGAATATCCGTGGACCTAGCAATAGTAGAGTCTGTAATAAATTGGCCAAGGCTAACAACGGTGACAGAAGTTTGAATTTTCTTGAGTTTAGCAGAATATTACCGAAGATTTGTAGAAAGATTTTCATGAATCGCCACCCCACTAACTCAATTGATGAGGAAAGATGTGAAGTTTGAGTGGACTAACAAGTGCGAACTAAGTTTTCAAGAACTTAAAAGGAGATTGACTATGGCTCCGATCTTGACAATACCATCAGGATCTGGAGGTTTTGTAATTTATAGTGATGCATCTCATAAAGGGCTTGATTGTGTTTTGATGCAACATGGAAAGTTGTTGCTTACGCATTAAGACAGTTGAAGCCATATGAGCTAAATTATCCGACGCATGATCTAGAGCTCGCTACAATTGTATTCGCACTAAAGATATGGAGACACTATTTGTATGAGGAAAAGTTTGAAATATACACAGACCATAAAAAGTCTAAAGTACTTATTCTCCCAAAAAGAATTAAACATGAGATAGGTGTTGGATGGAACTACTGAAAGACTATGACTATGAGATTTTGTATCATCTCGAAAAGGCGAACAAAATCATAGATGCTCTCAGTTGGAAGTCTACACAAATGGTTGCACACATGATAGTCAAGGAATGGACCCTACTTGAAGAGGCTCAAGATTCTAAGTTTAGATTTGATGTGAGTAGTTTTTCAAGCATGATAGCTACTCTCAGAATTGAGCCAGAAATAATGCAAAGAATCAAAACCTTGTAGCAAGAAGACCTTGAAATATCGAAAATTCGAGAAAAAGTCTTTAAAGGAAAAAGGCCTGACTTTCAAGTGTCGGGGGATAGAATTGTAAGATTCCATGGACACCTTTGTGTGCCTAATAATGTCGACTTAAGATACAAAATTTTGTCAGAAGCTCATCGAAGCAATTATAGTGTCCATCTAGGAAGCACAAAGATGTATCATAACCTTCGACAGCATTATTGGTGGAACGGGATGAAAGCTGATATTGCCAAACATGTTGCAAGATGTTTGACGTGTCAACAAGTAACAAAACATCGTAAACTTGGTGGGATATTAAAACCTTTAGAAATACCGGAATGAAAGTGGGAACATATAACAATGGATTTTGTCCAAGGACTGCCAAGGACACCAAAGAGTCACGATTCCATTTGAGTAATAGTGGATCGTTTGACTAAATCTGCTCACTTTCTGGCTATGCGAGTGGACTATACATTGGAAAAGTATGCTGAGCTATATGTTCAACAAATAGTTCGACTACATGGAGTGCCTGTGACTATTACATCTGATCGAGATCGAAGATTCACTGCGAACTTTTGGCGAAGTCTTCAAGTTGCATTGGGAACCAAACTTCAGTACAGTACTGCTTTCTATCCTCAAACTGATGGTCAATTAGAAAGAACCATTCAGACAATGGAGGCTATGCTACGAGCTTGTGTGATTGACTTTAAAGGCAGTTGGGATGATCATCTCCATTTAGTAGAATTTGATTACAACAATAGCTTCCCATAAAGCATTGGGATGGCTCCTTTTGAAGTGTTATATGGAAGAGCTTGTAGGACTCCACTTTGCTAGAATGAAGTGGGAGAACGGAGATTGACAGGATCAGAGCTAGTATGAATCACTTCTGATGTAGTGAAGGTAATTCGGGATCGATTAAAAACTGCACAAAGTCATCATAAAAGTTATGTAGATAAACATCGAAGACCTTTGGAATTTAACGTTGGCGATCACGTTTTTCTCAAGGTGCTCCAATGAAAGGTGTTCCGCAATTCGGAAAAAAGGGTAAGCTAAGTCTGAGATTTATAGGTACCTTCGAAATCCTTAAAAAGATTGGTGACGTGGCATATCGACTGGCGTTGCCACCAACACTTTCAATGTTCATGATGTTTTTCATGTATCCATGTTGAGAAAGTATAAACCAGGTCCAACACATGTATTGGACTTCAAAACGATCAACATAAATGAAAGAGTAACCTATGTCGAGAAGCCAGTACAAATTTTGGATTGAAGGGAACAATTCCTCAAAAACAAAACAATTCCCTTGGTCAAGGTTCTTTGGCAACATCATAATTTGGAAGAGGTAATGTGGGAAGGTGAATACGATATGAGACGCAAGTATCCATAACTATTCGAATGAGCAGGTAAATCTAAATTTCGAGGATGAAATTTCTTTAAGGAGGAAAGAATTGTGACATTCGAAAATTTTGGGTTTCGGTAATAATATTTAAGATGATTTCTACATGTGATCGCCGAACGTTTGAGGCGTTAAAACTAGGTTGGTTGATATCGTCGTTGTGTTTATAATATGGGCTATGATATTTAAATCACTACCATGTTAATTTTAAGAAGGGTTGGTAAATTCTGAAATTTATATTTGATGTTACCAAGCCATAGAGTTTGAATTTGAAATTTTTCTAGCATTCAGATGGGCTTATCAATAATTTTTGTGAATTTAAAATATTTTTCGAAATTTTTTATGCTCAAAAGGAAAATTGGTTTTCATTATTCTCATATTGATTTAAAAATATTTTAACAACTTAACAATCTAACTATTTTGGTCCAAGCATTTGATTTCCCTTTTTGTTTGGTTCGGCCACCTTCTTTTCCTTTTCCAACATTTAAACCATGCATAAATTAATACTTTGATCTTAGACCCCTTCACATCATCATTGACATCATGTCTTACCCCACATGCCTTGTCTTATGTCATTTAATACCCTTAATGAGTCACTACCCACTTGGCTAAAGAGGAAGGGCCATCCTTCACCACAAGTTTCCTCTTTTT
Source organism: Metrosideros polymorpha var. glaberrima (assembly GCA_001662345.2). Taxonomy (NCBI): domain Eukaryota; kingdom Viridiplantae; phylum Streptophyta; class Magnoliopsida; order Myrtales; family Myrtaceae; genus Metrosideros; species Metrosideros polymorpha. Next base: position 9,466,857 of record BCNH02000009.1, read on the forward strand.
TGTCTCATTTCTATTAGCCCAAGTGCCCTAGCTAATACCTATGGAGCCACATGAGCTATTCTAATTGGATCACTTAGCTCATCTAACCCAATATCATCATTACTTTTAATCATGGTTGAGTAAATCTTTTTCTTCTTTCACCTTGTTTTGGCCGAACTTTCCAAAATCCAATACCCAAAGATTAAAAAAAAAAACACTACCTCCATAACTTTCACCCACCTACATTCTACTCTCATTTTCATTTTCAAAGCCGTGAGTGAATCGGAGGCCCCACTGTGACATCCTGAATTTTGTGTAATCGATTAGAGGGCTAAGGAAAGTATATTTGGATATGGCAATTGAATTGTGGAACAATGACCCTTAATAAATGCCTTGATCGAAAATGTATAAAAGCCCATTCAACATCTTGCGGTTTTAATTTTCGATCCTTAATGTACAATCTACATGAAAATGGGTACAACTAGAACAATTTCTCCACTTAGGGCCGGCCACCTCAGCCATGGACACCTCATGTGCACATGGGCGCCACTTGGTGAAGGGGCCAAGCCACATGGCTTTCCCTCTCTCTCTCTCTCCGCCGGTCTCTATAAGCCCACCCTCTCTCTCTCCTTTCATTTTTTTGGCAACATCTCCCTCTCACCTTCATCTTTATCCATTTTCTCTCAAGAAACTCTCAAGTGCAGCAGCTCAAGAAGAAGACTCGGTCCTTGCAAGCTTAAGGCAAGCAGAAATTCTGATTTCTAAGCTTCTTGATCTTCTTAAGGCTTTGATTTTGCAGTGGATAGGTGGGAGTGCTTGTTTTGTGGATGTTTTGTTCTGGGGATCGAAGTATTTCATGAGTCCATGGTGTTGCATGTGTATGATTTTGGAGAAAGAGTGTTTGAAATGGACATGCATGCTGATCCTGCACTGTTTCTAGGTTCGAGTCAGTCCGACCTCCATGGCTTGTCATTTTTGTGTGGCTTTCTGTGTTGTGAATTTCACCAAACTTCCTTCATAAGTGTTATATAGAATATCTTGATCTACAACATAATTTAATTTTAGATTTTTTTTTTTGGATTTGGATGAGAATCCAAATGGTCTTGAATGTACACAATTTTTACCTGGGTTTCGTGAACCCGACTCTGACAGTTTCTCATTTCCGATTTTCTATGATTTTTTCCCAAACTAATTTAAACAAACTTTCTTGATAACATTTTTAAAGTACATTCATGACTATAATATATAAAATTCTAGAATTTTTCTAGGCAATTTAGACCCATGAAACATATTCTTCTTTGAACTGGTTCTACCTTAGTTCTGGATACAGTTTCTACTCTGTTTTGCATGAATTACTGCTCTTTGTACAAGCTGAATTGGATTTTGTGTATCTGATAAATATTATTGAGTAAGGTATTTTTTACAACATACTAAATTTTCGTGATTTTACAAGTTGTTTTACTTGGGCTGCGACGCTATTTTTAGATATTGCGCAAAACTGTTTCTGTACGAGTAAGTTTTGAATTCTGAGAAAAATGCCCCTTTATGATAATTATTTCGAAATGTCTCCTTCACGAGAGTTGTTCAGCACATAATGAACTATGGACCTGAATTGTCTTATGATTTTACAAGTTCGTTTACCACTTGAACCGATGTCGGATGTAGAGGTATTATATGCTACTGTGGATTTGATGACTGAATGACATGTGCAATGAGGCAAGCTATGTCACATATGATAGCCATGGCATTGCATTTTCATGAGTAAAGGGCATGAAATGAATTAATGATCGAATATGGAGATGTTGCTGTCAGCCTATAAACCAATAAAGACCACGTGGTATTGTACGGTCCAAGGACTGCAATCCTTGGATGCCATGGCCAAATACTGAAGGGTGCACGTGTGAGTCATATATTTGATAGTCCATTGTATATGAAATATGAAAATGTCTAAATGGGTGTGAAAGAAATTGTGATATATGTTGACCATCGGACGGCATATCGATGATGCCCCGATGGAGCTAGGTGGGAATTCAGGATGCTTGAGAATGGCGTACCTCAGATGCCCAAGGACAGCGTACCTCGGATGCCTTGGGGAGAGATGCTTGTGGATGGCATACCATAGAAGCCCGGATGAAGTACCAGAAGTGACCCGCATGGGCCAAACGGAGTACCGGTTGTACCGTGAGATGGGGGTGGATACGATGACACGACCAGTGATGAAAAGAAACGTGTGATACAAGAAGTGCTTGCTGGCATTGCATATATAGTCATTGGAAGAGGCGTTGCATTGGTAGTTGTAAAATGCTGCATTTGAATTATGTTCTGTGCTCATCTTAGTGTACCTACTATCCTTCATATTAGTTAGGGTCCTAGGATCAAGCATTAGGCAAATCAATTGGCTTATGAATTGGTTATTTCCCTTGTTGAGCATTAGCTCACTTCTTATTTTTCAGTGTATAGGATGAGCCCCTAGACATGGTGATGAAATGTAATGTTGGGAGATGGCTAGCAGCTATGGCATCACTATGGTGGTAGTGAGGGAGTAGGATACCTTTTGATCTTCTAGACATAGTCTTTTGATATAGTGTTTGATGATGTTACCCAAATCATCCATTGTACTTAAATATAATGTGAAATGAAGATGTGATGTTTACTCTGCTTATGTGTAGTCTAAATGAGAAATGTCTACCTTTATTTGTAAATTGGCTTCCGTTTGCATATATAAGTGAAAAGATTAAAGAACCGTGACAGTAAGCGACACTTTGGGACGTCACACCCACAATCATCATTCTTGGGTCCACTTCTTCAAACTTTAACTTGGTAATCATTGATTTCAACTATTTTCTTTCAACAGTTTTTGTCATTCTGAAATAAAGAATTGTTGATTTTTTTGGTTTTATTTATTTGTTTGAAGGTAATTTCAATTTTTAAGATTTCAGATCCAAATCCAAGGCAAGTGAAAGTTATAAGTGTTAAATTAGCCTAATCTACTTAGCACTTTGGACTTTGTTGATTCGTGTGTGACTTTGGTATTGGTCGAATTTGACGTCAAGTGTGATTGCATGCAATAGTGATGCAACGATGTTGTGATGATTGATTGGATGGGTAATGTCATGCCCTATAGATGTTTGATGGATTTTACTAATTTTGGTAATCATATGACATATGAAAGTGATGTATTTGAACTTTGAAATATAACATTTGTAAAATTCGGATTTATTATTCACTTTAGAATTTTCTGCATCTAAACCTGTTTCTAGCATCTGAGCTTGTTTTCCTAGCATCTGAGTCGATTTTTTGTATTTGAGCCTATTTTTTGCATCTGAGCCCGAATAGTTCTAAGCTTGAAATATTTTTTGAGCCTAAACATTTGTGAGTCTAAAATACCTCCTGAGCCCGAATAGTTCTAAGTCGAAAATATCTTCAAAGCCCAAATGTTTCTAAGTCCGAAATTTCTTGAGCCTAAATATTTTTTAGTCTGAAGTATCATTTGAACTTGAATATTTTGAGTCTAAAGTATTTTTTGAGCCCGAATGGTTTAGGCATTTGAAGTATCATTGGAGCATGAGCATTTTCTAAGTCTAAATATAATTTGAGGTATTGCATATGTTGTGATGAAATAATAAAACGAGTTTATGTGTTGAAATGTGTGTGACTGTTCATTGCGTGAGAATAAAATAATTCCATCACCCCTAAATTAAATGGTGATGATGCCACACGAGTTGGGATGCCCTATAATGTGGGGATGCCCCGGGAAGAGTTTCGAGATGCCTCGAGGGTCGAAATGCCCCTACTGTGTGATCTGAAAACCCTAGAAGAATTCAGAATGCCTCGGAGTTAAGATATCCCATAGTGTTGGGATGCCCCATAGTGATAGGATGCCTCGATAGAGTTCGGAAGGAAATGTAAACATAATTATGCATGTGCATGTGAATATGTACATTTGTGTTAATAAACCATTAGGTGATACTAGTGCATTATGAGGTAACATGTCATCCGCATGCATTGAATAAATAACATTACTTGAAATTGCTATTGATTTGACATCGACCTCAGAGGTAAGTCATTAGTCATGTATTCGTTACATATCGGTTTTCATAATGCATTTGACTCACGTTGTTTGAAGTGCCAGGTTAAGTGGTAACTTATTAGGCTTAAGCTCACTCTTGATTTTGTAGACGTGTAGGTATAGACTTATCGCCCGTGCGATTTGGTGCGCCTATGCATTATAAAGCTATGTATGAAAGTATTTATGTACCCAATTCTGATGCAGTATATAGTAGGTTTTTTTTTATTATGTGGGTAGACGTGGGTCTAATAGATTGGGTGCCTTATTGTTTCATTGCATGGTACCTGAATCTCAACGGAGAGTTGTTGGGTCCGTTGAGCGGATTCGATGGTGGCGATGATGATGGTTCGAAGGGCGAAGTTATTGACCCATGATGTTGATCTTATCCTATGTGCAGGCCCGCTTTTGGAGTATATAAATCGAATGGAAGTTTAGTGTGGAGATAGGCAACCTCAACCCCTTCCTAGGATAATGTATTTGGTATTTTGTTTGGGATGATGTTTTTGGTTTGTAAATTTGATATTAATATAATGAGGCATATGTATATAAACTTAATCTTGTGCAATTTTCATTGTATGGAATGTTTTGATTCACTTCCACATGCGAGTTAACCAATAATAATAATAATAATAATAATAATAATAATAATGAAAATAAAAAGGGACACGTGTCGTGCGTGATGTATTTGGGGCGTCACACTATATTGTACTTATTATATTTTGCCTTTGTCATGTTGATATGAGGTTGATGGATCAAGACATATATAATGGAGATGGATATGATGAAATGAGTCCACTCATGGAACTACCATTCCATGGAGGTGAAGAAGTGGCATCCGTGACCGCGAGTACGACAAACAAGGTGAGGGTACCTAGTTTCCATCCTCCTCTTGTTCAAAAGCGAGTTAATAAATTAGAGACCGGGGATAATTTTTCAAGAATCATAGATGAGGAGACAAAAAAAAAACACATAGGGTAAAGTACATTTACTATGGGGCTGAGTGTGCGTACTCTGTAGATTTTGGTACGCCAGCAATGTGGAAGCACTTGAGAAAGTGCAAGAAGTATCTTTATGTAGATAAGAGGTAAACATTGTTTGCACCACATAATAAAGACATGGCTGGCAAGGTAATGGGAGATAATCGTAGTGGTAGTGGTAATGGTAGTGGTAGTATTTTATCATTTATAATTGTACGTGACTACATGTTCATCTTATGGATTGTTGCTTTTGAAGGATAGGGATCTCTATTATTCATCTTTTATTTTGATTCGTTTTATTGCTCATATTATTTAGCTATAAAAAATGAAACTAGAAAAAGGAATGAAAGAAAAACAAGTTCTTGAGTAGATCTTGGAACCGGACCGGAAAAACAGAGTGGGTTCCAGGTTCTAAAAATTGGGAACCAACTCTAATGCGGTAGGTTCCAGACCTGGAACCTACCCACCCTGAAATTGATCACCCTACCGTCAACCACATTTTTCCCTCAACAAGGTGACATAGGGCACAATCAAATCGACCACCACGGGACTTCGCTTTTCCATATAATTACACAAATCTAGTAACATTCAGAGATCTCAAATGAGCTAACTTCAAAGAAGAATGTGACAACTCGACCACAAGAGAAACTGCACGTAAACTATTACTTCCCAAACTTCAAGAAATTTTGTGAAAGAGAAAAAGTCACAGAAAACCCTAAACTATGCCTTTTGGTGGTACAAAAGTATGAATTTGGATAAATTTGTCATATGGGATTAAATTTTAGGTTTTTTGTGTTACAATAAATGTGTCATTTATCCCAAGCTTTTTTTGGTGAAACAAAAAACCCTTAAACTTGTAGTCATGTGACACATTTACCCAAAATTATACAAGTGTGACACATTTACCCTAGACTTTTTCTTGTAACACAAAAAATCTTAAACTTGTATCTGTGACACATTTCTCTTAAAACTTGGGATAAATGTGTCAAATGAATACAAATTTGAAATTTTTGTGTCTTAAAAAAATTGGGGAAAATTTGTCACACGGAAATAAGTTTTGAGTTTTTGATGTCACAATAAATGTGTCATTATAAGGAGAGTAATTGAAGACTGCAAGCAAAGCTTAGCCTGGTCTAAGTTAGTTGAAGTTGCCCATTGTCCGAGAGAAGCTAATCAGAACGCAAACTGGATTGCAAAAACCCAAAGCCAAAAATTAATGGTACTTTTTTTGTTCTAGTTCTATCTTATCATAGTTCTATTATACAAGCCATCGTGTATGTTATGTTTATGCGCAGGTAGGAAACCCTACTCCCTCCTCACGCTTCCCCACCCCAACCTCCTGAAGGTGGGGATTCGAACCCCCCACCTCCCCCTTTCTAAGTGGGAAGAGTGGCCAATGGGGCAAAATTAATTGTACTTGACAATATAGGAAATGCTTCTTTCAAATCACAATCATTAATTTTGTGAGATCCCCATGTAGAACTCACGTGGAATTTATAAAAATAGGATAAATCCTATGCTTCTTAATTTTTGTGATTTAATCTGTCCAATGAACTGGATCGAGGAAGTAATTGGCAAAGGAGAGGAGGGAGTTCTCCAAACTCCTAAGAGTAGATTTGGTTCAACATTTTCAAGGGGTTTTGGGAGAAAAGCTGTTTGGTAGAAATACATTTTGGGTGATTAATTTAAGCTTTTAAATTTTTAATTGGTTTAAAATTGAAAAAAAATGTTTGCAACTTTTTAAATATTGACAACAATATTAAAGATATGAATTAACAAATTTATAAATTGTTAGATAAGCATAGAGAGATTGTAATTCATATTTATTCTATCCATCTGATTTGACTGATTTACATCCCGACTCTTATTTGGATCGATCATATATGTGCTCGTTAATCCTCTGCTCCTTTCTATCCATCTGAAATATTCGGCTAATCTACCCTTTGTTTTCTTTCCAATTTTGTAATTTGGCTAGAACCTCTTTAATTTTCCTTTTTCTATAAATTATTTTTTGTTTACCACAGCTCCTTAGCATCCACTTGCAGCTCTTTAATAGCTATAAAATGGAGAGGATATATCATCCTGCAGAAGCATGAGCTAGATTTGAGGCCAAACAGAACGTGAGCATCCAATGAGCCTGCAGATTGAAGGCCAGAAAAGAAACGAAAACTATGTTGGGAAAAGAAAACTAATGTTGACCAGCTCTTTAATGAGAACGTGACCAAGTTTCTCGAGGAATCCCCAAATTGTTGCTTACACAGTTACGAAAAGCAAAAACTAATGTTGGGAAAACCATGAGAAATGCTATATCAAGACAGATCATTCATGGAAATAGACGCTATAGGGTGCTCTTGCAAACATCCTTAAACACTTCCTAAACTATTCGCTATTTGATCACGTAAACATACCATGTCAGATGCTGCATCATCAATTGAAGTGCCACCCTCCTCATTTACATTATCGGAATCCATTATATATAAATCAGGATCAAAATCTACTATTGCAAAATGTGCATCATCCATGGCATTTCTTCGTATATAATTGTGCAAAGTTATTGCCGTTATCACAATTTTCATTTGCTTTTGATAAGGATAACTAGGCATACACTTTAGAATCTTCCACTTCGTTTTCAATATGCCAAAGGCTCACTCAATTGTTGAACATAGTGAGGAGTGGGCATGGTTGAACACTTCTTTACGACTTGTAGGTGCTGGACCTCGTCGAAACTCAAGCAAATGATATTTAACTTATTTGTATGGCCCCAAATAACGCATGAGATTTGGAAATACAACATCTACTAGATAATATTTACCTACACAACAATTACGTAAATTTAATCAACATATACCACATACATGATTTAATATATAAAAAACATTAATTAACGAACCTTTCAGAGGATGAGGAAATTGTAAATCACATATCCCAATGGCTTCATAGAAAATATGTGTATCGTGAGATGTTTCCTCCCAACTGGCCATTACATAAGTAAATTCCATGTTAAAATTGCACATGGCCATTACATTTTGTGTCGGTGTTCCTTTTCGACCAATAAAACAAAGTTAATCTTGCGTAGGTACCACTGTTGGGATATGTGTATATATAGCTCCAATGCAATCCGATAACCAAACACAAATATTACTTGATTTATATTTAGTTCATCTTTTTTATTGATTAATCATAACTTACCTTAAAATGTGGATAAAATCTTTAATTATTCCGAATCTTCTTTGGAACTTCCCTAAATTGTCAATCGGATGGTTGAATCAAATCTAGTCTCATTCCACATACTTTATCCAAAACTAAGTTAAATAACCTGCATATGGTTTCCCTAGAGTGTTGAAAGCGCTCTCGTGCTAACTTGTTACTTAGACCATGTCCTAAAATATGAAAAAACATTCTTAGTATTTCTGCAATATCAATAATCCTAAAACCTTGGAGACCATATCCTGTCACTAAATCCTATACTAAATTATTAAATACAGCTCTATCCATTTTAAACATTCGATAACACCTTATCGGATTAGCATCAATGCCCATCACCTCTCTTAACCATGCATTTCCTGTATATGATAAGGTCATGCACAGTTCTTTGTGATGGCATGTTGTCTGATAAATAGCTATAGTATGGGCAGCTGAACAGACTAGCCAATATTCATCTTCCTCTATTTCATGGCTTTCCCTTTTAAGAGAATCATTCATAACTGATTAAAGTAACAAAATAGAGTTAGAATAAGAGATGTAACAAGTTGTCTAGATCATCCATCAACAAAACACTTATCGACCATCATAAATATGCAAACTCCACTTAATAAAGAGAACAACTAGAAACAAGTCTCCCAATAGAACATAAACATGTCTCACCAACTAATACAAATAAGTAGTGCAAAGAAAACACCAAATAGGTCCATCACAACAACGTAGCATATGAAAAAGTCCAAATAAGTAGCTAACATTCCTACTGAGGACTATATTTTTTGAACTGATGCTTAATCCACCGGAATTTGTTTCTCATCGTCATGGTAGTTCATGAAGATTTACCTATTGTCTTTCTTTTCTACAAAATGTTCTAGTGCAAAAAAGTATGACTCTTCATCTTGCATAATCTCAAGTATGGCATTCAAAGTCTCCATGATTTCCTTGTAAGAATCAAACTCCCTCGCAAGATTTGTGGCAATGCTCCTACTTTCAATAGCTAAACAAATTATATCCATTTGTGTTGTTAGCTTAGCAGCTGTAGTCAATTTCTTTTGTTTCTTTTTTGGTGCTGCCTCACTAAACTTTGCGACAATCTTTTTTTTCTTGAGCTTGTTCATCAATCCTTTCACCAATGTTACACTCTATATTATCATCAATAGAACCTGCACAATCATCAATATCAAGTTGTGTGGCCACAATATCCTTATCAACACATAAATCTTATGCAGGATTCCATGTGACACTTCCAGTAGTAACTGTTGAACATTGTGTCTAACAAAACTTCAAGTTCCGGATGTATGCCTTTCGTTCTAAAAACTCTAAACTTAGGATTTTCCTATTATAGTAAATATGTTTATGAGTTGTATCATAAAGATGAACTTTAAAAAAAAAGTAACAAAAGAAGGAAAAAAAAAACTTGAATTTTCCTCTCCCACCATTTCTTACTTGCATCAATGCTATTTTTCTTTGGATCCCATCCTAATCTTGTTTCTTTCATAATCAATGACCTCCATCTTCTCCATTCTTCTTTAAGATTATCCCTCTTACTCTTCATTTGACTTTTATCATACTTTTTGCCCCTTAGCTCCTCAAACTTGTTAATTATGACTATACATTTATCCCTTTTGTTGTTTGAAGGATGATTGCCTTTTTCAATTTGTTCAATGCACAACTTTCAAAATGTTTCTACATCTTCCGGGCTCCAAAATGCCTTTTCCATTGATGAACTTGCCATCTACAAGTAAAACAACAAAAAAGAGCAAAAACAAATCTTAATTTAGCCAGCAAAACTCAAGTCCAATTCTTGAAACCACAACCACTAAGTCTAGTCCAATTCCAATAACAACAAAAGTGAGGAACCAACAACCCATCACACCAAATGCTCGTAGTCGAGCCAAACAATAGTGCCAATCCAGTGGTAAAAACCACATGCAAGACAGTCTTTGGGCTACTATAAGAGTAACAGCATAATGTGAGCCACAAATTCTTGAAAAAGTAGAGTCTGCAACAATTTCTAATTATTTTTTGTCTTTTTTTTTTTGGGCCCAAAACATGTTATTCTCACAGTAAATTAAATATAATCACATAAGCATTTCTCTTTCCAATTATTTGAACTTCGTCACAAAAAGGAAGGTGCTCAGAATTTGCATAGCTTACTGCCAAAAAAGGAGAGGTTTAGAGGTTCTTTTTGGCCTAGTACATAGGCAAACATTTTCTCTCTCTTTTTTCCGATAAGTTGTCCTTTTCTTTTTCCATAGCCTTATTTATCACCTTTTTAGAATGCTCAAGAACTTTTGCTCCATATCATTGAAAAATGTTAGTTTCGCTACTTAATTTAAATATTTAATAGAAGTAACATTGAAAGATTCATGAGTGGAAAAATAAGATGGGTTTTCGTGAAATACATTGCAATATTGCACTCAAAAGTTGCTTGACAAATATAGTTCACGGGGTCTGAGTTTGACCACCATCACACATTTTCTTTTCACTAGGGGGGAGACCACCACATCTCGAGCATTCATCTTTTCACCGGATTTTTATCACTCCTAAAGCGCTCATCAGATGATTTCCACTTTATGAGAAATCAAGAACCCAACCTGTAGTAGCCATAGACTGCATAGAGGGACTGTATGAAAGTAAGGACAAGCAATACGAAAGCAGCAATTAAGGAAATGATTGACCAGGGATTGTCGATGTACTGGTTATTGAGAATGGCTTTCCACTTATTCCACCTAATGTAGAGAGAGTCTATCTGGGAATATCGATTAAAGCACTGTAGTTCCACGTCTCTAGACAGATCATTGAGATAACTGTTTTTGTCGTCAAAGGCCACTTCCTGGCAAAGCCGGCTGAAGAGGTCAGCAACCTCGGCGTCGCTCCCAAGGCAGTGCTCGATGATCCTGTTGTTGCGGAGGTACCGGACGTCCTCGGAGGAGTTGATCAAGTTGTGCATGAAGACTACGTACGAGGTGACGTAGTTGCTGCAATCGAAGTGAGACTGCTCGAAGGCTATCAAGTTGAGGAAGAGCGACCTCGTCCCTTCATGGATCCGAAGCCGCGGGATCCGGAGGATCCTGTCCTTGAACTGGATATCCCCCCAATTGTTTGTATATCTCAACCTGATCATGATCCCGGCATCCCGGAGCTCGGTCAAGCAGCGAATGAACTCTTTCCAGCTCCGCGGACATTGCTTGGTCTTGGACCGTGTCGGGGCCAAGTGCAGGAGGCTCCGCCTAAACACTTCGAGGCAATGGACCCTACCATCGTCGGATAACGGGTCGAACTTCAATTCAGCAAAGGTGCTGGAGTTCGGGTGCAGAGGGTCAAAGAACTGGATCGCCAGCTCGGCCACGTGCCCGCATTGAGAAGACGGGGTCATTGGGAGGGTAGCCGAGTTTCTCGAACCCCTCTTTCTATCCTCGGAACAGCTCGATCACGAAACACCCGTTGAGAATCAGTATCTCCACGAACTCGTCATGGGTCATGGATATCGTTCCCTCATAGCAGGCGCGAGCTCTCCCCTCAACCTCCTTCATTGACTCTAGATAGTGGTCCATTGCCTGATTGGAGCGCTGAAGGATGCGGTGGAGGCAGCGCCGCTTGTGCTGGTCCATATGGCGGAGGTGCTCCTTACCGTGGTGGTACGGCCCAAGGGAGACAGTCTGGGGGACCCAGGCTTTGTCATCGCCATCCTTGAGATAGTGCGGAAAACGGTAAATGGAGAGTTGTGCCAACGAGCCTGGCAAGTGGTCCTGGCAACCTTGCTCGAGCTTCTCTTTGATGGAGACGGCCCTCTCAGACTCAGGAGGCCTCGGCTCATCTTCAGAGACGTTTTCGCCCCCGTTGCTCTCGACCATGATCTGGAGAGCCTCAGATGGTTCTTGCTGTAGCTTGTGAACCTGGCGGTCCTGAGGCTGTGGTTGTTGGTGGTGGTGGTGGTGATCTATTAATTCTGTGGATGCATTGGAGGTTGATTTCTTGGGGAGTCGAGATAGCATAGTTTCTCGGAGCTTGAGAGTGATTGAATACCAACCCAAGAGCTCCTTGTTGTAAACAGCAGCCATTTCTTGGGAAGAATTGATCTCTGTTTCTCTGCCTTTGCCTTAAATTGGTTTTCATTCTTTGAATCGATGCTTTCTAAGTACAAAAAAGAAGAAGCAGAATTTCTACTTTAATGGCTACGTGTTTTGGAACAAAGCAGAGATTCTTCCAGAGAACATATTAATGCTCGAATCCCGTAGTTTATTGCCACATGTCCAAATGGGCTTACTAAGGCTTCGCTTGTTTTGTAAAAAATGAATGATTTAGAAAATATTTTTCGAAAAATGATCGTTTGTATTGCTTGCGAAAATGAATAAATAAAAAATATTTCTATTATCTATGAAAATGTTTAGAGATAAAATGTTGTCGATAATGAAAATATGTTCTATTGACTATTTATTTCAAGCAATATAAGAGATCATTTTTCGAAATGTATTTTTCAAATTATTTATTTTTCATGAAACAAATGGAGCCTAATTTCAACTTTGTTTTCCTTTTCCTTTTCCTTTTCCCTTTCCTTTTCCTCTCTCTTTTCTCCTTCCTCCATTCGAGAAAAATGACTAACTTGCTTTACTGCCCAATTTTAATTTGCCATAAATCGTTTTAGCTCATAATATCACACGACAAGCATAACAATCGATATATATCAACTTAATTGTGTTCCAATGTATACAACACTACTTTTCTTTTCTAAGAGCGGCATTTTGTTCCATCCCTTTCCTCTAACCACTCTTCTAAGGTGGGTTACAAAAATGGACAATTATACTTACTTAGTTTACACTGAGGTAATATACACTTTGTAATCTACTGAGGCATGGCAAGGACGAACAACAATATAGTCCTTTCCTCGAAATTATTAATTGAAGGATGTTTGAGAGCTCTCATCTTTTGGTGAGTGAGCCATGTCCAACGCAGAGTGCATTAGGGAAAGCTTTTGTCAATGCAAATGACCTTCGGCTAAGGGATTCTCATGAAATGTAGATATTGTTTGGTAAATCTTATTCGGCAAAATGCAAATTGTGTTTGGTAAATATTATTTGCGTTGGATTTTTTACAAAGAATTTTTAACATAAAAAGGAGAAAGAAAAAGAAAAGGACAATGGAGAGGACAAATGAGAAGCAAATTTGGAAGGAGAATTTATACTTGCCTTCCGAAGAATCAAAGAGGTACTTGCCTTCATTAAGGTGAGAGTATGCGATTCTCGTTAAGGCAACACCCACCCAAAAAGAAATGGAGATTCATAACTTCATTAAGACGCACTCAGAAAGAAATTAAAAGAAACGGTGAGTGCTTAATGAGGAATTCATACTTGCCTTTGCGCACACACAACCCACAAAAGCCACATTCCAGAAGAATCGAAGTCAAAGACCAAATCGCACAAGTAATGGAGGATAGGACTGTGTTGAGTTGCGTATTTCTGACAGAGCCTCCGGCGAGGCCGAGCGAACCCAGACGCGTGACCTCAGGCAGCACAGGCGAGGTGATGCTAATGGTCGAGCGATCTTGGATGGCCGGAGCCGAGGCGAGGCTGAGGGTCCCACGACCTTTGTGACAGCCAGAGGTGATGCGAGGCCATCGGAAGAATATTTTAAAGTTCTCGTGCAAGAATATTTAAATCCACGGGACGACCATCGGAACTCCTTTGGATGATAATTTTCTGAGGAACGATGTATATGCCTCTACGTATAGGCGGTTCTAACAACCACCGTTGCTTCCTTGTCATCAATCTTTAAGGGAAAAAAAAGACTCGTGTAATTACTATTTTTCTTTTTTGATTTTGGGTCAGATGTTTTAGACCTCTTAAGGCACACCACTCGGTCATAAGTCTCATCTTTAAGGGGAGAAAGACACTTGAAGTGCCAAAAGTTGTGTACGGCGTTCACTTTAGTGCCAGAAATTTCAAAACGATCACTTAAATGCCAGCTTCGATAGATTTGGCCAAATATCCGAAGTGGCATTTTTTCTTATTAATTTCTGAAGCCACCGGAGATCCAGTAAGCATTATAGAAAAGCTAAAAATTCAAAACAAATATTAAAAAATACAAAATACAATTTTAATTAGATTTAAAAAATAAAAAGGCTATCAATTCAAAAATATATACGTACATTGGAAGTCCTAAAACTCATCACAAAAGTGTAATTGAGTCCTAAAATTTACAATAAGTGCAAAGTCCTAAAACTTGTCAAATTAGTGTAATCGAGTACTTCCGTTAACTCTATCCATTTAGACTAATAGAAAATGTTGACGTAGCTTTTTTAAATATTTGCTCTCTTCTACATGATGATGACGTGGTTAAAACGACGACGTTTTTGCCAAATTCAATTTTTAATACAAATTTCATTTAAATAAAATTTAAAAATAAGCTAAATTTAAATTTAAAAAAAGGGTAGAGGGGTTGAGAACCAGGCACCATTGCCCCCACGATCGTTGGCAATGGCCGACGGGGGTGGAAGTTGGCTAGTGAGGCGGGGGTCGTCGGGCACCGGCTGAGGGCCACTAGTGGGGTCAGCTGCCAGGCCCACCATTGGCAGCCCTCGGCCAGACTTGGGTGAGTCCTCACCTGCGATCAACAGGGATCGTCAGCCCCCTGTCAACCACTAGCCGATGCCTAGTGACCCCCGCCAGCCAATTCTTACCCTCTCTAGCCGTTGCCGGCGATGGTGTTGCGATGGTGACAAGGGCTGGGCAAGCCCTCGCCCCTATTCTCAATTCCTCTTTTTTTTAGATTATAGTTCTTGGCTCATTTTTTTTTATTAGCTTAATTTTAAAGTTTAGAAGTTTACAAGGAAGCCCCCTCACCAGAATTTTTCTTTTAAATTGCCACGTCATCAATTTGATCGGAATTTTTCTGATTTGGTACTTAAATGATCATTTTTCTCCGATTTTAGCACTTAAGTGACCATTTTTAAACTTTTGGCACTAAAGTAAACACCACTTTTAGCTATTCATGTGTCCATCCCCTCATCTTTAACGAAAATTATTACTTGAGGCAATACATTTCATTTTCAATTCCACCATTATTCCAGCAATGTTGTCTGTTATTGTTTGTTATAAACATTTGGGTCCATTACAATGTAATGGTGTACCTATCCTCTTGACTCTAATTATGATCCGTTACTTTAGCATTGGGATGACACATATATAAAGATTACATATGTGAACACTCCGTCTTATCCTCTTGACTCTAATTATGATCTGTTACTTTGCCATTGGGATGACACAAGCAGACAAAAAAAAAGTCAATGAATTGGCAAATCTCGATTACGAATGATAATAATTCATGGTATACATTACCTACCTAGGAAATTTGCATAGAATACAGGCATAACCCGAGATTAGGTCTCAAGGTGTAGTGGCACTACGCAAGTCATTCCAAACTTCAAAGGCTCAATTCGAGATTTATTAATTTAGGGATGGGGAAAATGCGGTCCAATGTCCATGGTTGGCCAGGGGATTAAGACTAGCCACAGAAAAGAAAAAGAAAAACGAAAGAAATTGTCCCACATAATTTGATTAATTCGATTTCACATTGACATATCCAATCATATGTCTCTAAATATTATTGATTTCATAGTATAAAAAATTTCACAATGCTTTAAACGATTGTTTGTTTTATAGAGATGACTCATCCACCCACATGATTATCCTAATATCATTGTCATATAATGCATATAATGTCTGTAAGGAGAAAGAGGGAAGTTTCGTTTAGCATAATTTGGTGGGAAAAAGAACTAAAAGGTATCGTTGTAGATGAGGACGATAAACTCCCCTCACCTTACTAAGTGATGCCCCCGTTTAATCCATTTTAGATCCGTAAACTTCAAATTCGAATTAATTATACTTTTTTCTTGTAAGTGATAAATCAGAAGTAAATATTAATGTACTTGACAACGCGGAAAAATGATTCTTTTGAATCACACTTGTTAATTTTGTGAGAGCCACATGTCGAATGCACGTGGGACTCAAAATCAATAATTGTGATTTACCTTGTCTAATGAACTTGGGTTAGAGAGAAGAAGTTGGTGAAGGAGGGGAGGGAGTCAACTTTTTGCCAATTGTTTAAACTTCACAACAAAGAGGAGGCTACACAGAATCTGCATAGCTTACCGCCAAAAAAGGAGAGGTTTAGTAAATGGGCAAACATTTCTTTTCTTTTTTCGATAAGTTGTTTTTTGTGTTTTCCGTGGCCTTATTTGTATCACCTCTTAAAGAATGCTTTAGAACTTTTGCTCAATTGCATCAGAAAAGGTTAGATTCGTTCTGTAATTTAAATATTGAACAAAAGTAAAAAAGGTTGAAAGATTCATGAGTGGAAAGGTGTGGTTTGGCATATTAGAATTCTAAGATGATGTTCAATTTCAAGAATTTGTGAGATCCATGTTGAATCCCATTGGAAAACACAAGTTCTCATACAATTTTTTCATTATGACTGACTCTAAGATCACTCATAGTTTTAGTGAATTATGATCATATATATATGTTTGTATATACACACACAAACTCGATTAAACATTATAAACCACGTGAAAATAAACATGTGTTGACCAAGTTGTGTGTACTTGTTTAATCACAAAAAATATATTGCAAATGTGAAGAGAAACTTCCCTAGTTGGACAACCATTCGTAGGCATATATTTGTCATCTTCACCCACTAGCTATCGCCGTTCGATGCTGGCCTCAAGTAACCTAGATCATAGGTCACTTGAGGCTGGCTATCTCCTCTCCTCAAGCAATTAGTGCAATCCCACACGCATATGCACGTGCAAAGAGAGGGATTATTGAGGCTGACAGTACAGTCTAGAGGGGGTATGTAGGTTGATTTTCAATTTTTGATATATTTATGCGGAATTATTAAAATCAAGTTTGGTATCTCCAGGACATGTTTGATAGCTGCATGAATAAACTGATAACATCAAGTGCAATATGCTTCTATAAGATAATTAAAGAAATAAGTAAAGTAGAAGAAAATAAACACCTATCTTTATGGTGGTTCGGCTTAAACCAAGCATACATCTATTCTTCTACATAAATAGCCACCAATAGGCTGGAATATTTGTAGTGAAAATATGATGATGCAACTAAAGATTAGGTTGACCGAATCTTTCAGATGATGTATGTTAAATGTGTGCTAGCAAGTATAGAGATCACGAGAAACTGGAGCACACAAAGGTTTATAAGGGTTCAGCTTAATAACTAAGCCTACGTCCACTGTCAAGACTAACAGCTGCAAGACAAGCTGGACTGCTAGTGATTTGCTCAACAAGTTACAAACAGCAAGTGCTGGTCCTTTACATATGATAGATCACACTATTATGACTCAACCACTACAGTCTCTCGTACACTTGATCTCTAGCAAACTCACTCTACGGCAAGACTAACACAAAGAAGATCTTTTGTGAAAAACGGAGAACAATATCAACAGGGAGAGCAACTCGAGCAAATATTTTGGTTCTATGATGTGCGACTCTAACATTTGCACCTAGAAGCACTTCTCTTATATATACATCTTCAATCTTCTCATTGGAGATGCTTCAGAGAGTATTCTAGCCGTTAAAGATCCATTGGACCTGCTATCTAAAGAGAAAGTTGCTCATACAACTTTTCTTGAAAATTTGCAATTTACCAAAAATAGGTATTGCAGCTTTTGTTCCTACGCTGACTGCTTCTGACACTGGTGTTAGTCGCTTATATGTTTTTCGATAGGCTTCCTAATCTTTCTTTGTGCAGCTCCACTCTTCAACGGCTATAATTTTCAAACATCTTCACATGATGTTCAACCAAACATCACCAACCACGTCCTACATCAGCTCCTGTATAAACATGGGCTCCAGCTGATCTTTATGTCCGTTGTTGCTGTTTCCATTTAAAGTACGAGGGACACTCTGTGATTTTCACCCGATGGATTCCACCATGGATATCGCCTAGTCCACAAAGATTCTCATAAACATCTACAAACATAAAGGTAGACAATATACCAATGATAGTTTGGAAATCATCAAAACTACTTGGGGATATTTCTCCAACATAATCCACTAGTAATATCTTAAGTAGCTACAACGTAGTAAGTGTTGCTTTTACCCGAAGATGACGCATCTCACTATCAATTCACAAGCACTACTTACACTACTTACACTCCTTAAGATACATATTATAATCAGTAGCAAGAATAACTTTTAAATAAGCACGATTGCAACAATCAAAGTGTGTGACTACATCAAAGTTTATAACTTACTCGACTTCTCTCGTATTTTTCTTTGGCATGCTATGATTCTCTTATATAATCTTCAATCTCCAAACTAGCTATTGGATAATCTTCAAGGGATTCAATTTGCCGTTGGAAAATGATCAATACAATCATCAGAGATCTGGTCATCCATTCAATCAAATCTTCTAGCAATAGTGAGGTTTCCCTAAATAGAGTCAACCATATATGACAATTGAATAAAATAGGCAAAGAATTGATTTGATTTATCTCCAGTTCTCCTTTTTGAAATTCCAAGCCTGTGGCCAGTTATCAAATCCATTTGACTTATGAAATTAGTCAAAGGAATATTTGAGTCTTCTTATCCCGAATATGTAATTACATGAAACACACATTCTTCACAAGTTATGCACTGAGTTGCTTATTTCAGTAATCCGTGCGTCTATCCAAGCTTTAGGTATGTAGTTGACATACATATTGCTTTTCACTTGATCTTCCTGAATACATTTGTTATCAAGACTTCATTACACTGTTCATCTTGTCATGGTACCTCCAAGTCTTCATGTTCATGAACTTCACTTTTTATTTAACTTGTTCTCCTCCATCAAGGTCCATCTAGTCTATGTTAGTCTTCTCACTTTGTATTTCAGGTTCTGCTAATGGCAATAAAAAGAAATATATGATTTTGTCAACTTCAAAATATGATAGGAGGTTTTCCCAAGAAAGATTAGGTTTGGTGGGTGCAGTCCGATTTTTCTATGATGTAGTGGCATTTTTGGAGGAAAGCGAATAAATCTTTATGATTTCAAATGAAGCCATTTGTAGAGAGTGCTAGCTCATAGTTTTGATTATGAGTCTAAAAAACAAAGAAAATGGTGGCAAAACTAGAATATTTGTTTTTGAATTAAATGCACACATTAGTAGTTTAGGATTATTTCGACATCTTCAAATCCTACACATTTGTGACATTTGTCGTCTACAAATTCCTACACACTATAAATAAATGTGGGAATTTTCAAGATGTCACAAATTCGAAAGAGGAGAGTAGAATGCGGGGCGCCACTCTCAACATTAACTTGTAAGGTTTCAAAATGAAGCTTTGAAGGAACGATTTTTAGTGTGGGGCTTACCACTTAAGATTGTCTTCACTCTTTTGAGGGCAATTTAGTCTCTTCACGAGGCAATGCTATGACCCTTGCCTCGTATAATCATGTATTATATGCTTAACTTATGATTGTATTTATAAATAAATCATTGAAGAATAAATGGTTTAGGATATCATAAATAACATATACGGAGGATTAAAACCATGAATCAAGATCGACTATTAAACTGGTGATTATTACGTTCTCTCTGATTCTGATTATAGGATTTTTTAGGAACTTTGACACTATTTGCTCATTATTACATCTATTATTAATGCAATCAATCAGTGTACTAAGTCTTGCATTACTTAAACTAGATGACGTGATAGTTTTTACATCTCAACTTCATTACAATGCAATAGCTATTAAATCTTAACCCTATTCAACCAAAGAGGCCGCAAAAGTAGAAAGTCACCTCCTTATGTATACAATGGCATAATTTTTTTAATTTCCCAAGTATGTAAGTAGGTTAGAGCCAGACATGATCAATGGACCGGCGGGCTTGTAGGCCATCCATAAACTGGGTGTGCTTGACCGAACTTTTCAAACCGGTTGGGTGGCCTAGGCAAAAATTATAGGTCCAATCAATGGACGGGCCGAGGCCTGGGCAACGGCCTTGAGGCCTGTGACGGCTCGCCCACCTATTAAAAGAGATTATAAATGTGTTTTATTAGTTTAATACTTATGAACAGTAATAGAAAAAAATAAAGCAAAATTTCCAATAATGTAGAGAAAAATAGTATAAATCTCATAGGTAAACTGATAAATTAAAATAACACAAAGCCCCAACATTATTTTCTTATTTGTTTTTCAATTCTATTTATTTTTTTACGGAACAAATAAAAAAAGAAAAAAAGAAAAAGAAAGGTGGTCCCATGGGCAGGATGGACCCACCCATGTTTTTCCCTTGGGTGGGCCTAGGTACTTGACAAAACCTACAAGTTTGGGCCTGGGCAAGAGCTAGGGGGTTCAAGCCCAAGCCCGGCCCAAGTTCGCCTAGGCCTGCATGGGTCTCTAGTAAGAGCAAACAAAGGGAGCATCAGATTGTTTATATATTGTATAGAGGATCTTAGATGTTGTGGTCAACAGTAGTGACTCTATTGTCTCCTTGGGGACTAGCTAAATTATGTTAATTCATGTTAATTCTCACTCAATCATCAATATACCTTGGCAAACTCAATTTTTTTTTTTTTATAGAGATTGTGACATTGTAGTATAACAAGAATTGATTTGTAGATGAATTTTGGTCACATTATTTGATCAATTACCTTTTTGACAATATATATATATATTTATATTCGTTCTCACTAAAAAGACAAATTAGTATTTTTTATCAATAAGATGTAGGGGGCTCTTTGAGAACCCAAGAAGGACAAGGTAGAAATTAAATATTATATATATATTCGTCTATTACAAACTTATGATACACTATTGCACAAAGTATCTATAGACAGACCCCTAATCAAGTGTACTCTAGGTACTTGATCATTGAGAAACGCATTTAGCATGCAAGTACTATTATTTACTAAGCAACATGACGTGCGACTATTGATGAATTACGTGAGATCATCCACGTCTTAGGACACTACCTTTTAATGATCATGTCTTCATTTATGAGAGAACACTGCATAAGTAATTGCATATGAGCCATTTTCATCCATCGAGAATAGAGGTTTTCCAAGAATTAACCATCCACATGAATCGCTGTGAATTCGATTGATGAAAGATGAACACATTCACTTAGTGCTTTGATCATATCTCATTTAGATTTTAGACTTTGTTTAAGAGGTGACAAAAAATGGCATGTGGGCATGGAAAGTTGGAGAAGAACTTAAAATTTGTTTGAGAAGAAAAATGGAGAAGATTTTAAGTTTTCTTCCCTTCCCAAATTTGCCCCCCTTCCAAGGTCTTGGAAAATGTGTGAGTTGGACACATAAGTAAATTCTAAATAAGAAGCTTCCAAAATATTACCAAAACATGAGGCAATTGGTATTTATGTGTTAACACGATATAATCTACTCTAGTCTCGGCTCACGTGTGCTATCAAAACTTTATATATCGTGTCATGTTAGTTTAAGCTTATGCAAAACTTATCTACTAGGGTAAGGTCCAGATCTAGATGATTTGAGATTACATGCATATTTTAAATCTTACGGTCACTGAGCATTGTAGAAATCGTCTAGCTGGATTTTGACCTTGTTTAGGATGCCTTCATTGAGCTGCTACGCCATACAATCACAAATGGGAAAGTTCATTGTGGAAGGTTAAGAGAATGATATGCAGAAGTGTTTAGAGATTTACTTATATATCAATCGTTCCTTCATGCACGTAATTGGTAATTGTGATATATATATAGAGAGACACACACACACATACTCCATGCATATATTGTAGAAAATCCTATCCTGATGTACTCATTTGCATTCATCACCCAGAGTGTCGGTGATGAGGAGCCAACAAAAGTCACTATAAAATGCATAATACTTGATATAGATTTGTTTGGAATCCTCTAAATTTGATGAATAAAGTTAATTTTATAACTTTCACTATGAGAAAACATTTCAGCACGCGAGAATTTCAAATGCGTTCTCTTCTTCTTTTTTATTGTTTTTTTCCCTCTCTTTTGCATTATTTTTTCTTCTCCCCATGAACCTCAACCTCTTTCTTTTGATATCCTAAGGGTAAAACCATAATTAGCCGACTATTTGGAGAAGAACTAGCAAATAATCCACCGCCTAGACCTCTTCCCTACTTAAATCTAAGTTTTCCAGGACAAGAATCGAACACACAAACATCAATTTATGAAGCGAAAGCGTAATAATGCCTTTGCCAATAGGTCAATCTGAGGGGTAAACCTATTTTGTTAGAGGTTACCATTTTAAAGTATGGTGGCATTTAAGGTAATTATAGTCAAATTCAATGGGGAGAGCGGTTGAATTGCCCTTTAATTGATTGTAGATGTATGAACTATTTACATGGAATATATTTAAGATGTACATTTACTTCTTAAATAAATGCGATTATATCGGATGAATTAAACTTGAGCAGCTAAAGTTGAAGCCAAAGCTCAAATGAATTTCAAATGAGAATCAATATAGACCTATGAATAGAGATGAAATTGAAATTAAATTAACCAACAACTCCAAAATGGTTCCACAATGGAAGTTGAAAATACTAAGATTTATGTTAAAATTTAGACTAATTTGAATTTCATAAGAGAAATTAAAAGTTTGATATACTTAATTACAAGAAAAATTAATTTACACTCCAAGATATGAAATAGAGATTGATATCAAAGCCAGATGTGCTCAATCGTGGATATATTAAATTTGTTAAATACATCTCTACAAATTAAATCAGTCTTATAAGAGAATTAAAATAAAATGGCTTTCTGGCCAAAATAACAAAGTAAGCTTTCAAGGTAAAAAGTGATTGATAAACTAAATTATATTCATAACATAATTTCTCATAACCTCCTCGAATTGACACCATCGTACAATTGTTTTTTATCTTTGCAATGTAACGATAACCCTCTAGAAAATTTTGGAGGTACTTGGTAAGTTCTCAAAGTTCGGGACTGTTGCGCAAACCTTGCCAAAGTTCGGGAGGGCTTTGGATAATTATCTAAGTTTATTTACATGTAGTGCGTTTCACCATGAATATTAACATGATTAGTCCATATTTTGACATCGCTAACTTTCGTTGATTAGGGTAGTAATACTCACCTTTTGAAATCATATCATATTACCGACGAAAAAAAGTAATCATATTAGATAGGGTTCTCTCCTCTTCCTCTCATCTTCACACAGCCATCTTCTTCAACTTCCGTGGAGGGGAGGGTTTGAGCTAGATCTCTCCTTGCCCTCCCTTTCTCTTTTTCTTTGGCTGATTTGATTCTCTGTTTTCTTTTCTTTTCTTTTTGCTTTCCTCCCGTTTTATGAAGCTTTTCTCTTCTAATCTAGTTTAGATCTAAAAGTTTCTCTTTCTCGTTTCAGGGAGGATTCTACTCCAATCTAGTCTAGATTTGGGGTTTTTTGCGTTCATGATTTCAGGATTTTGCTTCCCTTAGATTTTATTGGCATACAAGTCCAGTTTCAAAGGAAATTAGAGGAACTTCGTGAAGGTTTCACTCTCACAAGTATCAGATTTGTGCTGATTCAACCTTGTTACTCTTAACGGCAATGGTGTTGGGGACGCCAAACTTAGGTGTGTAATGCTGAAAGTCAAAGCAACAACAATAGTTAGATGGTTGGACATTTTAGTGTGTGCTCAAGGATTCAGTGATCGACTGCCGATTTTGGATCTGCTCTTTGAGTGTATGACCCATTACATTGTTATGATGATTTATGTTGTTCTTTGAAACTTGTTTTATTTTGAAATTGTCTAAGATTTGTCTAGTTGTTTCCTTTTGTATTTATATAGAAATGAATGAAATGTTACTATGACAAAGAGAAAATTTTTGTTTCTGTACTATGGGAATAGAATTTACTGTGTTTCTTTCTGTTTGTAAAGTGAAGAATCATAATATTCATTGTTTTTTAAATTTGTGCCCTTTATTATTTATTGTCAAGACCTATATCTTTTGCTCATATAGTGTCATGAAAAGACCGATACTTGTAAAATTGCCCAATAATGTTTATACTGTTATCTATATCACATATTGTCGGAAATGCGTGCTACAGACCTTGTGAAGAATTGGTTTGGGTTTCTCTGCTTTTGCCTTTCTTGGGTTTTGATAATTGAATTGCTGCTTCCTAGGGAAATTGGACAAAGGAGAGCGTTTTTCCAACATCGAGATTAGGTGAGTAGGGTCGTGAGAGGCTCAATCTTTATTTTCAACGTTTGGCAAAAACATAAAAACACACGCAACAAATGCTTTTTTTCGCAATATCTTCAATCTATTACCACAAAAAGGGAAAGTTGAGGACTTTTTTTTATAGGAAGGATAAAAAGAAGAAGAAAAAGTTGAGGTTGGTGTAATAATCATTTCTCCTAGGGGTGAGCAGAGTTGTAGGATAGAACCAGAAATCGGAGATCCAAATAGGTGAGAAACTAGTTCCAGGTTCTAGGGAGACCTGGTCCAATTCCAATTTCCTAATTTTAGGAACCTGCACTTCCCAATTCCCAGAAGGAACCAAACCGAAATTGGTACAAACCCTAAAAATAGAAATTGAAACTTGAGAGTCCGGACTGTTGGTTTCATCAGCGGGACACCAGCAGACAAAAAGAGTCAATGAATTGACAAATTTTAACTATTTGACTACAGCAGTTTACGATAGATCATCTACCTCAGAAAGTTCCCACTCAATCGAGGCACAATCCGAGATTAGATCTCAAGGTGAAGTGACATTGCACTAAGTCATTCGAAACACCAAAAGCACAATCTAAAATTTATCAATTGGGGGAGGGCGAAAATGTGATCCTTTATTTATGGTTGACCTAATAAAAATAAAAATAAAAATAAAAATAAAAATAAAAGAAAGAACAAAAGAAATTGCCCCACATAATTTAATTAATCCAGTTCGACATTTGCGTATCCTATCATAAGTCTAAACTTTCCGTGGCGACATAAAATTGATTTTACATTATAAAAAATTTCACGGTGCTTCAAATGACAATTTATCTTGTAGAAATGACTAATCCACCCACAAAATTATTCCAATATCATTCTAATATGATTGCATATGGTGTATATAAGGTGAAATTTTATTTAGCTTAATAAAAGGACAAGAAGGAATCCTTGTAGAGGAGTCCAATAAACTCTCCTCACCTTACTAAGAAAGTAAAATATTCCTCTTTTAAATCCATTTTAGGTAGGTAAGCTTCGAACTCTAATTAATTATACTTTTTTTATGAAGGATAAATTAGGCACAAGTTTTAGAGAATCCATGAGAGTAGCTCACAAGTTTGAGGAACAGAGATGAAGCGCATGTAGGATTCACGGCACGCCAAGATTAATTGTACTTGAAAATGCAAGGAAAATGCTTCTTTAAAATGACGACCATAAATCTTGTGAGATCCACAGGTAAAATTCACGTGAAATTCATAAAATTAATTTATTGTGATTAAATCTGTCCAATGAACAGGACCGAGGAATTATTTGGTGAAGGAGAGGAGGGAGTCCTCCAAACTCCTAAGCCCATCATCTTTTTCCAATTGTTTGAACTTCGTCAAAGAAGGAAGCTGCTCAGCCGCATAGGTTACTGCCAAAAAAGGAGAGGTTTGAAGGTTCTTTTTGGCCTAGTAAATAGGCAAACATTTCTTTCCCTTTTTTTGGATAAATTGTCCTTTTATTTTTCCATAGCCTTATTTATCACCTCTCTAGAATGCTTAAGCACTTTCGCTCAACATCATCGAAAAACGTTTAGATTTTAGATTTGCTATGAAATTTAAATAATTTAATAGAAGTAAAAAAAGAGTTTGAAAGATTCATGAGTGGAAAAATAACATGATTAAATATATTGCCGTATTAAACTCAGGAGTTGCTTGACAAATATAGTGCACGGGGTCTGAGTTTGACCACCATCACGTATTCGTTTCAGAAGGAGGTGAGACCTCCACATCATGTGCATTCATCTGCAAATCTGCTGCTAATAGTCAACTAGTCACCTGGATTTTTCACCAGGATTTTCATCTGATGATTTTGCACTATACGAGAAATCAAGAACGCTGCCTGTAGTAGCCATAGACTGCATAGAGGGCTTGTATGAAAGTGAGCACAAGCAAAACGAAAGCAGCGATTAAGGAAATGACTGACCAGGGATTGTCGAAGTACTTGCTCTTCAGAATGGCTACCCAGGCTCTCCACTTGCGGGAGAGATCTTCCAAAAAGATCACGTAAATGATTGCAATGATCATATTGCCTCTATCGATATGGGAAAAGAATCCACGGTGGTAGTAATCTTCTACATCAGAAGACAGATGATGGAGATAACTGCGTTCCTTATCGAAGGCCACCTCCTGGCAAAGCCGGTTGAAGAGGTCAGCGACCTCAGCGTCGCTCCCAAGGCAGTGGTCGATGATATCGTGTTCGCGGAGGTACCGGGCGTTTTCGGGGGAGTTGATCAAGCTGTGCATGAAGATTACGTACGAGGTGATGTGGTTCCCGCAATCGAAGTGAGACTGCTCGAAGGCTATCAAGTTGAGGAAGAGCGACCTCGTCCCTTCATGGATCATAAGGGGTGGGATACAGATGAACCCGTCCTTGAACTTGATGTCCCCCAAACTGTTCGTATATTCCATACCGAACTTGATCCCTTCTTCGCGTAGCTCGGTCACGCAGGGAATCAGCCGTTCCTGGTTCTGCCGCCACCCCTGGATCCTCGCTTGGTCCAGGCCCGAAGGCAGGAGGCTCCGCCAGAACACTTGGAGGCAATGGAGCCCGCACTGGTCGGATAACGAGGGCAACTTCACCATGTTGCGGGAACTAAGCTGGGTCAGGGGGGCGAAGAAATGGAGCGCCATCTTGCCCACGAGCCCCTCCTGGTTGGGGTCGCCGAGCTGAAGGCCGAGCAACCGGTCGAGTATGAAGAGTGGGATCTGATTCTCGAGCATGATCATGTCCCGTAGGATCTGGATCTTGAGCATCGATCCCCACATTGAGAAGACGGGGTCATTGCAAGGGTAGCCCAGTTTCTCGAACCCCTCGTAGACTCCTCAGAACAGCTCGATCACAAAGCACCCATCGAGAACCATCATCTGCACGAAGTCGTCGCTGCTTCATGTGTGAGGTTTTTATGAATGATAAAATACGTAAACGATGCTGTATACGGTGTATTTTTACTGTATTTTTGCATATTTTTCTGTATTTCTCTATGGTTTTGGAAGTGCAGGTACAAAATCACATGTGTATGATTATATACAGTCCATGTAAAATGTGATTTATTGATAGCATGTATATGATTTAACATGTATCAATACATTGAATAATATAATTAGCATGGCATGTGATTTTAGTGATTAATAGCCCCTATTTTCAAGTCTAAAATTGCATGTATATGGTAAATACGAGTTTTAAGGATTCAATTGGGTTGTGACTGCCAAAGTGGCACGCTCGATTGGGTTTGAGAAATATCGGTCTTATATTGTGGTGGGATGTCTCATGTTCTACTACGTGATCATACTTCCAAAGGAGGTGATTGTGTTTTGGTTCATGGAGGGTTTCATGCGCAGCATGCGTGAGGAGTGACTGGTCCTAGTGATTCATACATCCAAAGGTGATGAATTCACAAAGATTGGAACATATTCTCATGGCCGCTGTCATGAATGGAGTATACAACTACATGTCATGTTTTCTGCCCAAAGGTGATTATAGGATGATGTATGTGACTCTCAAAATGAATGCTCACATTATGCTAATTGTATACATTGTTTGTTTGTTCTAGTCACCTTTTCTGTGAACGGCAACTCCATTATGATTGAGGCTCTTACTGGTTCAAACTATAAGAAGTGGAAAGATGACTTTTTGTTTGGAATGGAGCTGGCGGATGTCCATATTGCTCTTAATGAGGACAGGCTAACAGACCTTACTGCTGAAAGTACAGATGTTCAGAAAGCGCATTTTGCGGCTTGGGCAAAGAGCAATCGAATTTGCCTGTTAATTATGAAGCGATCCATTCCAGATCACTTGAAAAGTGGTTTGCCAGACAACTGCACTGCCAGAGAGATGATGACTGCTTTGGATGCAAGGCACTGTGTTTCGTCTCAAGCTGAGAAGAGTACATATATCCAGGTACTTTTTAACATGAAGTATGATGGTTCTGCTGGAGTTATGGATTACATTCTGAGAATGGTAGACTTGCAGACAAAATTGCGAGCACTTGATCTTATTATTTCTGATGATCTCATTGTACATCAAGCCCTGAACACCCTTCCGTCTGATTTCGGGATTATCAAAACTAATTTTAATTCCCAAGATCAGACTTGATCGATTAATGACTTAATAGCAAGGGTGTCGGCAGAGGAAGAGAAATTGAAGAAAGACAAAGTGCCTATTAGTTTATATGCTTCTAGTTCCGGTGTTAAGAAAGGTAAGAAGCTTATTAATCGTGCTCATAAAGGAACTCATCAAGCTGCTGGTCCCTCTGACAATTTGGGTCCTAAGAATGCTTCCTTCAAGAAGGATGGTGAATACTTCTGCTACTTTTGTAGAAAGAAGGGTTATATAAAGAAAAACTACGACAAGTATAAAAATTGGTTATCTAAACGTAAGCCTGCAGGTAATGATTCTTTGGCATTTGTTTGTGAATCCAACCTATCAGAAGCCCCATCCAGTTCTTGGTGGCTAGATAGCGGTGCAACTAACCATGTTGCGTTTACCATACAGGGATTCATAAACAGGAGGAAGCCAAATAAGGATGAATCAAAGCTTACGGTGGGAAACAACAATAAAGCTGACGTCGAGTTCGTGGGAGATGTTATTTTAATTCTAGATTCTGGTTTTAATTTAATGTTGAGAAACACTCTTTATGTACCTTCCTTTAGACGGAACTTAGTTTCCGTATCAAGTTTATACATGTGTGGCTACTCTTTTGAAATTAGCAATAATATGATTTCTATGTTTTTTAATTCAAATAAAATTGGTTGCTGCAATATGTCCAATGGATTATACATATTGTGTTTAACTCCCAATGATATATACGTCGCTTATACAGCTGAAAAAGTTGTTTCCAAAAGACCTCTACCTAAGAAATAGTCTTATGCATTGTGGCACAAACGTCTTGGTCACATCTCTAAGGAAAGAGTGGAAAGGCTGATAAAGGAAGACATCCTGCCTACTCTTAAAAGTGACCTAGAGATTTGCGTAGACTGTTATAGAGGTAAGATGACCAAAATAAAGAAGAAAACTGCAGTTCGTAGTTCTGACTTGTTAGAAATCATTCATACAGATATAAGTGGACCCTATAAAGTGACACTGTGCAGAAATTTTTATTTTATCATATTTATTGATGACTATTCCCGATATGGTTATCTGTACTTGATTAAGGAAAAGTCTGAATCTCTTGACAAGTTCAAGATTTTTCGAACTGAAGTTGAGAAACAGCTGGGAAAAGTCATAAAAATTGTCAGATCTGACCGTGGTGGTGAGTATTATGGAAAACATGGCGATGCTGGACAGCTGAAAGGGCTGTTTGCCAAATATTTAGAGGATTCTGGGATAGTAGCACAATTTACTATGCCCGGTAGTCCTGAACAAAACGGTGTGGCCGAAAGGCGAAATCGCACTCTTATGGACATGATAAGGAGTATGATTAGTAGGACTAATTTACCTGATTTTCTGTGGGGTGAAGCTTTGAAAACTGCGCTTTATATTCTAAATCGTGTACCTACTAAAGCTGTTCCCCGGACTCCTTTTGAGTTATGGACTGGACGTAAACCTAGCTTGAATCATCTGAAGGTTTGGGGATGTCCTGCAGAAGTGAAGTTATATAATCCAATACTAAGCAAGTTGGACTCTAAAACTACTCGTTGTTATTTTGTCTCTTATCCTGATCATTCAAAGGGGTATCGCTTTTATAATCCTAATGGAGGCACAAGAATTGTGGAATCACAGACAGCGAAATTTCTGGAATTTGATGTGGCCGAAAAGGATAGCTGCTCACAGACTATTGAGGATAACAGTATGGTGGGAACAACTGCATCTTTTTCTCTACCTATACAGACGATTGTGGAGCATCCCCTGCCACAGACTGAGCCTATTGAGATCTAGGATCCTGTTGTTAATGTAGCTCCTAATGAAGTTATTCCAGATCCTCAGGTGCAGGATGAAGTTGAAGAAGTTCCACTAAGGAGATCCGAAAGGCAGAGAAGATCGGCTATACCACCAGACTATTTAGTCTATCTAGGTGAGCATGACTATGATATTGGCTGTGTGACTGATCCGGTCACATATACAAATGCTATTTCTTGTCCTCAATCAGAATTGTGGTTGGATGCGATGACAGACGAGATGCAGTCTATGAAACATAATGGTGTTTGGGAGCTTGTTGAATTGCCTAAAGGTCACAAGCCTATTGGTTGCAAACGGGTGTACAAGACTAAAATGGATTCCAAAGGAAAAATTGAAAAGTTTAAAGCCAGATTGGTAGCTAAAGGTTTTACTCAGAGGAGGGAATAGACTATGAAGCAACATTTTCGCCAGTCTCTTCTAAAGACTCTTTCAGAGTAATCATGGCATTTGTAGCTCACTTTGATATGGAGTTACACCAGATGGATGTTAAAACTGCTTTTTTGAATGACGACCTTGATGAAGAAATATATATGGTGCAACCTGAAGGCTTTGCTGCAGATGATTCAGGTAATCTTGTGTGTAGACTTAAAAAGTCTATTTATGGCCTTAAGCAAGCTTCTAGACAATGGTATTTAAA